>VXBL01007285.1:376859-549618 GCA_013400195.1 Aramus guarauna | reverse complement strand
AAAAAAAAAAAAAAAAAAAAAAAAAAAAAGTTAAACTCATGCACAATGTAATTGCTTACCACCCACTGACTGATGCCCAGGCAGTTCCCAAGCGGCCCTTGCCCCGCTGGCCAGCTCCCCTAGTCTATGTACTGAACATGGCATCATATGGTATGGAATATCCCTTTGGTCAGTTTGGATCAGCTGTCTCAGCTGTGTCCCCTCCCGGCTTCTTGTGCTCTCCCAGCCTCCTCACTGGCAGGGCAGTATGAGAAGCTGAAAATTCCTTGCCTTAGTACAAGCACAACTTAAGAACAACTAAAACATCAGTGTGTTATCAACATTATTCTCATACTAAATCCAAAACACAGCACTATACCAGCTACTAAGAAAAAAATTAACTCTATCCCAGCCAAAACAAGGAAAACTTCATAACTATTATGCCAATATCAGCACTGAATGCAACCTCAACCAGAAGGAAAAAACTGACTTTGGTTATTACAATCTCACATCCAAACTGTTGCTAACATGCCATGAACAAGATGCACATGGTCCCGTCTGAAATGTGAATCAGATTCCAAGTTACTGTTTACAGAAGAGGAGTAGTATCATAAACTAGCAGCAAAGCAATATGCCTAAGGCTAAAATATCCATGACATAACGGAAGAAAGAACTTCAAATGAACAGGAAAATGACACCTTTAACACACTTTTACTGACTGCCTGTAAAGATCTTCAGGTCACTGGGAAGTCAAAAGGAGAAATCAATGCTATCATTTCTCTTTCCATAATATTAGGTAAAATCTGAACATTAGGAATGAGTAGCATTTAAATTTGGGGGCTTTATTTCTTGGGATGGAAAATGGAGCCGAAAGTGCTAAATGTCAAAACCACTGATCTCATGAAATGGCTGACTAGCCCAAGCCAGGACATTATAGATAGGAAGGTATTGCTCAGAAAAATCAAATCCCTTTGTGCAATCTAATATAGTCATTCTTTCTACACAAATAGCCATACCGTGCTTTGTAAAGATCTCATTTTAAGATTGAAGAGTGAGGTGGGAGGAAATGTCTGTTCATGAAGTTTTAGTTAAAATTGTTCTGTTGGGTGAATTTTTATAGTAAGTAATTAACATTATTGTGTGAGAGAATGCACAATATTCATCTGCATACATCATTTTATTTGCAGCAGCAAAATAAGAATCCAGTATCTTCACCACATTCTACATACCATAAGGATCAAAGATGTTGCTTTATTTCTGGACTGCTGTTTGGGGGGGGTGGGGGGGGGGGGGTTCACATGCCAATGTGAAAAATCCAGTGTTGAAGGATGCTAGCTGATTACCTTTGTATTTCAAAGCAAAACTTCAAGATCCCCTCTAACCACAATGTCGCCTCTCAGAATTAATAGTAAAGATGTATTATTTACACAGCTTTCTGAGTTGAAGAGATATATGTCATATGTAATTATGTTTGTTCTTAAAAGGTCAAGAGAAATGTATCTTTAATAACTAAGATGGGGTTTGTTTCTTTTTTTAACAAAACACTCTGAAAGTGTGGAATGGAGATCTTCATGTTGAATAGTATTTCCAGCACTGTGCTTGCACTGCCTCTGTAATCTTTGCATATATTTGTTATCTTATGAAAGTGGACTCTTCTTCTCAGCCTCATTTGTTAATTTAAGCTTGTTGTGTTAAGACTATTCATATAAATGTGTGTGTTCAGCAATTATAAATCACTGAGGCTGCATAAAAGCTGAGGATTGATTCTGTAACAGCATCTCTAATTCTCTAAAGCTGAAGCAGGAGGTTGGACTAGATGACTTTCTGAGGTAACTTCCAACTTTAATTTTCCTATGATGGGATGATCCTATGTGTATAGTTTTGCTTCAGGTTTTTCTCTACTTTCAGGAGAAGGACTTTTTCAACTGCCATAAACACTACCTACAAGGTATACACCTACAGACATTTAAAGCCAACTCTGAAGAGCTTTATCAGCAGCCCAAGAGACATGAGTATCACTTTTCAGTGTTTTTTCTCCTTCAAAATCCCTAGCATTACCATCCCAGGTTTGTTCCTCACCCACATGCAGAGCCATTCTCAAAATCACTTTATCTTTTCATCTAAGCAGAAACACTATGTGTGGGTCACGGACAAGAAGGCCAAGATTCAAAAGCAGGAGTCTGGCTTCCTATGCTCAGGATATAAATATATGGATAAGGTCTAGTCATATTTTGGGAAAGGCTGGGTCATAGGCATGCTCCACTGCAGAGTTAACTATTGACCAAAACAAATATCTGCCAGGAGTTGAACTGAGAGGTTCTTGACATGAATGGTCAATAAATAATAATTGGACTTGATGATCTTAGAGGCCTTTTCCAACCTAAACTTTTCTATGAATCTATGAATACTAACCCTCAAAATTACCTCAGCTATCCCAAGGACTAAGCTCTTCATCACAGTTCATACATGACTTTGTGTAATTGCCAGGCTCCTTCCTCAATCCACCTCGTGATATGAAAATAAATAACACCTTTCACAGTCCAATTGGTGAAGCACCTTTGTGCCCAGAGAACCCTTACTGTTCTTCAGGGACTTTCAGTTCCCTCTGCTCACTGACGTGCTCAGCAGAGCTGAATTAGTCACCACTCTTCTACTTCTTGCTTTCTCACAGCACATTTTATTCCCCAGCAAAGCTTACAGCAGCTGTATTTGCATTTAAAGCTGTGATGGAGCACACATATTCTGTCAGCAGGGTTCATTTAACCCAGCATTCATAATAAGCAATACAAGTATGATCTCTCATCATAGTGATCCTTGTCTGGTGGTGGCAGTGGTAACACTAGAGCAAGCAGTGAGATGCAGTTACCCTTTATATGCCAGGAATCTCTAAGGCTTCAGAGGGCTGAGGCTGGATGAGGTGCCACTCCCCTCCTCCACCACACTAGCCTTCTACTCCCCAGCTGACATGATCTCTCTGGGCAGCCAAGAATGGAAAGCCCTTAATGGGCTTCTCCCTTTGGTGGAGACCCTTGAGCAAGATTTACATCTCCTCTGAAGTCATTGAACAGTTTATTGCTATAATGGCTCGATCCTTTGTCCCTTTCAAAGCAAAAGGACTAGCATCACTCAGGACAGGATTTGATCCAGGAGTGAATGCTAAGTTGCCCAAAGCACATCTCTATGTGCCAAGACGAGGAGGAGGCACAGGACTCTGAGCCAGCTCCTCCAAGCAGGGTGGTTTCCTAGCTTAGCAGGGACCCAAACAGAGAAAGCTATCTTGGACTCCTGGGTGGTGCTTGGCCTGAGGATATAAATGCTGATGGCCGAATGCTTTCAGTCACACCCTGATGCAGCTGTTCTGCTTCCTTGTCACAGCCAACCACCACATCTCCACCCAGCAGAGCTCTGTGTAGAGCAGTTAATGCCCTCAGATTGGGTTTACACTCAAATGGAAGGTAAACACCCAAACACACCTAAAGATTCCTGATCCCTGAAGGGAAAGGTCCTGCAGACCATCTCAGCTGCATTACTGAGACTAGGTCCAGTCCTTCCCAGTAGCCCCACGTTAAGACTGGGCAGAAGAGATATTTGTGTGTGCTGCAAAAACTGCACCAGTAGCAGGCATTTCTGCAGAATAAACAAACCCTTCCTTCACTCCAGCAGCAGGACCACTAACCTTTCCGTACTGTCTGTTTGCTCCTTCCACAAAGCAGGCACTGCCTCCTTCTGCATCCCTGACCTTTCCTCAATGTCTCTCTATTTGTTGCTTCTGTCCTTTTTAAAAAGCCTCTTATTGATGTTTTTAAACTGATGGGGGAACATAAACAAGTAATAAAGAAAGGTTAACAATACTGAATCGATACTACGGAGAGAGGCGTCAGGGAGATGGAATTGAGGAGGTTGACTGTGAAGGAAAGCGAAAGGCCAAATTTAATCACAGTGCTATTAGTAATTAAATTACATTTTGGGTTGTTGTTCTTTTTAAAAAAAAGAAGAACTAATGAAAGCACAGACTGGTGTTAGGGTTTCAGAAAAAGCAAAACACCTGAATGGAAACTCTGAACAGGGGCTTTTTGATATCCTTACTAAGAGTAGAATGAGTTATTCCAAATTATTGTGGTCTTTTTCTGATTGCAAAGGAAAGGAAAATGCACTTGATGTTAAATCAGGGGAGTTCTGAAAATATGAGTTTAGATCTGCTGTCAAGCACAGAAATGTGTATAATGTGTATGCTCCCGGGAAAGTTGCTGTTAGTCCTTGTCTGTTTCCACACCTTCAAAATACTGGGCAAAGAAAGGGTGGATCCCACTTCTGGACCAGATGATAGCTCCCTTTTAAATGTTTCAGTATATCACTGTGAATTGCCTAATGACACTATCCAGTGACTAGTTTTGGGTCCCAATTCTCTGTGTCAAAAGGATGGAATCAGACTCTTTTCAGTGGTGCCCAGTGACAGGACAAGGGGCAATGGGCACAAACTGGAACACAGAAGTTCCACCTGAGTATGAGAAAAAACTTCTTTGGGGGTGACAGAGCACAGGGACAAGCTTCCCAGAGAGGCTGTGGAGTCTCCTCTGGAGATATTCGAAACCCGCCCAGATGTGATCCTGTGCAACCTGCTCTAGGTGATCCTGCTTTAGCAATGGGTGGGACTAGATGATCTCCAGACATCCCTTCAAGCCCCTTCCATTCTCTCATTCTGTGATTCTGTGTGTTGCAGTGACATGCATTTCTTTAACTGGTTTTCTTTATTGGCAGAACTTTTTCATTTTATTATTAGCTTTGCCATCAAAACATGTTTCCATTCACCTCTCCACATTATGCTTTAAAGGCTTTAAATCCATGAACATGCATTTTGTGGATTTTGCAGACATGCCTACCTCCTCTATTCTTGCAGTGTTACAATCATGTTCAGCAGCTATATGTGTGTGTAAACAGGCACACCATATTCTGAACAGGAATGAATCAACTGTGGGACAGCCTTTCCAGTAAAGCCTCAAACCTTTTTGTTTCTTCATGTATTATATCCTAGATTTATTAATCTTCTTGGCACAGGATGGTGTCTATTTTCTTCTTTCTCAGGCTTTCTGGAGAATGAAAGTTTTTGAGGAAAGCTTCCTGAGATGCAAGAAGCCAAGGTACATATTTATAGAAGTTGTTCTTTGGTTACGTTGTGTTGTAATTTAAATTTACAAGCCAAATGCCCTGATGATAATGTTGGGTTGCCATGGTTTTGTATGAACCTGAAGGAAAAACAAATATATTCAGTAAAGTCTCACTTGGCCAGCTTTCACAAATCAAGCCAAATTGCCATTATGTGTTGGAACTGGTATTTCCCCAAAACTCTTGCAAATTTTGGCTGTGGCTGTGATCCTGGCAAGGTGTGAGATTCACAACCGACTCATTCTTTCAGACAGGCGCCCCTCTTGCTTGCCTTTCAGGGCTAGAGGGGTGACACAACACATATGACGAGGTCAGCTGGTAGTGGTAAGACTGCCACATCTGCTCATGAGTCTCCAGAGCATCTGCCTGTACAAGATACCAACTGGAAAACACTGGCTCATGATTTGTTTGGGAGTGGGCTGTTGTTTTGCAGGGATTAGTATTTTTTATTTTCGCCTTGCTAATGATCTTGTGCAGTGGTCTCCTCAGAAAGACATTCAAAGGCTCAGATGCTAATGAGCAGGTCTCTCATTATGGCAGGAAAAGCTGCATAATGGCAGCAAGAAAAAGAATTAGTTAGCATAAACGAGGAAAGGATACTGGGGATGGGAGGGTGAGGAGTGACTGTGTTTGCCAAAACTGGCATCGTGGCCATCCGGAAGCAGCTTTGAATAAGAGGTTGCCAAGTTTAGTTTGTGTGCTGCCTGTGGTCTCCAGATTTCAGATGAAAGGTGCCAAACGTGAAAAGAGTGAGATCCATAAACCAATCCCTGTTAGGCTCTATAATAGGAAAATGCTACTTGCTTGCCCTCCACCAGCTGCCATTCACTCTCTTTCCCCCTTGTCTTTCTCAGCTCTCCCTCCTTCTATGGGAATTGATGAGATTGTTTCTCTGCTCAGTAACAGCATC
This sequence comes from Aramus guarauna, assembly GCA_013400195.1. Classification (NCBI taxonomy): domain Eukaryota; kingdom Metazoa; phylum Chordata; class Aves; order Gruiformes; family Aramidae; genus Aramus; species Aramus guarauna. The sequence continues at coordinate 543,566 of VXBL01007285.1, read as the reverse complement.
ATTCTCCATGTGCAAGGCAAGACCATTTAATTACTTTCCCTCCCTCAACTTCAGGCAAGCATGGCAGCTGGCTGCAGCAACAAGTCTGTCACACAGGGTTTTTTTAATAGTCTTGCTACCTTCACAGCCTGGCCATGCAATTAACTGGGGACAGGAGGGAGGGTGGCAGGGAGGCTACAAATACAAGACTTATAATAGAGCAACCTGATTTGTATTTGATTTTCCTTTCCCTCAATTTTTTTCCTCTACCAAAAATAATTTGTGGTGCGGCACTAACTGCTGTATTGTGTACTGTACGGATGGTGTATAGGGGAGGGTGGACTGGCAAGGGTGCGCTCACAGATCTACCTGGGAATGACTAACGTGCTCTAATCCAATAAAATGCACTTGATCTACAAATAATGTCCTGTGTTTGACACAAATGCTTTAAGGAAGCCTAGCAAGGATCCCTAGAGCTGCTTCTTTTACTAAAACAAGGGACAGTGACCACAGATTTCAGCTTGGGCAGTTCAGGTGGGACAGCAAGCAAATTTCTTCACAAGGAGGTTGCTGCAGAACAGGGACATGTCACCAGAGCTGGTGGATCTCTGTCTTTGGCAACTTTCTAGACTTGATTACAGGAAGGAGAGCTGGCCTGCTGTAGTGTTGGTGAAAGCTCTTAACAACAAATGGCAAGTTTGTGGTGTCCACCACTTAGCACAGAAAGACAAGGCCTGTTCCTGGAGTAGATACTACAGCCCTGTAAGTCAAAAGGGGTACGGTGAGAGTCAGGATCGACACATGTGGGCTTTTTGTATTCCTTGTTCTGTGATTTGCACAAGCAACAAGACTAAGTCTCTTTGAAAATACCAGCTACTTGCTCTGTTTAATGGTAGCTTGGTGCTATCAAAGAACATACTGGCCCAGGGACAGGTACAGACTCTCAGTTAGTGACAAACCTCCCAGCTTTCCCTCTGGTCCTTTTCAACTTAAGAGTAAAAAACCTGACTCTCATTATTCAAAAATATAAATAAAGCTTAGATATTTATTTCCTTGGTTAGAGTTAAAAACCAGAGACTGCCACGCCTCCAGTTTTGAAACCTGAGAAACTTACTACATCCAGTCACAGATATGTCTCCCCTCCAGCCCCTGGGAGAAGACTGTAAAATGGACATCCAGATGGGTAACCACAGCTCTGCCTATACGAGCTGATGGGGTTGGGACTTGAGAGAGCTAAAGGATAGCATATGTTTGCACCACCAGGACATCCAAGGACCAACCATGCCCCTAAGGGTGTCCCAAGTTAGACTTTCTTAACAGCGCCACAAGCTGCATGTGATATCAGTCTTCCAAAACCAACCCCATGGCCAACTTCCAATCTAGGTGAGTTAAGCAAAGGTAGGATATATGCTGGCAGGCTTAGACTGAGCATGGTCCCATACTGTTTGTCTCAGCAAGAATCAAGAACAGAGAAAAGCTGCCATTTCTTTAACAATCATTCAGTTTTACACAATATCTTTGTGAGTTCTCTATTGAAGAAAGAATTTGCATTGCTTTCTACCATGGAAAATCAATGCACCAGGCATAAAGAAAATGATACTGCTCTGTTTGATGCTTCTTTACGGTAGAGTTGCTTAGCTTCTCCATTGACTGTGAACAGAAGTACCTCCAGCTCTGCAGAATTTGTGCTGGTGAAAGGCAGAGGAGGATGGACTGTTGTTTCATCTGCTTCAAAAAAAATGTGTTCACTTTCCAAATTTGGCAGCATCCTTCCTGAACTCTTGCCTCTGATACAGGACAGATTTATGCAATTCCTTTAAATATTTACCACCATAACCATGCCACAAAGACGCATTATTATTTTTTAACCAACATAAAATTTTAAAACCAGCATAAAAGCCTTGCCTTATACCAGAAGAACTTCAGACAAACAGGAAATGTACCACCTCATGTGTGTACAAACAGAAAGAAACTCTTAAAATTCCATTCTTTTTTTTCCAAAAAAGTAAATGAAAAATTAAAAATGCACTTTCTGTGGCATTAGCTCTAATTTCATCAGTGCCAGGGTTTTATCAGGGGAAATGTTAGTTCTTAATATTGGGTCTGAACAAAGACGTAAAATCAAACTAGGGCTCAGAATGATTGCCAGTGCAAAGATACTCCCTTTGATTCCCTCCCCATACACACATACCCTGCTTGCTGGGGTTCCTCAGCTCTTGTGGTAGCAAGGAATATTTAATATACTTGCGCATTAACTACCCACCTTACAAAAGTGTGTGGGCATAGCTATTTTTTGTCTCCCCCCTGACCTTACCAACCAGTGCCATTCAGGCATCATGGCAAGGTGGGAACTTAATTCTGTGTGTGCTTAATGGATCTTGCTAATGCCTGGATCTAATATTTTAGATTAACCTTAGGACTGGAACAGAGACCAGCAGCTCAGCGTTGTGCAAAGTAGCATTAGACATAACACTGAATCATTAGCTCTTTGTCTCAGGCAAGCCCAGCATGCTTTGTACACCACAGGCATTGGACAGTTGTCATATCATAGGAATGTCATTGTCATTTGGGTCAGAAGATAGCTGTGTATCTGAAAACAGTGACTGAAAACAATTAGGAGAAAACAGAAAGATTAGCCTACTTCTAAGACCAGTGGTTCTCAGGCTGAGCAAAGCACTACAGGGAGAATTATCCTTTTCTGAAGGCTGCTGTGGGCTCAGACAGAGATGAATGGGAGACTGGCGAGGTACTTGGAAAAGGGATCTTTTTGGGGTTACAAGTTACACAAACGCCATCAGACTCAGAAAGTCCCAAGTTGATAATAGTTGGAGCCAGGCAGAGCACTAGGAAGGAAATAGCTCTCAGACTTGCTTTGTTTCTTCTCTTCTGTAAGCACCTGCTTATGGCCGCAACTGGAAAGGAGGGCCCTGGGCTCGGTGGTCCCTTATTTTGGCCCTGGATAACCATTCCTGCCTTCCAATGACACGCATACTTCCCAGGATGAGAATCGGCGGACTGTATATATGCCCAAATACTCCATATCACAGGAACATTCCCTAGCTTCCACACATCCTCCAGTCTTGAAAGGTTTGTCATCCATGTGAGATGTTTCCTGCACCCTGTAGTAGAAGAGGAGGGGAAGCCAAAAGAACTCAAAAAATTGCTGAAAACACCACCTTTTATCAAAGACTTGTTCTCCTCACCTCAACAGCAACTTTTAAACAAACTTAACCCATCATTTCTGAACTAAATTTCTTGGGGGAGAGTGGTATCTATTTTTCTTGGGACTGATAATGTTTGCAGATTTCAGCATAAATTGTTCTGCAGGGTTTCATTGCATTTGAAATTGTGCTTTTTTCTGCCATTGCTGAACAAAGTATTCCTTGGAGAAATGTCACCCAACTTTAGCAGAGATCATAACTCACAGGAGAGACCTATACAGTAATTTCCATTGGGATCAATACTGCCCTGAACAGTTGCCTGCTGTTGACGTAACATTGCCAAATGTCTCTTTGGTGCTTTATAAATGGCAAGACATATAGCTACTTATCAAAGCAAGAAAAGTGATTCAGCAGTGGATTCTGTTCATGGATAATCAAAAGGAAAAGAAATCAGGTGAGCCTTTATTTGGCAATATGGATTGAGCAGCCTATGTCTTGCAATATCACTAACTGAAGCAAAGGCAGCAGCTGACAATTAGGATGTTTACTTTCTACATTTCACTGGCCTAGGGCCAACTTGATTGCCGCCTTCAGTTCACACCACCAAAGTGTTTTGCTCGTCACATTAAAATTTGAAGCCTACATTTTCCCTAGCATTAAAAAAATAAAACCCAAGGAGGTGCACTCAGGTCCCCAGAGACAGCATAATTCTACTCTAGTTTAAGATTTGCTAATGCATTGAGGTTATTAATGTTTCATGGTGGTTCCATTTCTGCATGCGCACAAACCTTTTATACCACCCTGGCTTTAATGAACTCCTCCTGTTTCCCAGGAGGCCTTTGGAAGCAGAGATGGTTTCCCCTAATGAAATGGCCCAGGCTCTTTGTTTTGAAGTTGTTTACATAGTTAATAGCACCTTAAGGGGAAACAGCAAAATAGAAGCCTGTATGTAGAGAGCTGCTCCACAGACAGAGTACACAAGTCACTTGGAGAAATAAATTATTGAGTTGTGAAGGGTATGGTTCTTTTCGGCTTGATTTTTATTTTTTTTCCAGCTAAATGTTCATGTCTACAAAGATAAACAAAGATCTGCCCAGAGGGATGGGGAAAGTGAGAGAAGAGACCAAGAGGGATACCGTCCATCCTACAGGCCATTTGTTCCTTTTTATCAGAAAACTTCTGATAAAAACCAGACCACTTCTCTTTGCTCCAACTTCTTGAATGAACATAATTGAGGACAATCATCCTGGTTTGGATAGTCTAGGAGAGCACTAATTCCAGTGTTTATGGTCAGAACACCATATCACCCATTTTTTATATTCTCAGTACTGTTATTGTTACATTCTTCTTCCTTTGCTGTCCTAATAAACTACCCATATCCCAACCCATGAGTTTTACCTTTTTCTTCCAATTTTCCTCCCCATCCCACTGGGAGGGGGGGAGTGAGTGAGCAGCCGTGTGATGCTTAGTTGCTGTCTGGGGCTAAACCATGACAGACAATAATCCTGATTTGGACAGCCTGGGAGAGCACTAATTCCAGTCTCTATGGTCAGAACACCCCTCTACATGTCTTCTGTTTCTGGAGACAACTTCAACATTTCAGTCACTCTCTTGTCATCAAGTCCTGTTACTTCAAATGCAGGTGTCAGTAAATCAAACTGAAGGATAAATTCCTGGCCACGACAGACAGTGGTGGCCCTGGCTTTCGTCCCCTCTGGCCCCCTTTTATCTGCATCTAACTCATTAAGCCCATTTCCATGACAAATTCAGAAGAAGGAGTTCAAATAGTGAAGGAAGGTGTTTAACATCATATAACTGCTGTTTCTGATAGTTACCATGGTGGTTGTTAAACCTAGAGAATAAATGACTGGTCTATTATTTCTGAGACTGAAGCTCGATAAAAGCAAACCAACACAACACTACACACAGCCAAAACCCTGAAGAGGCATTCAAAGTGTCATTTGTGTAACTAACTCACCTGACACAGTCCTGATACTATAATTGCACAATAAAATATGCTTAGAGCAAAATGATCCAAATTGCAAGTGTCACAAGGCTGATAGTAAAATGTCTAGGAAAACAGCAGGCTTCTGACGAACAGCTGAATGTTTGCATTTTTTAAAAAAGAAGCAGCAGAGGGGAAGAGGAGTGGGACCAAACTGCCTACGCAGAGAACAGTGTCTCGTCAGAGCAAAAGAGGAAATGGGCAGACAGGAATAAAGACAGTGGGACATACTGCCTCAAAAGTAGAGAGGAGGCGGGTTGTTTTTCAGGATAGCTAAGCTCTCATTTACCAGGTTGATATATTTTAATCAGTCCTATGTAGACTATCCGTGGTGCTACATGGGTTCATTTGAAAGTCCCAGCTGATGTGGCACAGATTTTCTGAACATCTCAGACAACTGGAGACCAAAAGACCAAGAGGTCTTTTACAAGGGACCCAGAGGTCCTCTCCAGGGAACCGTAAGTAGATTTTAAAAGTAAAAGAAATTTCATCTTTATTCAAAATATGATTTTTTTGGCAATGCAGAGTGGGAAAAAGTAGAGCAAGGATAGACAGACAAGATGCTTCTTGCTCCAGCCCACAGGGCCAGTGGATGGTAGGAGTCCTCACAAGTGCTGCATGTGCCCTAGCACATCAATCATTGGAAATGAGGCTCTGGTTTCTGATTTGGAGTTTTCTTTTCTGCTTATCATGCAATCAGCTTGTGCGGGCAGTTTTAAATGGTGCGTACACCTTGCTGGTATATACGAACAAATGGGAATGAACTGGAACAACTGCAGAGCTCTTGGATTCAGCAAGTGCTTCCCAGATGCTTGGCTGGGCAGGTGGATGAGGCATGGGCTGATGAGTCATGCCATTTGAAATCATTTTACTGTTAGTTTTGACCCAAACTAGCAGGAAAGGGTAATTCTACCTGACATAGGGAGGTCTGGATGGCATTTTCTAAACTTTGGCATCACTTTCTCTGTGGCTGACATTGAATCATGCCAAAAGAATGGTGAATCTCTTCTGTTTTGTGATTCAAGCTGCCACACCATGCCATAAGTTTGCCCCTCTCTCAGCTAAACGAGCTAGTGCTTTGAATCTAGGGATAGTAATATGATGCTATATCAGAGTGCATGAACACAACTTTATGAAGTCTATGAAGTCACCAACAATACTAGATGTTCGCCAAACCATTTATTATAAAAGCCCATGCAGAAGTCATCTTTCTGTAGCACCTCCATTGCAAATAGGAAGAGGGAAGAGAAGGGAAGGGAAAGAGGAAATATGAATGCAAATAATATTTTTATCAAAACCTACTTTTATCTCAATTGGTTTTTAATTTTCCACAATTCTAAACAGCACAGAAGTACATGAACTCAGGATTTTTTGTGAGGGTTTTTTTCTTCACAAAACAGAAATATTCCAGATTGTGGTTTTGAATTGCAAGGAATATTGTGCACAGGTATTATCTAATTAGCACTAATTGAACAATAGGAAGGACTGCTACGTTTTAATCAGAAACCAAGACTTTACAGCAGAAAACTTTTAATTATGGGGAAAGCTCTTAAGTCATGGCTTGCAGGTTACATACGCACACGTTAAGTAACTAAAGAGCACAGTCTGTTCTGTCAAGTAATGATCCATAATTTTTTTCTCTGCTTGGGGAAGGAAAAAAAAGATCAACTTTTAAAGATGCAATGAGCATTTACTGAAGGGAAAAGGAGGAACAAGTCTTCCATTCACACACCAGATGTTCCCATTAAACAATCGTTTTCAAGAAAGCTCAGCTCATGTGGAAAGAGAGAGCTCCGGAGTTCAGAAGGGGGAAGCAGAGAAAAAAGTTAACTTGTAAAATAAGGGCAGCTGCTGAAGAGATCATCCCCGGTGTCGGCCTAGTAGACGTCAATCCAACACTGCAAGGGGCCAGGGCTAGGGCTGGAATAAATCAGCGCAGTTCTCTGAACGTCTGCATGAGTGACTGGCATCAGAGCAGTGCGCTGATTTACACCACCCTCCCAGTCCTGCAGCTTCAGTAGCTGATGGACTGTGACCTTCTTCTTTAATACCTCAGGGACCTACTGCCACCAGCAAATTTTCAGGTAGTAGAAATGGCATGAGTGAGATTTTTCAGTATTTTCTTATGCGTACTTTAAAAACCTCCTTAGGCTTTTGCACAGAACTTGGAAATTAAAAGGTTTAAGTCCTCAAAGCAAAGCAGAAACCTCTCTAAGTTCCTCATAGTCTTTGTCCTGATTTTAAAAATATCACTCATTAGCATAGGCATAGCATATACGGATATTGATACTGAGGGCATAGGCAGGACGGTTGGGTTAACTCCAGCCTCGTTTATTTTGCCGCACAGGCCTAAAACGCTTCATTTCATTTGCAGCAGCAGCCTGGCTCAAAGGGTTTGCCTCTGTGCTCTTTGCCTTCACTAATTGGTCATCTGCCTGGTTTAGTCCTGCTGCTCAACCAGCTAGAGAGCAAACCACACTTCCTCAGCTATCTTTTGCCCAGCATCACTTCATGACTTAGGGAGAAGAAAGGGTATTCAAATCACCGAAAATGTGTCTTCCCATTGGGCTTCTCACAGTCTGTTTCTTGCAACAGGTAAGTTAAGGGCTACATGGGCTAAGTTTAAAGCTTAGCCTTCTTTTCCAGACTTTACAGCATCAAGAGGGGTCAAAATTTGCAAGTATTATGGTTTGGGGGAGGCAAATGCAAAACTAGCATTTGCTAAATTGCCAAGGACAAGAAAGAAATATATAAAGGCCCTTCATATTTTCTAAAAATATGTTTCTCACCATCATCACACTAAATTGGATCCATTTAGTCTGAAATGACAACAACCATGTCATTAGTTTTTGTTTGTTGGTTTTTTTTTTTTTTTTTCCTGGGCCAGTTTATCATTATTTTACCCAGCTTTCCTGAACTTCCGTGGGGTTTTTAATTACAGTTCTCCTCTCCCAAGCTCCCCTCAGTTCAAGTTATCGCCAGATGCCCTTGGCAAGTCAGAGCTCAGCCCTGCTCAAATTGCAGCGGTCCATTTTCCCATCAAAGGCGTGTTGTTGCAGAATGATGTACAGCTCAGTGCAGCTCATCTAACACTGTCCTTGTTATGGAGCAAAACAAGGATTTGTGGTTGCCCAGCCACTTGCACAGGCAGAAAAATGCACTTGTGAGTCACTACAGGAGGAGTTGGTTGAGGAGGGCTCTGTGTGTTTGTGTAAAATATACCAGTTCTGCAGTGCAATGCCTGATGGTAGCCCTAGGTCTGAAATGCTATCAAAACAAGCAGTTGTACAATAGCATATATTATCATTAGTCAATATTACTTCATTGCTGCTGTTGTTGCTGTTATTTGATACTACATACTATTTGGTAGCCCTGGATCCAGAAATGCATGCCAAAATTGGTGAAAATTCATCTCTATTTAAGAGTTAGAGTCTGTGTCATGAAACCAAATTCGCACTTCATAGGCTATGAGGAGTAAGGAAATTTTTCTTCATTGAGCTCCACCTTGCTGAAGGTCACAGCATCTTTTTGGCAGCCCTAATGTGCCTCCTTGCTCCTGTGATGTTTGCAGAGACACTGACACCCGCCTCACCCCTTGCACTGGCATCGGCAACCGCGACACAGGTCTGAGACCGAGCCTCAGGACTTGTCTCCTGTTTGTTGTATTATTGAGGCCCCTTGGTGTGAACTGGCTCTTTTAATGCATCTTTAAAAAGATGTGGAAAAAATTTAAGCCCTAGTGCATTAGATGTAAAATCAGCCAAGACCCATGTCATCAAGACCCACTAGGAAATTCAGGACACCCTCAAGCCCTTCTTACTTTCTCTTCTCAGTGAGTTTGGGGTTGATGCCACCAAGTTTACACCCTGGTGCAGCAGTGCCAGGGACAGCCCTTTTCCCTTGTGGTCCATAGAAAGGAGGCAGGGGCGACAGCTGAGACTGCCCAGAGCAAGGCTGCGCCATATCCTGCACCTCGGCCAGCTCAGCCTGTCTGCCACAGGGCTGCTGTGCTCACACAACTGACCTGGATCCCTGTGCAGGACCTAAAAACAGCTCTATGTATTCTCCATCAGGCAGATGGTTGGGGAGTAGAGCCTCTAGCCATCTCTGCCTCAAGCCAGCACATAGTGCATCCTGCAAAGGACATGTCTTGCCTGTGCACATTAGACACACCAAACTCACTTTAAACCACCTTTCTTTGCACTCCAAGTGTTCCCTGTGGCAGCAAAGATCTCCCTGGCACTTGCCAAATGAAATCAGTCAGGATGGGCAGTTGTCTTGCACTGAGCGCTGCAGCATACTGCTATGCCCATGCTCATTTTAGAGCTGGGCACCTGAAGAACAGCCAACACCTCGGGAAGCCAGGAGCCAGTGTAGCAGAGTGGTACAAACCAAGAGTGACTGCCCCTCTGAGCAAGCACTAGGAACCACAGCAAGAAAATGTCATTTTTTTCCCCTGGTACTGATGGGGCAACGCAATACTCAGGAAAGATTTTATGGATCACATCTCAGTTCCTTCTTTTCTCTTGTTCAAGTTGCTTGACAATGGCAATGGAGAACATACTGCTTTAAAAAAAAAAATCTGCTAGAGCTTTTGCTGTCAAGTAGGTCTCTTAAGCCCCATGGGTAATGTTCTCAAATGACAAAGCTGCTCTCCTTTTTGGCAAAGGTCTTTTATCAAGCGATACAGCGGCACATTTTCAATCATCTCTGTATCACAATGAAGAGACAAACCCTGTTAGCGTTGTTCTCCAAAAATCATAAAATGCACTGGCTCGGTACACCTAGGGACTAGGCTGGGCTTTGAGCTTCCATGAATCTTAGCAGCAGCAGGAGAAGTGTAATTCAATCTTTTTAACTTGGTGATATATATTCATGTCAGTGGCTTTAAGATAAGGAAAAGACTTTAGTTGAAGAATGAAACTTTTGATGAATAACTGAGAGTACAATGAATAATGTACAAATATTTCTTTCCTCTCAGTCAAAATGATTCCAGATCCTTTTTCATTTTAATCCCTGTCGTATACTTCATTTTTTTTTTTTAAACTTAAGAAATGAAAGGGAAAGAAAAAAACCCTATATTTTTAAAGAGCATTGGAGTTTTAAAATAAGAGCTTCTAAAAGAAGGCTTCTTGATTGCACTTAAAGATATTTTTATGGTTTCTTTCTAACTGCTAGAAAACAGAAGATTGTTTGGTTACTGGCAGTAATAACAGTAGTAATGATGGGTTACCATGCAAAACCTCAGCCTACCTGTTCCTGCTCTGCAGAAAATGTGGAATTTATCCAAGAGGAATGTCTCCTTTTACCTGGGAGGTATTTCTCATCAAATAAAAAATGTAGCTGTTGTAAACATTTTCCTCCCTTGCAATTTCATTCTTAATTCTGTCCCTGCTAAAAAATGAGCAAAACATATATAATGGTAACAGTTTCTAAAGAGAGGCAACAAAAGCAACAAGCATAAACATAATTTGTTTCTTTTCCTACAAGATGGGAGGGGAAAACAAGATAAATAATTAGCTGAGAGTCCTGCCCATTTCTTCATAGGTTGCATCAAGGCCTGGCTTGAGAAAGATGCTTTCAGCAAAAGGGTGTCACTGCGCTGCAGGCAGATGCAGCAGGTGATAGTCTTTAACCCTCAGTAGGAGGGAGGTCACATTGCCTGGACCTTTTTGAACTTAAATTCTGTAACACTTGTGCAAAGAGGCACAAGATGGCCATTCTCTAGCACCCAGATTTCTCCTCCTCCATACCTTTGAATTAACAAGATGAATTTCACTTCCTCACTCAACTGGCTGCATATGAGGGAATTTCTGAGCATGATGCCATTTGAAAAGCAAACAAGGCAGAGAAGCAGGGGGTGGTGCTGGAGATGAAAGGAAGCAGTTAACCAAAAAACCAAAGCATAACACAGCCATTGGAAAGCATCTGGTTATAAAAAATAGGCAAACTCAATAGGTGAAGTTAGCTCCTACCACAGCACTAATAGCAGGAGCAGCAGACCCATTTACTGCAGTCAGCACTACAAAGTCCAGAGCAATGACTGGTGCACGCTGTGTAGCAAGTGTTACCAGATCCATGTAGGGAAAAAATATTTAATTGTAGATCTCAGGAGGATGACTATATTGTCCATGCTTGACCTAAATCCCATTGCACAGAGCTCAGAGCAAAGTCAAAACTGACCTTCAGAAGTTTCTGGAGCAAATGCATTCCTGCCATGCCCAGGTTTCTGTCCCCTCTGATTTATCTGGTTTATGGAGGGCAGGCATATTATGAGACACATTATATGAAATTGCTGGAAGGAAAAATTAAGACCAAAAAGTGGCTTGCTGGAGCCAATGAGAGTACAAATAAACCCTTACTGAATAGAGTTTTTCCTCTATAAATGATCTCTCGTTTGAAGTCGGTCTCTGGAGGGGCAAAAGTCTGTCAACAAAGTATTTTTCTGAAATGAGGATGAGGGCAACATATTTTAAAATACCACACAAGGGAACAAAGTCCTGTTCCTCCAGGCTTGCAGAGTACAAAGTGGGTCACTGCATGCTTTGATTCACTGACTTGTGTCTCCTGTAATCATGTAATGTATGAGCGCAGTAACTGCAGAGATACCAGCCCAGTTGCTGGTGACGGCCAGCTCAGGATCCTGGCAGTGACTAGTTCTTGCCATACAATAGAAAGATTTGCCCACTGAATTTCTTGAAACCTAACAGGAGGATAACTATTCAAGGTCAGATTCATACCCATCGAGCACGAAGCTTATTGTCTGCAATAGCACCAAGTACTTCAGATGAACTATGGTGAAGCAACCACATTGTTACTTAGCTTTACATCTTCATTGACTGGGGTGGCCTTGCTGCTCCACAGATGTGCTGGCAGGTCCCTAGGCCACCTATTCATCCACCCAACTCAGAAAAAAAAAGGAAAATCTTTTTGTATAACATAAAGGTGGTAGAAGGGGTGATACTGCTACTACCCAAGTTAAGGGAGTAATGGAGGTATGTAAATCAGGAAGCCAGTCTCCTAAGGCATCCTTGTCAATGGGAGGCAGAGAGAAAAAAGAAGGCTTCTTCCTGAATAGTATCTTAAATGATGACCCACTTCTCTGGAGGAATTTTGAGAAAAAAACCCCTCATATATATATGTGTGTGTATATATATGCATGTTTATATATACATGCACATATATCTATCTAATTTTCTCCATGTGAGAGGGTCCTAGGACTCTACAAGGCATCAAAGAGCTTGGCTGGTGTAGGTTGGATGTTGAGGAGAAGTTGTATTGTCCCATGCTGGGGAAGAAAAGAAGCGTACAAGTGGAAAACATAGAATTGTATCAAGCAGAAGTGGATAATTGACAGGGAGTAATTTATTAATTGTCTCCTTTTTAATGAAAGGTTCTGAAGCATCAGAGGAGAGACAAACAGGTCTGTAACAGAGCCATAAGCCGAAGGGCAAAGAGGCAGTAATGCTTTTGTGGAAAGACAGCGCTCTTTTTTTTTTTTAGTTGCTTTTTAGGTAAGTATATGAAACCCTGAGTACCCAGTGGAAAAGAAAGAAGAAAAAATATCAGAACATGACTGCTCTTATGCTACTGTTTATTACCATTACTTTTCTCCCTGATGTTCCCAATGTAACCATCTCTACATCACCATAGATATAGACATGATGCAAACTTCCTGTGCATGGAGATACATGGCTGTACTTAGGGTTGGATTCTGCTTCAGACAACATTCCCACTATTTAAGTAGGACAGGAGAAGGAACACGCAGAGTTTCTGAAAGTCGCATTTTAAATCAGTGGCAGAGCTAGGCACTATATGCAGGCCTCTCCAATGCTGAACCAGCTCCCTACCCACAAAGGCTCTCCCCACTTCCCAAGGATGCTGTGCTGAGACTCCGGGGTGTTTCCCTCCAAAATTGTGCTCAAGTGAGATTTATATCCCAGAGACATTCAGTTTGGTCCCCAAACTTTCAATGGTGCTTTGATCCAAACATTTTTAGGCTGTATTAAGAAGATCTAAGTTATTGATTTATTATCATTAATTTCTTTTCTTTTTCCTTGCCACAGCTTTCACAGATTTATGAAGTTAAGGAGCATGAAGCTAATTAAATAATCTGACTGGTTGAACATCTGTTGAAACATAATAATAACAACTCTGAAGCCAACATTCCTGACTAGCTATTAATTCTGATTTAAAAATTAGAGGCAGGGGTTTACCACACACACACAAAAAAAAACCCAAAAAAAAAACAAAAAACAAAAAAAAAACCACCACAACAAAAAAAACCCAACCAACCAACAAAAAAAAAAAAAAAAAAAAAAAAAAACCCACAAAAAAAAAAAAACCCAACAAAAAAAAAAAAAAAAAAAAAAAAAAAAAAACAAACAAAAAAACCAAACAACCACACAACCAAAAAAAAACAAACAACAAAACAAAACAAAATGCTGAGCACCATTCTGGCTCAGAGTGAAACTTTGAAGTGTTTTCCACCTACTTCCACCTTCAACACTGGTCCAGTCCACTGACCAAAGTGTCCCTTTTAGGCTTCCTCACCGTCAGAGGTCCTAATGCAAGCCAGGTGGTCTTTAGGGGATGTTCAATCCAGTTTGAAGATTGTTGGTGTCCAGCAGCTACAACCAGAAATCGAGACTCAAACATGATGGAGCTTAATTACATGCAGGGATCCACCTTAACCCAAACCAGAAACTAATGCATGATGTTAGGTTAGTGATTTAAGTAAGTCCAACTAGCCATTTTAGTGAGGAACTAAGCCTCTTCTCCAGTTCCATCTTGCCCTCCATTCCCACAGACCATCTAAAGGGTGCTTGAGGAGCAGCCTGGGACTGACTCGGGAGTTCCTAAGCCTGGAAACTTCCACCGGACTGACATACAGGATCTTGGTTCTCAGCCTAGCAGTCTGTCCTAACTTGCTTAGACCTTACATTGTTTTCACACCTTGCTCTCAAAATAACTTTGTCCAAAATTAATCGGTGAGATAGATAGATAGATAGACAGACAGACAGACAGATAGATAGATAGATGAGATCAATTCCCTCCCACTACTCTGGATCCATTGATGTTTGGAGGCTGATGAAACTATGGTGAAGGAATAAATAATTTGCAGCATTTCTGAAATCCTCCTCCTCTGCTGGCAAGACGTAGGGGCTGTGGGACTTGTGTGAGTGTTCATGCAGAGTGGGGGTGTGCCCCAATGCCTACAGGAGTTAATGACAGACCCACAGTGAAAGTACCCACAGATGCCAAAAACTATCTCCAGGCTCTCCTGCACCAGAGCAACAGGAGTGCATGTGTTTGTCCTTTCTGTGATTTTTTTTTTTCCTTTTAGAAATGGACAAATTGTTCATACTCTAAATATTGTTCAAATTGTAAATTGTACATAGTCCCAAAGTACAGGGGGTGAAGCTTATGCTGAGACTTTGCTGCGTAACCTACAAAAGGAAGGGAAGTTTTATACAAAAACCAAAGAGGAAAGGTCCCTCAGCATCTTATAACATGGTTCAGATCTCTAGCAGCCTGTAGAGTGGAACTGACAGGAACATTTCAAGGTTAAAAAAAAGATTAAAAACACAGTCTCACAGGTATTGCTAACAATATCTCAGATTATTCCAAGTGTAGGCGATATTATTAGGCAGTAAAGGTCCAGAGCTACAAATGGATTTGCCCAACTTGCCTACAGTAAGCTTTAGACACTTCAGCACATGCATGCTGTGGGGCAGAGCTCTTGAGGTAACAGAAACATTTTTCCTTCTGCTGGCAGCACCGTCTGTCCCCGAGCATCCCAGTGGCATGCTAAGGCTCTCAGTCCTTCCTCATCCTTATGAACTCTCAGGAGACCCAGAACCACTCTGAAACGATGGGATATGTGCGTGTTGGGATGCCATAAGTGCAGTCAAACATTTCCAGATCTGGCAACAAGAGATGCTGCCCAGGTTGGCTTTGCCTTATCTTGGTTCTCAGATTGTCTCACTTGCATTTTCACCACCTCTTCTCCTCCTTAAAACTCTTCTAATTTCCCTGGTTTGTCTGAGGGTCTCTTCAGGGGATGTTCATTTCAAAAAGACAAGGACAGGTAGCTACATCCCTTGTCTTAGCCCAGCTAAATGCCTCAGTCAGTTCTTGATGGCTCATTTAAATAGCTCCCTGTAAAAGCTTATCCTTGCCTCTCATCACAGGAAATGATTTTAACTCATTCCCTCACCCAGCATACACTCTAAGAGGAGGGTGTCCCATAAACTGACAAATATCGCACGGCATTTTGTAATCCCATCTTCCTGTCCTTTTCCCACTGCCTTCTGCAGACCCCTTTTCCCTACATCCCACATCAGGAGCCACTTTTTTTCACAGCACCCATCCAACCCTTTGTGCAATGGCCTACAAATCCTGCCTGAACCCTCACTCACCTACCACTGCTCTGCAAGGAACCTCAGTGCTTAACACTGGACCTTCAGTAGGGAATCAGATGCTTAAAACTTGAATTTCAAGGCTGAGCCTCAGGACGTGGGAGCAGAGATGACCCCATCTTGTATGTACTACTACATCTCCTGCTGATTCTGTTGATCCAGCCTGAGACTTTAGAAATTTCCAATGCTAAGACTATTAAATCATTAAGCATCCATGTCCCTCCAACTGTGGGCGCTGGTCAGCTGCAGGCTGTCAGCCAGCCCGGTCCACCTCTGTTCTTCCTCACTCTGTTTCACATCTGTTTTCCAGGTTTTTTTTTCTCCTTTGTGCCTTTCAGGTTCATGTAACCAACAAAGGATTTTTAAAAGCACACATCATCATAACATTTCTGTTTCATTTAATAAACATCCTCCTCCCTCCTCCCCACTGTGTCCCTGTATGTGTTTTTTAATTATTATTAGTATTACAATGTCTCCTAAATTTTGGCCTGAAAACTTTTGACATTCACAACAAGGCATTAAAAAGGATTTATTCTGCCCTTGAAGTAGGCATGTAACTCCTCTTAATGTGAGAACTCAGACTGGTGTAAATCAAGATTAAATTCATTGATGTCAGTGGGCTTGCACAGGTAGAACTAGCATAAAGCAATGGCGAAGCAAATCCTTTTGTATTGATCATGGGTAAAATCTCAACAATAAGCACCACAATTACCTTCTGTCCTGTCTCTACCTGCACAACTGCATTCAAAATATAGTCCAGAGACCTACTGATAATAAATTGTCTGAAATTCAGGAACAAACCTTTTTTTTGTTTTGCAAGGACAAATCTTTCTCTTCTGCTCACACACTGACACTCATACATGCTAGTCTCATGAAACAAGTCACAGTGAGCAATCGTTCCCTCCTCTATGACCCAAAATAAACCCATCTCTACAGGCTTATATAGAAACATCATCAGACTTATTTAATTAATGTTTCAGGGTCAAGGGAAAAGGTATAGATAAATATATTTAAAGGCTTTGAAAGCTTCATGGCAGCAGTCCAACACTGCTTTCTTTGCCTTTGCTTGCTGTCTTAAAGCATAAAAGCAGCCCATAAAGCTTAGAGAAGTCATCTGTCTCTGGGTCTGGGGTTCC
Organism: Aramus guarauna; assembly: GCA_013400195.1. Taxonomy (NCBI): domain Eukaryota; kingdom Metazoa; phylum Chordata; class Aves; order Gruiformes; family Aramidae; genus Aramus; species Aramus guarauna. Next base: position 526,864 of record VXBL01007285.1, on the reverse strand, counting down.
CGTCACCTGTCAGTCCTCTGATGTAGCACCATGATATATGACAGCAGACCAGCACTCAAGTGGTGTATTACAATAATATGTCAGTAATGCAATGGTGCTTTGATAGTGCTTAATAACCAGAGTACTTCACTGGGGAGAGGGCCAAGGAAAAAGCAAGACCTGGGCAGAAGGCAAATCCAGCTAAGAGCTGCCTCCCCCTGTTGAAGTGTGTGGTGCCACGAGTTCTGGATGGGAAATGTCTCATTTGTCCCCAGAACAAGGACTAGAAGATGGGCAGCAGCATTCACAGGCTGGAGCACAAGATCTCCTCTGAGGCTAATTCTCTGGGGCATGAGAACTTGTATTTCTGGTTGCACCAAGGCCTGGACTGCACCCAGGAAGAGGCTGCTCTCCTACCGTGGCAAGGCTGGGCACACTCCTGGCAAGTGGGACCAGTGAGTATGAGCCTCTTCAGGCTGATGATTTTAGAAGGGCACTCATCTTCCAGAACAGTACAAAAGGTCCATCAGGTGCCTCTCAGATTCTGCCTTACAGCAGAAGAATCCAGCCTGATGCTCCCAAGAGTGTGAAGACAGAGCCTTGGCTGTTTCAGGCATGCACCTTCCTCCCTCTCTGTCCTACGCTGCAGTGTGTGGGTGAGGATGCAGCCAGCCCCAGCCAAGACCCGTCGCATTTGTACACTCCATCACTGGCATCACATGGCGTGGTTTATTCAGTGGCAGGAGCGAGGGGATGTGTTCTCAGCCAGGCCCTCTAGGTGCTCCCGTTATACAAGCAATGACAGGCTCTCCCGGTACAAGGAAGACAAAAGCATCAGTAGTGAGCAGCCCAAACCAAGCCAAACTTTTCAGTATCAACATACCATCCAGGGGAAAATGGCTTTGACAGTATTTTTTTCTCCTATCCTACAGATGTGCCTGGCCCAGCATGGCAGCCTTGGGTCAAATGGGTGCTGCTGAGCACCATGGTGAGGAGTGAAAGAAGACAGTGATGAGTTGACTCCAGGAGTAGTTATGATGCACTTTTCCTGATCAGCACCGCATCCCCTCATAGCAAGGTATTTGGCATATCCATAAGAATATGATCATGTAGCAACCAATGCTTACACTGCCTTTAATAAAGGGAGTAAGTCCATCCGTCACAGAAAAACAGCTAAATTCAGGCAAAGATTGAGCTACTGCTCGTCTTTCCAGACTATGATGAGATCTGATGTTTAAGTGCCTGCATTTGACTTCACGGTTGCACTTAGCTGGGTTTCTGCACATAGTCCATTACTGGGTCTCAGTGGTAGCTTGTTAAGTCACAGTCATTTCTTCATCTGTGCTTACAGATTCACAGATTGGTAGGGGTCAGAAGGGACCTCGAGAGATCATCTAGTGTTGCCTGTTCATAACTTGTATTTCAGGATTCCATGAACAGAAGTGTTACACTGGCATTGCTGTAAAGAGGGCCAGACCCAAAGACTTCAAAAGCTGAGAGATCTTCTGTGATGCTGGAGGTCTCTTATAGGTCACTCTCAGAGATGGCCTCCAGAGCTAAAGAAAAGGAGGTGGAACAGGGATGGGGGATGTGTATGCGTGCCCATGGAGGGAGATGGCTGATGCATATCCAGAGATGCATTTCCATGCTCTCTTTCCTTTTTTAAACAGTATCTTGTGCCAAGGAGTGAAGAAGGTGCTTTTTTTTTTTTTTTTTTTTTTTGTTTTTTCCNTTTTTTTTTTTTTTTGGCATGGACACACTACAGCCTGTTCCAGACTAAAGCCTGTAAGATACGAGCATGGGATTCATGGGGCCTTGCCTGTATAAGTAGGTAGTTCTCCTCTCCTATTCACCTCCCAGGCTCCAAAGAGAATCAACCTGTGGAATGGAAAGGCAAGGAAACGCTTATTTTTGGAGGGGAGAAGTAAGAAGGAAGGAGAGGTAGTGGTTTTATCTTTCATCTTAAAAATCTTGCCTTACAACATTTCTCTGCTCACCCTCCGTGTGCTTTGCATGACCCTGAATGACATATAGGGTTGGATGGCTGGATATGGCAAGGGAAATTCAGTGAAGACAGAGCAGACTTCGCCAAAAGGAAATTTGAGAAGAACAAGGACTGAAAGAGCAACCAGGGGTAACTCTGATGTACAAAAATACATTTATTTTCAACAATTTCAAAACCACTGCCTTTTTTACAGTAGAAATATTCAAATGGAACAATAAAACCAAGAACAGTATATATATATGTATATATGACTCATGCATTTGTATTACTGCGTTTAATACAGGTATTGCAATTGTCTGCCTCATTTAATCCTTTAAAACCAAGGTGGTGGTTTGAGTTTAATGCACTGTCCCACATCATCAGAAGGAATGTGAGGATTCTGGCTTGGTTTGCGAGACCTGGAACGTGTGTGGGAACTGACTGAAGGGAAAGGGAGGAGAACAGGACATCTTTGCACATTCCTGGAACCAAAGCTTCCTCCAGAAGAAAGCACAAACTCTCCTGCACATGCACTTACTGATGGCAACTGTAACTGAAAAACTGCAGCCCCCAGTCACTCTAGCCTCATCTCCGATCCTTCCAGGCTTAGTGTTGGGGTTCTCAAGCACAGGTTAAACTAAGTAGAGGATCTACTGGGTGTTTACATCAGACTGACAGCCATAGAGAGCCAAAAGCTGCATCTAGTCTCCAGGTCTCATGCATTATTCCTAAGTTACAGCTAATACAGTACAATCCATCAGCGGTGAAAGGCTAGCAGTGATAGAGGACACTGGCTTAGTCTTTTGCTCTCTCTTTCTTTCTTTTCTTTTTTATACATAACTACAGTGAGAGAGCTATTTACGTTCTACTCATGGCATTAGCTCTTTCCCTCCTTACTCAGGTAAATAATAATCTACAGCTTCAAGGATTTCCATTATGTTTTCTTCAGGGGTAGAACTTGCAGGGGACAATACCTTAATGACATCCCCAAGCTGTTATTTCCCAGCATGACATACACAAATACAAGTGACCAATACTCCAGTCTATGCTAATGCCACAACTCAGTATCTTCCAAAAAAGATGGACACTGCTGCTTGCCCAATCCAAACCTTACAGAGGTCCCATGGATAGATACAGCTCTGGGGACTACTGGGACACAGTAGTTACCCTTCTAATATCCTAAAGCAGCAGCTTTCAGCCATGAACACAAGCTCTTCCCAGCTGCCATCAGCCATGGTTGTGCCCTAACGCAGCAGGTATGATCTGGCAAACATGGTCCTATGTACGTCCTAGGGAGTTCTTTCCAGATGTGCATGGAGCACACTCTGGTCCATACAGCAGTGTGACAAACTACCCTGAGAGGTAGTGATACCCACTAAGTCTCGTGGAACATGAAGTTTTGAGCCAACTCAAGAATCAGGCAGGGGTTTTTGACATTTAATTTTGGCTCCCTGGATTTTGTTTGTTTTGTGGTGCTTTCAGGATAATTTTGGATTGAAAATGGCTTTCTAGACAGATGTTTCTCAAAAGATTATCTGTATCATTCATAAACTTCTCAGCCTTCATTGAGATTAACTTTCTTTTAGAAGGGAAAATGTTTCCATTTTTTTTCATGAACTTACTCCCAATTTTTCCTCGTTTCCTCCTATCTGTTATAAGATATTTAACAGCCATCTTTAAAAGTGTAAAGGGAAAAAATTGTAAAAAATTGTGAAAAGAAATTGTGAAAACTGTAATCCCCCTGCCTTTCTTTTTAAATCAACATGAGATCAATCCTGTGAAAAACCTAGAAAACTCCAAAAAATTAACACTCTCACTTCATTTCCTGGTTTATAAAAGAAAAAGTTAATACAGAAAACAATGAGTATTTCACATTCAGTCCTCTGCAGCAGCTCACAAAAGCAGTCCCTCCAATCCTAATCATCAACAAAGACTGAGATCAGCCCACAATTTAGCTCAAGGCCCACAGGACCATTGTTTATGTACACCCCTCCCATCTCTAACTAAATGGGAAGCTATGGCCTTGTGCTAACAGTGTTATCACCAGACTGGGCCATTACTATAAACTACTTTGGTGTTTCAGTAGAACAGAGACAGTCATGCAACAGTTTATGCACATGTGATGGATGGAAAATCAAGGTTAAATAGAATAACACAGCCATCACTCTCCAGCTTACATTAGGAACTAGAGCAGAAAAGTGAGGGAGGAAACAGAAAAGAATTATTTTTAAATCAACAGAAAAGGCCCACAAGCCTGACTGAAAAGGAGATGAATTGAGAATATTTAGCTTTAGTACTTCACACAACAGTATTTCCCTACATTTTGGTTTAACTCTTTTAATCTTTAAATGATTCCTGTGTTTTGTTTTTTTTTCAAAACTGTGTTTTACCACTTTTCTCTCTACCTGCAGACTCATCAGAATTATAACCTTTGAAAGACATTCCAGCCCATTAACAGAGTGAACACATGTATCTGAGGTTGGTTTGTAGCCAACTGGCATGTTGCAATGCAGAGCAGTAGCAAGTTAACACCTAAATTCTAGCCATCTCCTCATTTCAGTCCAGATATATTAAATGTGATGTAGAGTCCTGTATCCAGATCCTAAAAAATGTCAACAAACATCATCACCTGGCCTCATTTCTGCCTCCTGTTACCACACAAGCACTAGAACATCTTCCCAAACCTGCCTCCAATCTTCCTTCCACTCCTGCTGGGTCTTATAACTCAATACTCTGCAGAATAAGGCCCAGTGTTAACATCATCCACTCAAGAAAAATGGATAAAAGTAACTCCCCACTAAGTCAGCCTCCTGTCCGAAACTCCACCACTCCTAAGGGCTATCCTCAACTCAGTGTGCTAGAAGATTCCTAAAGAGCTTTTTCACTGCCTTTCTTCATTAACCTTCCTGTTCTAATCAGAAAGCACCGACCCACCATGCAGAAATTACTCTGATGGCATTTCCATCCAAAATTGGAAGCAGCCATTCTGGAACACTCCTAAGAAAGACCTTTCCTAGCTCAGTTATGCAGGTCTGACCCTTCATACCCCTCTCCAAAGAGCAGTTCATAATTGCATGCATCATGTTCAGCCAAAATTTACTACTCTTACACATCCTGAATAGCACTTTACTTCACCAGCTTAACTACTAAAAGCATGACTTCTCACCAGGAATAAAGCTACTGCAACCTGACCCACTGCTGAGCTGGTCTTGTACTAGGTACTGCAAGCACACTGATATTTGCCCACAATAAGATGGTGATAATTTCGTGTTTGTTTTCCTCATTTTCCCTAATCGATGTCACCAAGATCCTTCTCAGAAGTGGACAATAGTGACAGAGGTGAATAGATGATGAAAATCATTAAAATATTTATGACAGGCTCACAGTCTGTCCAGCTAATATCTTTTTCTGCTCCATCATAGAAATGATACAAGCATTATTAAAAAAAAAAAAAAAAAAGAAAAGAAAAGAAAAGAAAAAAGGCTTGCAGTTATACACAGGGAAAACTATGCTGTTTATAGACAACTATGTCAGATTGAAATATGACAGACAACTGGAACACGCTTGGAACCAAAGTGTGATTCAAGTGCTCACCACGGTCCCTGGTTGGCTGGCGTATACAAGCGTGTGCAAGTGTGTGTGTGTGTGCGCGCACGCACACGTGTGCGTGCATATGTGTATGTGGTTCAGGTTTTGTTTTAAACATATCTTCTTTTACTAAACATTAAATTATTTCCCAAGAAATAAAAAGCTATGTACATTGTAATAATTATCTACAGTAGGTCTTCGGCATCCTCGCTATTCACATGCACGGGGTTTGGGCTGCATTCATAAGCTCAGGCATGCTCCTTCACTGCTTGAGGTGCTGTCCCCTCCAGCCAATCTACAGTCCAAGGAACACTGACGCGTGTGTTTGCTCTGATTTTGTTTTTTTCAATCCCTTCTCAGCAGTCAACAGTGCCAGAGGGTGACTGAAATTAAAAGCAATTAAAAGAGGCAAGATCCTGCAAAAAGCTGAGACATGCATGTTATTGGAAAGCGAGGGCTGTTGGCGTGTTGCAGAGCCTGGTCCAACAACCCAGCCTGAGCCCCCTAGCAGGATGAAGTAGCTGATTCATGACATACTTTGAAAAGGGCTGAAAAGGAACAATTACCTACAACATGTTGCCTAAGGTACTATATCTACCTGTTGGATCTGAATATTTAATTCTCATTCTGTATTTAACAGGAGGCTGGCATTCAAATCCCATTGCATACTTTACTCATTCTTTGCTTTTTCTTTCTGATCTGATGAGTATTTCCTAAATATGAAGAATCCCTGCTATTTATGAATGCAGCCCCGGTAAACAGAAAAAGCCCACCCCATCCCCTCCCAAATGATAATAATGACATATAACTCTTTCTTTTTTAATAATAATAATAATTATTATAACAATAATAATTACAAATAAAAAGTCAGAAATGTTGTAGACCAAGTGGATTCTCAGTATTAAACACTAGTGCAGTTGGGGATTTCCTTTGTGCTTTCACTGTTGGCAATTGTTGAGATGCTTCCTGTGGAGGAGAAAACAGAGACAAGAGTCAGTGCAGTTGCTTCAACAGTCTGGTCTATATTGCTTCTCACTCCTTCTTAGGAGGTGCTTGTGTAAGTGTAAAGACAGAAAAGGTGCTTAAAAGTAACACATCCTTTTTTGCATTTGCAATAACCATGGAGCATGCAGAAAACCTGTTACTACAGCTCAGTCAACCGTCAGTAAACTCATTAAGCTATTAGGCACATATTCACTTGTAATGATAGCACATCAACAGCATAACCTTTGCTCAGCTGATTCTTCTGAGGATTCAGGGAATTTGGGACCCCTCCACAGGAGAGACCCGGTCGTGAACAGACACAAGTCCAAGCCCCAGCCATTACTAACTCCTGTATACCTATTGCTGTTTCCGGGTTCCTAATCTGGTCATGTAACACTGTAAGAAAAGCTGAAAAGCTGCAGGAAAAAACTCCCTGTAACCATGTTGCAGAGAGAGATTTTTCACTCAGTGCCTCGGGCTCTGCTTGTACAGTCGCCGCCTCTCCTAGTACCCCAATGACCAACATCCTCACCCATACTGTGAAACAAACTCCAGCTGAGGGCTGTCTCTCACCCATCACTCGTGTGTCCAGCTCTTTGTCCATCAGCTCCTCAGGGTCTGTGAACTCATTGAGAGTGATTTTGGGGGCATTTTCACTTTGGCTGACAGAGCCAATCATTTCCTGCTCCTTGTCATGCTGAACTTGGGCATAGATGTTAATCCAAGGGATTTTCCTGCGCAAGAAAGGAAAAAGAGAGGCTATATTTTGTAACACAGGCATCCTTGGCATGTCTTTGATTAATCAGGTCAACTAAAATGAGACCAATCCCAGAAATGCAGCACTGGCAGTGATGCAAAGTATCAGCTCCCAGAATGGTGAAAGCACTACAGTGATGTTCAGCTCTGAAAGTGCTATTAGTATTCACTAATTCCAAACCAGCCTAAAGCTACCCCAAATCTCAGTCCACTGCTTTCCTATCCTGTGCCCAAAAGCTTCTCCAGCTGTAAACCTAAATGTTCTGGTCCTACCCTTTTAAATGGGAAGTCATGCCCACAGTGGACACTGCACTTGGCTCAGAGAGCAGCAATCAACTGAGTACAATCAGCTGCAATTACGACTCTCTCAGTGTTTATTACATGATCAGTGGTGCATTGGAAACCAAAAGTAAAAATCAATTTGAGCACTACTATCAACTGAGAAAAAAATTGCTAGGCTTGTTTCTATTGACAGGCCCACACTGACTCAGTAGGTATTGCCACATCAGAAAAAGTTGTAAAGAACTGGTCCTGCCTCAGAGTACAGAAAAGACTTAAACCTCATACCACCTACCCAAAGTCTGTTTGTTACCATTGCATTGCAAAAACAGTTTGCCATGCTATAGATCATGCAAGTTTGTAGGGATTTGTTTTCCCTTGCTGCTCAGGAAGCCAAGAAAGTGAAGGGATTGTTTCTTCTTCCTTCTTCCAAGAGAAGTGAACTTGGACTGCTAGAATGATATCCTTGAAAGTCAGTTAGTTAGATTGTTAGATAGGCGTAGACAGATTGTTGGAGAGTAATCCCCAGAGGAATGCAAGTTTAAAATGAGAACTGAAAAGTAATGTGTTAAGCATCATGGGGGTTGCTAGGATTATGTGTGTAGTTGCCTGTTGGAAGGTGACTGACTCTTGTTTCTAATGCCCTTAAAAAGACTCTGTGCCATGCAGTCCACACTGCTAAAATAAGGAAAATTCAGATAAGTTTTTCAGTTCCTTAAAGCACACAGGAGAGAGAAAGAAGATTTGTTCAAAAGAGGCTATATAAAATGCCATCTCTCTATGCTAACCTGTCTGCTGTTGGATATGTCAGAGATTGAAAGCAGTGGAAATTGCCTCAACTCTCACGAATTTGATAGATCTATGCTAATTTTACTTCAGTGAAGTTCTGGCCTTAAACAACTTGTGCTACTGGCTTGTTTTGGCATTCTGTTCTTAACCAGCAGCAAGTCAAGACATATTTGGGATATTTAGCACCAGTTAACAAACTTCATGTTCTTCTCCCTTTCTCCTACCCTCTCTTTCTCACTTTGAGACATGCCTTACAGATCACTAGAAGATATAAGCACTACACAGGGAATGCACACATTGGGTGAGAGAGGACAAATGCTTTCCCATAGGATTTAAGTGCCCAGAATATTTCTGGAGGTGTATAGAGATGTGGACATGACAACAAGCCTGGAGATATTTGAAGACACAGTTCTGCTTCCAAACAATGCAATGGTAGAGAAGCAATAGTCTTCTGAGCTTTGAGAGGAAAGGCAAGAAAAGCTCGTTAAGAGTTGTGAGGCAGAGAGCCTCCAGGTACTTCAGAGAGTCAGGGAAAAAAGAAACTGAGACTGTACATATGTAGATCCATACACACATACCTAACCATGCTGTGCCTCCCAGCACAGACGCGGGTGGCCACAACATCCCATCACACATCTCTGAGCATATGTGCATGCACACATACTCCTGCTCTCCTGTCCCAGGACACATACACACTGACTGACCCCCTATTACTCACCACCCATTCACATACAGCATTAACCTGCTATATGCTCAATCTCCCAGAAAAGAAACAACTTTTTTACAGGTCATTTCCCTACTTTTCCCTCTTCCTTCCTTTTCCACCCAGACCTCCTCAACAAGCTTCTCTCTAGCAGCAGTATTTAACATGCCTGCTGAGTCTGCAACCTGATGGACTCATAATAAGTAGTCTGTGTGCAAACCAGCAAAGTACTGATTCTATGAAGTTGTAGAATTAAAAATTCATATAGGCCCATGCTCTCCCCACAACCTTTTTCTGTAAGCAGCAGTTCTGTATTCAGGTTGGGATCACCATTAATCAGAAAAGTACACATGGCTAATGGACCTCTCCATCATTGAGAGCTAGAGGAAAGCTTTTGTTTTCACCTCCTTTTTCCATTAAGAACTGTTCCATGCTCTCACTTCTGATCCATTGAGCCAGAGGTTTCAGACAGAGCTGAAAAGTAGCTTTCTGTTTTAAAAAAAACAAGCTGAGGACACTCTGGGTATCTGACTTAATCCTAAACTTTGTCAGTTTGACCTGGGTTTGTCCTCTTTGGGACAGAGCACATAACAGGGGAAAGCAAGTTGATGAGCTTTGGGCTAAGCAAAACCGATGCTTCAACCACTTTCCCTCTCACTCCCAATTTGTAATACATTCAATTTTCAGAAAGATTTTAACAAGACAGGGTCTTGCCAGCCTTGGAGTGCAGCACAAGGCTGATGGCTGCTATTCTCAAGGCTCAGGATGCTTAAGTAGTACAAGAGTCAGCATGATGAGCTGTAGTAGCATACTACCAAAGAAAAGTGTATTACCAAGATCCTCACTGCTCTCTGGCAGCCAGAATATACAGATCCTTCTTCCTGGTAACTGATCGCTGACCACAGAGCCAAAGACATTAGGCCAAACCTAAGAAACCAGCTCACCAAGACACAAAGGAAAGCACATCTTAAAAAGGGTTGCACCTATATCTTGACACATCTGCTAGAGAGACTTCTTCACTCTCACTTATCTGGGAGAGAGAAAACTCATTGGCTGCGTCCCCAGCACATTATTAAATCAATGCCTTAAACAAGTCCCATATCCCATTCACCTGAGAAGCTGTATTCCACCTCACAAAAGCAGACAGAAGATTTCAGACTGCAACAAACAAGTCACACTGAAGGCCTGAAAATCTGCACCTGAGCAGATTCACACATATGTGTTCTCTGGAAATTGTCTTGGGCCACTGAAGTCAGCGGGAGCTTGGTAATAGATCTTGATGTGTACAGGATCAAGCACTAGGAGCAGTGCCACTAATTGATTTTGACAACAGTTAAATTCAAGAGGTTAGAAATTAGTGGAGCTTTAAAACTGGAGACTAGGATATGTGCCTGTCTAATCATCCCATTTTTAATACCATTTGTACCCCACTAGTATCATTAGAGTACTAGCCTTGTCTTGGGCTGCTGGAAATCTGGAGAGATAAACGTATAGCTGGAATCTGAACAGGAAAAGCTCTAGTTTCCCAATGTTTGTGTGTGTGTGTCTGTTTTTTGGGGGGGGTTGTTTTGGTTTGGGGGGTTTTTTTTGTTTGTTGGTTTTTGGTTTGTTGGTTTTTTTGTTTTTGTTTTTTTAAGACAGACTCAAGTTTATGCTTCTAATACAATGTTTTGCCACTGGGCAGGATCCGGGCACATAGACTATTTAACAGAATAAGGATTGTACTGAATGCGAAGTTCTTCCTAAGGAAGCTCCATCTGCCTAAAATATATCCTCATATGGCAGTCCATCAGCAAACAGGCCATTCTTATCCTATATTTTGTTTCACAGCTTGCAGCAGCAAAATGTCATAGGCCAGCACAGGTCCTGCCTGCTGCCTGGAAGCAAAAGCTTTATATTAACATCTGGCATAGGAAATCTCAGCACAGATTCCCAAAGGCATTTTGATGCTTAACACAAAGTTTTCTGGCTTTGAATCTCCCACTCTTAACATAATCACACCTGTTCCTCTGCAAGACTAAATGATTCACTTTGCAAGATACAAATGAAATACTGCTGCACTAAGGCAGTTGGCCAGGTGGATATAGACTGTATGAAGACATCCATCATGTGATTTTTTTGACTAAGTTTGCATTGTGTAACTCAGTACTCAATGAGCACACAGGGCTCCCATTTCTGGTGTGTGGTTCAAATATATCTGCTGAAGCAGGTCACAGCTTGATTTCTGAGCTCTTGGTGAGCTTTCAGAGCACCCAGTTTGTGGTGGAAGGTCAGTAGATGGTCTTCTCTCTATATATGAGAAATAGGGAACTATACTGGTCTAAGCCTTAGGCCAGTGTAACTTGCTGTACATCTGCAATCCAGGCACCACTCTGCCTAGATTTCTTGTAAACCACCCAGTGTCTCCTCCTCCCATCCCCCAAAGTTTTACAACTTACCTCTTGAATTTGTAGATTAAAAAAACAGCCAAGCCTACAAACACCACAGATAACAACATCAGCATCGCCGAACTGCTATGACCCGTGCTGGAATCAACAAGGGGTGCTGCAGGAAGAAAGGCAGAGCATTACATTTGCAAGATACTATTAGAGAACATGTAACTACCAGAGAGTTGAGCTCAACTCTGTCTTTGCCACATCTGCTTTATTACCACTGCATGGTTCATGCTGTTTTCAGCAAGACCAATCAGTAGGAAACAAATTGACTCTGTTGTTCTTTGAAAGCCAAGTTCCTTTTTCAAGACAGTGCAGTCTAACATCTAGTGAAAAGGCACAGCAAGCCATGCTTAGCTGATCACTCCTGTGTTAACACTCTGGGCTGTTTCTTTTCAGGCTTTTCCAGGGATTGGAGTGGAAATGAAATTTATGAAGTGTGGCTTAATGCCTGCCTATTCCCCTTTGGAGAAGCTAGCACAGAGCATCCATGAACAGCCTGACTCCCATCTTCCAAGGGTATATGTCTGTCTTGTATGTGACAGGGATCGATCCTATGAGAAGTCTGAAGGTTCATCCTTGCATTGGACCTTACAGTCTTTTTAATTGAGTTACTTTTCGTAATGTGGAGGAGCCCAAAGCAATAGTCCTGGACCCAAGCACGTACTACATAATATTTTGGAGATTTGATCCATCTGCCCTTGACATTTTTGGTGGGCTAAATAAAGTGTATTACTATACCTTGTTTATGCAGCTATTCCCACAGCTCATTGGAGCAGACCATCTTAATGGCCTGAGCACTGCACTGAGAATCAAGAGTCTGATGAGAAATCTCTAATGATGCACAAATGATTATAAGTAGCAGCTGAGTATCTCTCTGCATAAATATTTGGGTTTGGTTTTTTACTGTTCTCTGTACTTTTTATGTCACCGAGAAGACATGGACAAAGTCCATGGCAAAGAGAGTCACTTCTAGTTCCATTGCCAAATTTTCACACCTAAGAGTCTGATACTGCCAGTATTCTGCTTCTATTACTTCTACAGACTCTTTCGTCGAAAAGAACTGACTGTCATTTTACCTGAGTCAAAATATTATGGGAACGGTCATTAAACAAATGCAGCACCCCACTGCAGGGGTGTGCAAGAATAGTTGAGCACTGTAAGCTAAATCCACACTTCACAGTGTCTTACTAGAACCCAGATTCTGAACCTGGAGACTGCAGATATTTGCATCTCATTCCCAGTTTTGCAAATTAATTCATTTGAGACTACTCCTATTAACATCTGACTCTCAACCCCAGACAACGGTCAGAGAGTGAAGGCAAAAAGGCATTACCTGTAGGATAAGTCACAAGGCTTGGTTTAGCCCAGCTCTTGACTCTCTGAGAATCTCATGTAAAAAGAAGCTAAAGTATATTATTGTGGCACATGAATCCCAATCTTTTGGAGGGGCTATCAGCAATGTCACAAGCACAAGATCCCACATTTCAGATAATTGCAAGGGCAGTCATAAAAAGCAAGGGCAAAAATAAATGCATCATCTCCTCTGTAGTCATCACTGTCTCAGCAATAGCTGAGAGCTTCACACTAGGCTGGCTGAAATTCTCAGAAGTAACTGAGAGTTTCACACTAGGGTGGTTTAAAGCAAAGAGGGTGATGAAGCTTAAAGTGGCTATTCATTACTCTGTGCAAAAATGGAGATAGGTAACATTGAAATTTAAATATGGTCTAATTTGCAGAAATCAATATTCAGGCACATATTCCCTGAAAGAGGCCTAGATCTTCTTTTCCTGAGTACTTTTCCCCGATAAAGCCTCTTTGCTAGTCATAACATTAACAAGCCCTTTGCATAAGGATTTGATCCAACATCCATGAAAGTTAGTAATACTCACACTGAATTCCACAGGTGCCCGATGAGGGCTTAATAGAACACCATTCACCTGATTTTCTAAAACACTTGAAAAACATCAATGCACTAGTTAATTAAGCCATAGGGAACTTCAAAAGGTACTTTTAATGCTTGTACAAACTGGTGCGTGAAGATGCCACTGCTGGATTCTGGTTTTAACACTTCCTGCTTCTACCACAAAGTTTCAATATGATCAGTCCTACATATCCCAGCAGCACATACCAAACCATGAGTGTTCTGATGTAGACTGGTTCTCCTGCAGTTGTCTGAAGCCTCAAGAGAACCATAGCTATGCATTTGACTGCACACTCACCTAATGTTAACTGAGTAACATATACAATGACTTCAACACCAGGCTTCAGTTCAAACTGGACCAGGTTCTGGTTGAGAGCATTAAAAAGGATTTCTACCACCTGATGAAATAATAATAAATGCAGTAGTTACAATATAGAAGACAACAAGCTCTGGAGAACATTCAGGAACACATGAAGCCTATGAATGGTGACTAACATCTATTACTGGCATCAGGAAGAGAAGGGAAGCAAGAGACTGAGGCAGTGGAGAGAAACATGCACATGTGCTTCAGACAGAACTGAGTGTTACTGCATGCAAGTCTCCCTACAGGACTTTTGAGACTCACAGAATATGTTATTATACCTCTCCCAGAAAGCAAACCACAGAAGTTGGCTTTTTTTTTTTTATTTTTTATTTTTTGGGAGTATAGGGGAGGAGGGAAAAACCCCTCCACAATGCCCTGTGAGTTTGGTCTAATGCACTTGGAAATCACTGACATATTTGCCTTTCATTGGTGGATGGTGGAACTGAGCTAGCTAGTCCAGCCTCATAATACTTCTTTACTCATACTGATTCAGGACAATCCTAGTCACGTATCTCCTGTTGAAATAGGCTGTTGGGGATGAGACAATCCACTTTTGAAGATTAATGGCAAACTTGCCATATTTCTCCTTCATTTAGAAGAGGAGCCTTGGACTGGAGTTTACTCATGGCTCAGCAACCCAGCTATGATGTGTTACTTGGTTGCCTCAGAGTACATACTTGGCATGTCACAGTGGAGCCTGAGTTTGTTAATGCATGGTCTCCCTAGAGTAGTTCTGATGGTCAGGGCACAGTTCCTGAGTAGTTCTGATGGCCTACTCTCCAGGGCAGAGCTCCTCAAGCAGAAGCCAACAACAGGTGACAAAGTACAACTGAGTAGACTGTGAAATAAAATTAGAGCACTGGAGCTTCAGGCTGCATGATCAGCTAGTCAGAAACCTAGTGTGAGATGTCTGCATAATACTGATATATGAAATACTGACACAACAGCTTGTTTGGAGGGAATTCTAATATGGGTAGATACTACTGAACAGGATGGAAATGACTTGAAGAAAATCCCTCCAAAAAGCCTTCTAAACCTTCCTACCACAGTGCATCTCCTCTGCACACTCACCACCATAGAGTTAAGAGGCCAGCTTTGCTAGCTTCCTAGGACAAATGTACTACTCTGAGAGGACTGACTTTGCTCAGTGGTTGACAAGAGCTTCCACAGAATTCAGCATTCCTCTGAATTATTTAATGTTTGATCACAGAAGAGTTACTCCTCCAAGAGTTACTTGGAGATGGGCTCACGCATAGCTTGCACGCAGTAAAAATGCTGCATATGGAAACATAAGCTAGAGCTAAGCAGCCTTTCCAGCAGTACTTCACTTCTTTGCCTTTATAGAGCTGATTTAATCACTGGTAATTCTAGCATGAAAGCTTCAGCAGACTAGTGCTGTTGTTCCTAGCTCTTCCCTTGCCTGCATATCACTGTTGCTATTCATCATTGTAATTACCTATTTATCTAAATGGATGGATATTGTAACTTCCAAATATAGTTTGCACACGCCATTCGCTGCTGCAGGAAAAAAGAGGTCGTGTTCCAGTGATATACGAGCTGAAGAGCCTGATTTATTTTTAGTAAACCTCAGTATATTATCTTGCTGCTCTGGCCTCTGTCTATTAGCATTCCTCCAGGGAGTAAAGGGAGTACATATTCAAGGTTCCTTTGGCCATAACTACTGTAATAAGGACACACCACTGATCTGGGAAGAACAACTGCTGGTAGACAGCAGTGAGGTATGAGAAAAGCCTGTTTTTCCTCTGAAAATCATTTTCTTTAATGCCATAAACTATGCTGCCACAGTCCCAGATGTGTCCAATTCCATCACGCTTATTATAAGTAATTTCCAATGCTGCAAAAGCTAAGAGATCCATCTGCAAATGGTGTGATAGGAATGAATGTTCCACAAATCCTTCTTTCCTTACTTGCTCCAGATCAGCCTCACTGCTTTTCCTCCTCTCTGTTGTGTTTTTGTGGGGAAGTATGAAGAGTTCAGCAGAAGTAGGCAGCCCAGGAAAAACAGCTACCAAGATCTGTTCATCAGGGATACCAGTCACCTAAAAGAAAAGTAAAAAGGAGGTCTCTGGTTGCTATTCTGTTTCTGATGTTTCCATTCACTACGGAAAACTGTGCTCCCATCGAATTGTTATTTGCCAGTTCTACTCTAGATGTTGTGGTCCTAATGAGCTGTTCTGCCCATTTGTGGGTCAGAAATAGAGGTTCTGCTAATGATTCACTCCATTTCTAGAAGTAAATGTAGGCTTGACAACAACCCTGGACCCAAAGGTCTCAACACAAAGTCCAAACCTACTACGTCTCCAGATCTGAATTTTCCACACAGTCCTTTCTGCTACAAAAGAATGACCCAAAGTCAGATCCAGAGCGTCTAGCTCTCTCTGGTAAGTTTGCAACTAACAGGGACGTATGAAGAAAATTGCCTGCAATCACCTTCTAAGATCAGGCTATGGGGAACTACATTTGCCATACATGAATAACTTAATGTCTCCAGTGCAAGACTTTTTACTACTGGGGGTGATCAGGAGTGCTGTGCTAGAAACTGCACAGTTTGCTGAACCAAGAGTCAGTTCCACACCTGACACTCACAATGGTCTTCAGCATGACCTGCCCACTGAGGCTCCTCTCTCCCCAAATCCAAGCTGTGCATCCTCAGTAAGGCAGGAACTCTCTTGTCCCTCAGAAACTCTCTGCTATATGAGGCTAACCCCATTAGCTCCCTGGTCCTACCCCATCTTAAGCTCCTTGGCCTATTCCTGAACTGAAACATATCAATGGGGCAGCCCATTCCTGGTGATCAGTTCTATAAGCACAGACCACTGGCTGCAACCAGATAGTCACAAAAGGATATGCAAGCAAGCACTTCTACATTACTTTTACTGTTGTCTGTAACCGTTCATAGTTAAAACCTAATTAATTTCTTTTTTCTGCAGCTTGACTCTGAATATGGTAAAAGGGAACAACAGCTTAAACAAATGAACTTAGTGTTTTCTCAGGATGGGAAAACAATCAAGGAAACTCTTATAAACTGCGAATTTTGAGTGGGCTGCAGAGGAGAAAAGCTGAAAAGGAATGTACTTTCCCTGTAAAAATAATCAGCCTCCATTTCTAAGAACAGCTGTAGCTGAAGCAAAAAAAAAAGCAAGATACATTTTTGGCAGACACTAAAAACCACAAAAGCTTGCTTAAATCTATCTCCTGATTTCACACAAAACCAAAGTCCCTGGCTATTTGATATCATAAATTATTCTGTCACTTTTCCTGCAAGAATATGAGTGCTAGTTTACATATTCTAATTAATCCCAAAGGAAGACTATCTTCCACCCACCGAAGTCTCTCTTTGTCCTGTATTTTAAAGGTAAGTTTATTTTCCCTCTGAATCTTCATTTTTTGCCCCAGTTGGAAAGGGAGTAGAGCTTTATAACGTTCACCAGCTGCTACACTTAGCTGCATTAGAAGACTGAGTATCAGGAAGAGGTAAAAATATCTTCCTCATGTATCTAACATACTACAATGTCTGTCCTCTGGGATGAAGTGGATCAGCTGTTTAACAACACACAGTAACACTACTCAAATGTTTGGAGTAGAAAACAGTAGATACTGTAATATCAATTTGGCAAAAAAAGAACAATAATGGTACTATTACAATCTAGAATTTGTAAAGTCCTCAGGGATATTAAAAGCTAAAAAACACTACAGAAACATTAATAAAAGTAATTATAATATTTCCACAAAATTCCCAGTATAGTTTGCCTCTGTAAAAAGATCCAGCACATTAAGGAGCTTTTTATCAATTTAAAATGATAGCTTCATTACTGCTGTTCTTTCCCATTCTTTTAAGTTATCATGTTGAACAAGTGCATGTTTTAACAGCTTAGTCAATGTTAGTATAGATGAGGAAACAGATGCTCACCTGCGCTAGAGCTCTCTTGATGACTTTGCCAATGTCTTGTCTCCATTCAGGGATATCAGGGTTATGATAGTCCAAGTTGGGAGAAAATGACAGGAGCTGAGATTGGAAATACTCTGGAATAGAAAAACAGTATGTATGAGAAGATTAAATGAGCAGTGATCAGGGTACAGCAGACAACAGGAAGACCATAATTAAATTATCTTAAAGCAAGAAAGAGAGGCAAGGTTTAAGTAAGAAAAAAGGCTGACTAACACCAAGCAGGACAGAAAGCTTGCAAGGAAAGAATTCTTATAAAGAACATTTTGCCCTAATGCCAATTTGTGGCTTTTCCCAGAAGAAAGAATGATGGAGGTGAAAGGATGCCTTCCCTTAAGATGCCTCTGGGCTTTGTAATTTTGCCACTCAACTTCGCTGGATTCTGCTTACAAGGAAGTTGACCAGTAAATAAGGCAGCACTTGGCTGAAATTTGGAAGGTTTGTGCAATTGCATGCATTGTGTTCTGCAGAACAAAGACTTACTGTAAGTAATGTTTTCAAAAGCAGGTATTACCTGTTTGCTCTCCTGGAGGGAAGCCATGAGTGGTTAATACCCCACCAACTCAGAACTCAGTGGTGCTAATGAATGGCTAATCAAGCAATGGCTATTAATGAAACACACTGAAATTACTTCCTAATTGACTGATTGCAGGGAGGAAGAAAAACTTCCTAGACTTCAAATACAGAACAATTTAAATTTTTATCCAACTCTCCCCTCTGGTGTCACCAGAAAGACCAAGCCTGGAATCCTTATGACAACTGTGCACAATGGATTTGGGCCAGTGGGAGGCACCAATCCAGGATGGAATACACACTCAGATATAAGTTCTCAGGGTGGAAGACTCTCCTTTCTATTTTTGGAGATGTGCTGTGCCTCACCTTGAAGCACCTGATCTCCATACGCTTCAAATAAGTACCATTAATCATTTGTAAAAAGATACCAGTTTTAGATCAAGATAAACCAGCAAGAGTATAAATGAGGAAATCCACAGAATGGCAGAGATGTGCCAGTACAGCTTTTCTGTTGCATCTTTTGCAAGACCTGTTCTTTCTTTTTAGATGGTGCAGTATATTTTTAAATAAAATAAGCATCAAAGAGAGCAGGGAAACTCTCTCAAGTTTTGAAGGCTTAACCCAGAGCCTGGTACATAAAGCCTTTGACTTTTGAACCCTCTGTACCATGACCAATTTATTTTTTGAGTAAATTCTGGTCTGTTAATCACAATTTGAGAAAACTCTGAATAAATCTCCTCCACTGCTAACATCAGAAAGCTATGCCTTCCTGCCTGGAGCCATAATAACTTAACACAGGAGAGGGATTAGGATACAAACTTAGCAGAATGCAACGCATGTTTACCAAAGGTGTCACTTGTTTATGTACTCAGACTTGAACTGATCACCAGACTGGGGGTCTGGAAGAACTCCTTCCTTAGACCAGGTCAGTCTGCAGCATGGTGATGCACAGGACTATTTGGACATTCCAACTGGATCAGTTTCTCTTTGTGATAAAGCCCAAAGCTTTGGATCTTTTAAACAGAATGGCAAAATTTCTTACAAGGTGTTTAAAAACAGAGAGTGAGGAGCGCTCTGTGGGACCTACCGGGACCTTCACTTCACCACTACAAAGATGGAGATCACCTGCAGGGACCCCTCTCAGATAGGCTCAATTCAGGTTCATTTCAGAAACTAGTGGAAAGATGCAAGTTTCACAGAAGTAAACACTGCATTTTAGAATGCTCAAAATGATCAAGTAGAAAGTTACTTGCATTTGCTAACAGCGAGTTTGAGTATTACTAAATTGTATTAACAAATTATTAAAACCCATTGCATTTCACAGCCAGGAAATCAATAAATATCTATTTAGCTGGTTGTTAAATCTGAACATGTACCTTACCAATCACCAGCAGGACATTTATTTATCTTTTAATTACTGAACCAAGACACACAGCTCATCCATACAGTACAACCTCAGTTATTTGAAGCCCAGGTCTCTCAATAAAACTTGCTATCCAGAGAAAAGCTTGCCCTCAAAGGCTGGATGCCAATAACTGGATAAGGAAAATGAAGACTAGCCCAGGGTGAAATTTCTGGAGAAATCTCAAAGTCCTGGCCAAAATCACTGAGAGAGCCCTTCCAGTCAGCCTCTACCAGGCCCCAAACTGGGTAAGCTCTGTGGTCTGCCAAAGGGTGCTTTGTGGAACCCATGATGTGCAGGTATGGCAAGAACATACCAAACATTATCCAGAGGGAAGCCAGCGAACACGCCCAGACCTCCAGCTGTGGCATGGAAGATGGGCAGAGATACCACCAACAGAGTTATTCCTACCTCCTGTTTTCCAGACCCTTCCAGACCCCTGCAGTTTACATCAGCTGTAATGATGTATGACTACTACTTTCCACAGCTACGAAGCAGAGGGAAGGCAGTCTGGCTACAGCTCTAAGTGTTTTCTATTTTGGGAGTTCCCAGTCTGGGTGTACAGACAGACTAACAGGCAAAGGAGACACCAGCCACTTTACTACAGCTTACAAATGTGACTAGCTGCCCCACCCAGTTCTGTATTTTGTGATCGTGACACATCTGATCTACATTGTTTGCAGTTTGTTTTCAGAGGTTCCTTCTGGCACTAGGGAGTTCAGAGAGTTAGTTCATTGTGGTTTAGCAGTGACCGTCTGTTCTTCACTTCTAGATAGCCCCTGAGATCTGATTGTAAAAGGCCAAGGGTACCATGCACTGCGATCTCCTTGGTGTCTTGGATGAGGGTGTTGCCCGCAGAAACCTGCACAGTGACAGTGTTCATCCCCTCCATGGCGAAGATGTACGAGATGCTGCTCTCCAAGGTGATGAGGGGCTACAAGAGATAAACACAGATGGTGGTATCAAAATCAGGGTGAGATTAACTCAGGATCACAACATGCACCTGACTAATCCACCAGACCACGATATCCTTCATCCCTGATACAGGAATGGTGCTCCGAGCTTGCATGTCCTGCTAAGGCCTAAATGCGGCCCAAACAGCACCCAGTGAGAACTGTCTCATAGGCAAAGATTCCTCTCACTTCATTAAATGCTTCCTGAAATATTCTTCCACTGAACTGCAACCCATTATGCTATGAATATCTCAGTAGAGCACAGTCAGCAATTGCAGAATTAGTGCTGCAGAATGCAGTGTTGTACACACATACACGCATGCACACTCAGAACAGTTGCTACATCAGCTGTACAAAACACAGTGTCCAACTCAAACCAGCATTTGAACATAAACTAAAGATGCAGATGCTTCTTCAAAGAATCCATATTGTTCAGATATAGGACAAGCTGTTGCCATATGAGCACAAATCCATCCATCCATCTATCTCATAGCAACTTTGCTCAGGACAGAGTGAGAGCTCCCGACATCGCCCTGTCCATGTTTCAACCCTGTAAGCTAGCTCCAGCCACACACTGGCAAACCATGCTAACAAGGCTGAAAGCACGGCACAATACCTGCTGACACTGCTGCCTGAATGTGGCTGAAAGGTTTGCAGAGTAAAGTTGATCTGCAGTTAGCCAGCTCAGAGCCCTGGCAGAGAAGGCTGATTTTATCTGCACCTTCTTAAACACAAATGTCCTTGACAGCACTACAGCTCTCCTATTTGCACAGGAAAATCTCACACTGATACACATCTAGATGAGAAAAGTGCACTCTGTTCGGGAAAAGAGATTTGCGTATTGGAAATCAAAGGTCTAGCCCTTGCAGTGCCATTGATATGACAGCTGGTCTATAGACAAATCTCCTGGTTCAGATTAAACCATTAAAATGGACATAGTGATACTACCCTCCATTGCAAAGGCACACAGAGGTCTGAGCACAGATAAAACCATTGTACCATTGCTACTGTCCCTTCACCACACTGAGAGTTCGTTTCTGGAGGAAAACCTCTAAAAATTCACCTTCCAGCTCTCACGCTTCATCCCATCAGACTGCCCACTTGCCTGCATTTCACAACAGTGGCCATATATGCAATTTTCATAGCCAAATCAAAATGTCTACTGGCATAGGCCAGACTGGCAAACACATCCCCCCTTCATCCCCTCAGAATGCCACCTTCTTTTGATCTCTTCATACATGAGCTGAAAAAGCAATAGGGAAAAAAAAAAAAGTCTATTTGATCACAGGGAACTCACAGACCAAGTCAACAAGGGTGCCAGCTTGTGCTAGCCCTGGAGGCCTAGCTAACATATACTTAGATATACACACATCCTGGACAAGCAGACTGGGCCTACATCAAACTGAAGTGATATTAGCAATCTCCCTGAAGGTTACAGGTTGTGATTCTATGCAAAGGTAGATAAGAGGAACCAATGTGGCCTTTAAAACCACATTTTTTCCTTTTTGTATGTGTGTATGCTGGACATTCCATTATCATGGATGATTTCACCTCTATCATGGAGTTTTAACATTCAGCCAACTCGTTAATTTTAATTCAAGCACCAAGACCTGGAAACTAACTCTAAATTAAATCAAGTAGTTTAAGGTTCATTTGCTCAAACCTATTAGGCAGTTGGACACATTTATTAAACTGGACCTGTGTTAATCCAAGCAAATTGGCCTTTAGGTATACCAGAAAAATTAGCACAGTAGAAATTCAGTACAATGGTTCCAGCACAGTGGGGAGGGCAGCAGAAGAGCCTCGGCCAGGTCGTTTGAGTCTAAGACAACATTCACCTGCACAGCAGCACAGAGAGTACCATAGTGAGACTGCACAGTGACACAAGACACATCTGGGTCTGCCTGGGATGCCTACAGGCTGAACAGGAAAAGAAGCTGTAATCCCTCAGCACGGAACCAGAATATATCACCTAACAATACTGTCACTATGCATTACACACCTCATCCTGTTACTCACACACAACTCAGAGTCCCCACCTTCCATCTGTACTAAGAGCACCACAGTTTCCCCATGAGTGGGCAAACAGGAGGATCTGACATGTACATTAAACATCCCAGAAGGAATTTTGATGTGATGCAGACTGTTACACTGAAAAAAGGTGGCTGCTGTTATGTCTATATCCTTTGCCATACTTCTGTTAGTTGAAGTACATTTCATGAGGTAGCTTGATATAACATTTTGCGAAGAATGAAAGGCGGTTTGGGTCTTTGATTTGGCTACAGGTAAGTGGCACTATCTTTACTAATCCACACCTCAACATATTTCAACAACATGTACAATCACCCCCAGGTATCATCAGGATCAGCTACTCCATGTACAGCTATGTCCAAAGCAGCCATCCCAAACACATCCATATCTGCTTGTACTCTGTTGCCTATGGCTCTGAAATTTGAGCTGGAAGATAAAACTGATAACAGATCACATTTACAACCCAGATACAAGCGCCATGAGAGCTGCATGGAAATCTTCAGCAAACATCACTGGTTTCCAAACATCTTTTTTTAAGGACCTATTCACAACCAACTTCTATATTAATGACAAAAGCAATGGCAGGAAAACTCTGACACCTGGGTACACTGGAGGGCTTAAGCAGCTGATCAAGTAACCAGTACCTAAATTGTCTCAGATGTACTTTAATGGCTGTCCACGAGTGAGTACTGAGCCAAAATTATCTGAACTGTAATGTGACTCTGCATCCCTCTCTTTCAGAGTGGTATAAACTACGTGGAATTACCTCGTACTTGTCATGGACTAGATGTATGTATGTGGGTGGTTGCCACAGCTCAGCTAGGGCACAGCAACTTGCCAAGTTATAGTAAGTGATTTTTATTCCCGAGCTCTTCTAGTACCTCAATTATGCTTCCACAAGAATAGGTGAGTTCTTACAGTTAGCTTCCTAACTTGATGTAAAATCCCAATAGATACAGCGTTTACTGTTGGTTTGTGTGGGGTTTTTTTTCCTGCTACTGTTGGTAGCTAGGGTAACAGGTTAAAACGCAAGCAGCTTTGTCAAAGAGAAAATAAAATACTTGTGCACCCGCTATTTTTTATCTCACGTTCCATAGTTCATGTAAAATCCCCTTTTTTCTACTGTGAGCTCACCTCAGGGCCAACCTTCAATGGCAATTCAATAACGTAGACAATGATGTGACTTAAACTGCTTGTGATAAATAACAGCAGATACTACATTGCAAAATTATCAGCTGTACATTGCACAACTGTAACAATGGAGGATAGTGTCAGCTGTCTCACTCCTAAAGCCTGCAATAAAAACTGCAGTGAATAAGCAATCCTGCTCTCTCCATTTGAAAGCATGGCCGCAACTTGCAGTTTCACTTACTTTAGTTATTGATAAAAAATATCTTTATCATAATTTTTTGCCGACCATTTGAAAATTCACTACAAAGAAGTCTCACGTCTCTCTCTAATATATCCAAGACTGTGAACAATGGTCACAGATGGACACAAACAATTCACTGAGAGACTAGATTGAAATTCTAGATACAACTGGTTATTTGAACACCAACTGCTTTAAAGTATTGTGTTGGAATCCAGCATTATATACTGCATACTGGTACATAATGGAAACCCCCATGCTTATTTGAACACTAGCAGTTTTTAAACACGTTGTTGAAAGCCAGTATTATCCCATATATAGTGGTATATAATTCAGTTAAGTTGCAAGTGAACACTGTTAATAACAGTGGTCTTCAAAGCTCAGTAGGGCTGATGTAAAAAAGTAATGACTCCTAAGAACAACACGAGACAGGAGAAAATAAACTCACAAAGGTTGAAGTTCAGATAATGACAACAATTTTTAGGTAAGGAAAAAACCTGAAACACAAAACAAGCAAAGGCAAGAAGTTTTTATTAGGGCTGAGAGAGTTCCCTGTCTGGTGCAATAAGCTTAGGATGTAAAAATGAACCAAAGGGCAGCTGTACCTTGGTGCTGTTACCAAACCACCAGAAGTAGGTAAGCGTGCCTGCCTGACTGGGCCACACTACTGCAGTAATGTTGACATCCTTATTTCTGATGGCAACAAAGGGGACACTCAGATGGACGTGCTCCACTGGACCTGTGGGAGGAGAGAATTCATTATTAGAGGCTTTGAGTTAAATCCTCTCTGTGCAGTTGTGAACAGCAAGAATCTTTCTGTTAAATAAATCAAATGTCTTATATCAGCAACAAGTCTCTATTATGGCAATAAAGAGAATTTCAGCAGTCAATAAGCAACAGAAAAAGGTATCAGATTAATAAACATAAAATCATAAATTTTTTTTCTCACTCTTAATTCTAAGGGAGCAAAAAAAGCACATTTTCCACACTGCTAATTTCAGACAGGGTCAGCACTGTGTTTAGAAGAATTTTTTAAATGCAGTTTGAGGGAGAACAATGAACTGGCTTTGCACTGGATAGGGCAAGCTGCTACTGAATGCTTGAGGGATAGGACACAAGAGAGAAAGAAGGTGTTTTCTTGAAAATATATCCATTCAGCTACCAAGATTTGTGGGAAAATCATTTTAGCCAAGCTGGCTTAAATCTGATTATAAATGAGGCATTTATGACTTGATTAAATACACCCTGACAGTTCTGTAGAAGGGCTCCAAAAGAAAGATTCATGCTTTTGGAAATCCTTGGTATATTTTTGTCTTTGGCCTGACCTTGAGAAGTCTTTAGGGAGTCAGTCACCACTAGCAAAAAGTCAGGACCTACTTGAAAGATGTGTGCACTGGGATCCAAGCATTTAACTGTCAGAAGAACTTGTTTCTGAATGACTTAAAAAATAACAAATTATCAATGACAAGTTGTGTCTAATAAATGCAAATGTCCCAAATAAGTCCAGTGCATGAAGTCCAGAATAAAGAAGCCAGCTCCTCTCCTGAAGAACCAACATGTGTAAAAAATACTGAGGTTTTCTTTGTTAGTCTGTTTAAAGCTTTTACTATCTCTATTGTTTTCCTTGTTTAATTTTTTGTTTTTACTGGCACTGAATTTCAGCTGATAATTGCTGCACATCAGACAGTGTTACTGAGTCTTTCTGCATGGTACCTTTTAGAACACAGCAAACTGACAGACTATCACTGTGAGAAGGAAAGGATGAAATAAGAAAGAAGTGAGACTTTTTTTTTTTAATAAGACATTAATTCTGGGAAGCAGGAAGTTTGCTGATTTTGACTGAGATGATCTTCTTGTGTTACCTCTCAGCGCTTCAAGCACAAAATGGGGACATTAATCAACTTCTACACCTATGTGGATGACAAGGATTTTGGAGAGCACGAGCTGTTCTTTTACCACCAGAACATACAGCTTCAAGCACAATGGGACACAATTCTTGCTTTCGGCTTCTTAAAACTTGTTCTTTTTTGTTCCCCCTTTACCAATGGTTCTGTACCAGCAAGTCACTTCTCAAATTTGCCCATAGGAAGTACTCTGGGTTCCCGAGAACAAGAAGTCCCCCCCAAATATTTTGTGACAGTGCATGTAAGAGGAAAAACTAATATCTTCACTTTCTTTAAATGAAGAGATGAGCAGCTTGACAGCAAATTCCAGAAAGGTGTAAAGTTGACTGACCACTGATAAAGCTGCAGGGTACAAAACTACTGCTGCTTGAGGCCAAGGAGCTTCTTTCTCCTTTTTCTTCAGCACAGGATTTCAGCACCGTACAGATTGTATAATAACTGTGATTTATATAGCAGGCATTTTTGTCTGTACATTTGAGCTTCAAGGTCAAACCTCCTATATTGATGAGTACATCCAAATATATTAAAAGTCTAGTACTGAGGTATCATTTTATTTCAGTGTTAGCATGAATATAAATGCTTGCAAAATATTTCCCTAGAGATAATGATAATAAGTTGGTCACCTAAGAATGCTATAGAAGTCAAAGGAGAGACCTGAGAGGTTGCGGAAGAAGAGGGTAGAGTAGCACAACCAGGCCAAGCAACCGCCCCTCCTTGCATTCTGCTTTAAAATCCTCAGCATGAAAAAGCAGTTCCTACGAGAAAAATCAGATAATCCATACAAAGCTGGTTGTTATTACCAGGTAACCATCACTTTTGTCAGCTAATGGCCCAAGGTGAAGGAAACAACAGTTAATGCTCTAATAACAGGTTGTTAAATGCAGCCATGATTGACTTTGAGGGAATTATGAGCATAATAAAAGCTTCAAGGAACATTTATTCCTTCACACAGGGAGCTTAAAATTAAAAAGAAGAAAAAAGTTCTTGAGCTTTGGAAATTTCTGACTTGCGTCCTCCCAGCAGAAAAGCTCAAGTAAAAGATAGGCTAGAAGACATTCTGACAGGCTAAGGGGGAAGACAGATGTGGCTGTGAGCACCATAAGGGGCAAAAACAATGTACATCTGAACACAGATGGAGTGCTTTGCCCAGGAGATCTAGTAGTCTGAGAACAGGACAAAGAACTAGGATCTTCCAGGTCTCATTCTGTGTTCTACACCTTCTGCTCTCTCCAGTGGCTGTGAGACAGCCAGCTGAGGGTTCTATATTTGAGTCTCCTCATGTCCCAAGTGGAGAGACATTGCATTGATCTACCAAACAGGAGGGAAAAGTCAGGGATGCATGTCAAACACATCAAATACAAGAAGCAGCACATCGGTCCTCAGTACATTCATATCCCGGGAAGTACACTCAGCATAATGCTTTTGTTTTATTTAATAAGCACTGCAAACTCCCAAATCCTGATTAACTGACTCAAAATTTAGTAGATTAATATAAACCTCATGGTATTAGAAGCATATTGAAAACATACATTTGGACTTTGTTTCATTTGCTGTTTGGTCTCTGACCATTTCAGAAAGCCTGAGAAACATTTTCAAACTTTTCTCTGTATCTGTCAGGACTGCAAAGATACTTGTGTTAAAGAAATTTCCCTTCCTCTTCATTCGATAAAGTTTACTTAACAAGATAGAAGAGTGTCTAAAAGTCCAAGCCTTTGGAAGAGCATGATCTGCATATGTAGGTGGGTTTGCATGTATTCTTAGGCCCAACTGAAGTTGCAGGGATTTTCAGTGAGGTTAGGGTTTTTACCCAAGGAATCTAGCTACTGGAAGTACTTACAGACCACATGCAGGAAGAGGACAGCAGTGTCAGAGCCCAGGCTGTTCTCTGCATATGCCGTCACCTGAAAGATTCCAGCACTCTTATACACATGCCGGATGCCATCCTCAACAGGGCTGAAATTAGCATAGGATACAGCAATGCCGTCTCCAAAATCAAGCTGAATGTTTGTCCTCTGGAGATCCCCCTGCAACAGAGAAGGCTGGATTAGGAATCTGGGCTGATAAGAATGATTTATATCACCCTCCATCCCACTTCTCCATTCCATTTTATTGGCATGGACATAAACTCATAACTTCACCAAAAAAGCTAGCTTTGTTCTGCTAGTCCCCAAAGGGGCCAGATTCAAATCAACACCAGGTAATTATACACTAGCAATGCTTAGAACAGCCAAACATTTATGCCGGTAAAGAAATGTTATTCCCCAATCTTGGGTTTAGAGATTTTGGGAGGGCAGAGTGCCAAACATGCAGACGTCAAGGGGACCATATTTGAATCATCTAATGCAATGCATTATGTGTCACTGAAGTGGCCAGGGCTTTGCACAGCCTTTCGTTGAATGAGTGGTATCCAACAAGTACTTCCATCAGAGGCAGTGAGATGGGAGGCACTACACTGATGGTAGGCTAGATTCTAATTGGAGAGCAGTTCCCAGATGCACATGGCAGCATTGGGAACACTCTAGAGAGAGGACGATGGTTGAAGTGGCTCTCCAAGATGTTCCAAAGACACACAATCTAGTGACTGAGATGCTGTAAGTGTAGTCTAAGCTAGTTTTCCAGACTTACTGTATAGTCAGTGAAAGAGAGAAAAAGAAAGACAGCAAGACACCAAGACATCCCATCCTAACATAACGGAGACAGGTGACATAAATCATCTTCTGCAAATATCCATCCCTGTACCCTGATGATAGAAAGTTTAGATGACTAGTTTCAGCTAGACATGTAACTTCAGGATGGCTGAATTTATACAGGTTGAGTCCCACACTGAAGACTGACAGTTTTTGTCTAATGTCAGTCAACACAGAGATATGGCCTGGATACACAGGAGAATGAAGTAGATGACGAGAAAATCCCTTCTGGGATT
Organism: Aramus guarauna; assembly: GCA_013400195.1. Taxonomy (NCBI): domain Eukaryota; kingdom Metazoa; phylum Chordata; class Aves; order Gruiformes; family Aramidae; genus Aramus; species Aramus guarauna. The sequence goes on along the minus strand of VXBL01007285.1, from coordinate 498,020 downwards.
ACTGTCAATGACAGCTATTAAACGAAGGAGGGAACAACAGTCAAGAGATTCCAGCATTGCAGGTATTGTCTAGAGGCAGCAGCTGCACTGTTTTAATTTAAATCATGCTTTAAACCACTGTAGTTGAACTGTAGAAATGTCTGTTATTTCAGTTTCTTGCAGCCTTACTTTATACTTGTCCCCAGCTGAATAAAAGTAACACAAAACAAGGCTAATTTAAACAGAGCTAAGGCTCACTGCAGTGATTTCACTAAACTGAAATAAAACTACACTGCAGATTAAATCTCTGTAGCTTTCTGCATATATATAAGATGTGTTGGCCCAAGCAAATCCTGCTCCTAAATTTAACTGTTTGTTTTTAAACAGGAAATTCAGAAATATTTCATGGCCATCTCATAAACCCATTATTGCCGTAAGTGCACAGGGTCAGGATCAAAGCTAGTGTTCAGTTCCAGTACATTCTGATCTAAGGGAGGGAAGCAACCACGTAACACACAGCCAGTTCTGATGTACTTCCAATCCCTTCACAGCCAGCTCGAATACTGCAGGGTCCTACATCCACTGGGCTCACTGGAAAAGACCACTGAATTCACAGATTTCACTAAAGCCTCTGGGGCAGGTATTGCACAAAACAAACCATGACTTCCTAGAAAAATGATGCACATCAGAAAAAGAGAAAAGCTTGCTTGGGGCAACCACACGTGTCACAGTCTGTAAAAGTTTTAGAGCTGAGAGCACCAGCTTTCCTCTGAGCAGTAGTTTTCAAGTTTACCTGTGTGCGGCAAAAGACACGGCTAAATTCTGACTATGAACTTCACATCTGTAAGCGATATTTCATATGGTCTGAACACAAAAGCCTCCTGAAGATATAGAAATGTTCGTGAAAGGCAATGGGTCCCAGTTTTTGCCTCCCACTGACTCCAAACTCACGGGAGCTGCTGTCTTAACTGGCAGCTGCCATCAGCCTATATAAGTGGCAAAGGCAGGATGCTGGTGTTCTGCTACTGGTCTCAGTCCTGAAAGTGCACCTGATCTTGTCCTTTGGATGGAAATCAGGGAGCACAGACAAGAAGCCAGACTGCAGTGAAGCAAGTCCCCTGCGTGGATAAGGGCCACAGCATGCCCCATGGACTTTATCCTGCATTAACAAATCAGTGCGTGGGAAGGGTATTTTTCAGATGTGAATTTGACTTGAGCGTATACTTGGAGTCTTCAGGTAAATGCCCATATAATCATGTAGTTTTACATGTAGTTTTTGAAATATGGATATTTGGTTATATACATTAGAACTCTCTGCTTCCTTGCTCCATCATTCCTGTTCCCCAGGAGCCAGGGGAGTTTTGTCTATTGACTTTATCAGGGCACAATTTTCACCTCTGTCCTACTAGGACATTAAAAATACTGTATAAACCAAAAAGAAAAAATAGAGGACTAGAGTGGTAGTGCCACTAAAACCTATCTATAATATTGAGTAGCCAATAACATCCTTTTGACAGAGGGTTTTTTAAGTCACTCTAAAAAATTCTCTAGCAGGGGCAAAATTACACTCTTGGGATATGCAGTTATTTGATAGAAAGGTTCCCACAGCTTGTTAAACCTTTCAAAACCACTTCTCAAGGGAATGCACTAAGACCACAAGTTCATCTCATATGGAAGACCCTGAACAGAAGATAAAAATTTGATCTGGGCTGGATTCATCACTGGTGACCTCAGGCTGAAATCTCTTGCACTCATCACGGCAGTTCCTCTCTCATGCCTTAGAATTCTCTTTTCTATTTCCTCCTTGCTTCTCCAATATGATTCTATCTGAAATGAGAAGGTTTGAAGTGGAGAAGCAGGAATAGATTTTTCATGACTAAACAGTAGCAGATGATCTTTCCACCCAGTTATGAGAATGGGGTCTTCAATGCAAAGCCTGCCCATCACATTAATCATGTTTTATTTCTCCTTTCCATACCTCTGTATCTAGTACATAAAATACTAAAACAAGTGTGCTAACCCCACACATGATGTCAGATATTCTGGATTTTATGACTATATATTAAAATAGAAATGAAGTGGAGGCATTTCAAATGGAAAAAAAAAAATCATTGCTCTCCATATATATTCAAAAGGCACATTTTATTGCTTTAAGGCCTGTAAACTACCAAAAGGGAATCAGCTAGGGGCTGTCACAAAGATTGGACTTCTGCATACTGAAATCCGTGAGCAGGCAAAGAGTAGTGGAATGGGTGGAGAAGAGTATTGCCATGCAACAGCCCTTCAAAGTCATCTCCCCATCAAGACTGGCCTGGGAAAGTTTTCGTGCCTGGACACCACACTAGCAAACTGACAAAAACTGTAGAGACAGAACAGTGGTTGAATTTCTGAAGGTAGGAGCTGTCATGGTTTAACCCAGCAGGCAGCTAAAACCACCACACAGTCGTGCGCTCACTCCCCTCCTCAGCAGTTGGATGGGGGAGAGAACTGAAAAGAGGAAAAAAAAGAAAAAAAAAGGTAAAACTTGCGGGCTGAGAAAAAGATGGTTTAATAGGACAGAAAGGGAAGACAAAGGCTCACCAACCGAAGCCAATACTCAGTTCTCGAGCTGAACTGCCTCCTGGCCCACTCCCCAGTTATATACAGAGTATGACGTCATATGGTATGGAATATCCCTTTGGCCAGTTTGGGTCAGCTGTCCTGGATGTGTACCCTCCCAGCTTCTTGGGCACTCCCCACCTTCTCGCTGGCAGGGCAGTATGAGAAGCTGAAAAGTCCTTGGCTGCTTAGCAACAACTAAAAACATCCCTGTGTTATCAACATTATTCTCATACTAAATCCAAAACACAGCACTATACCAGCTACTAGAAAGAAAATTAACTCTCCCTTGGCTGATACCAGGACAAGAGCCAAACTTCCACTGATTTCAGGAGGGCTACCTTTTATCCAATGTATGCTTGGGGCAGGGGGGGGTGGAGTGTATACACATGATATATTTGGTTCTTCTAATGAAGTTCTCAAATTGTTTGCATAGAAATGTAACATGGATGGGGCACTCTCTTTCTATAAACACAGTTTAGCAATCTTCCAACAGATGTGCAGAGCTCAGGCTTGTTCTTTGAATCGTCACTGCTTACATTCTCAGCTAACTTGCAATTACAACCCTGTTATAAAGCTTTGCCATCACCTTGTAATTACTGAAAGAGGGAAGCTGGGCGATGGTATTAACAGAAGACAAGGGGACAGAACAGTTCAGTAACTGGAGCTGCCACATAAACAAACATTTAGGCCTGAGGGGGGTTTATGTATCCTTCAGAGGGAAGCTGGGGACGTGTGAAAAAAATCAGGTGCAAAAACAGATTCATAGATCTCGTCAAGAACATAACTCCGTACAACAGCAATTTGGCTGTGTGTTATTTGTGCTCAAACTCAAACTTGGATTTAAAAAAAAGGTAAAAAGAGGTTCTTATCTCCTCACGTTCCCTTGCACATATACACACTCCAAATCACAGTCCAGCCTCATACTTCTAAAACACACAGCAAAATGATCAGTCATTCTGCATTTCTTTGTTGTCGTTGCCATGCACACATTCTGAATTAGCACTGTGAACAATAATACCAAAGCTAAATCTATAAATCTTGAGAAATGTAGTTTTCAATTAACTATGATAAACTCTTAATTTACCATTGGACAGCATAAAGGTCAGTCACATCAATATATTGAGGGTGTGTACTAGCAGGTAGAAAGGAACTGATGGCTAATCACAAAGTTGCTGATCAGGGTCAGTCTGAAACAGTGGGAAGGCCAAATGGAGGCCACACAGACATATCCATAAGAGGGCTTGTCAGAGTGCTGTTTGGCTTAGAAAGTGAGCACAGACATAAGCGTAAAATCTCCCACCAGGAAACAGACTGACCAGAGGTGGAGGGAGGCAAGAATGAATCTGTATGACAGCAAGGTATGTAATAATTAAGACTTCTACAGAAATTATTTCTTCCAACTAACAAGGAATACTTTGATGACAATTCATTTGTCTCAGGTTCACACCAAAAGACTGGAATTCTTTTGCCCAGAATCTCATTGTTCTTTTTTGTTCTTTTTTTCCTTTTAAAATGTCTATTCTTTTAAGAAACAAACTCAACACACAACTCACTGTGGAATAAGCTGTTCACCCACAAGGATATGTTCTTGAAAATCCCCTTCCCTTAGAAAAAAAATTGTTTCAATGAAATGTTTTTCTAACTATCCTTATTTTTCAACAAAGGACATAGAGTGAACACCCTCACATATTTATTCGGCTGCCTCTTCAATCTCTAAAGCCTTGTAAAGACTCCACTCTTCAGCTACCTTGACTGCTGCCTTATTCCCCATCTGTTTATCATTCTTTGTATGCAGCAGTTCTGCTTGAGTTCCTTAATAAATTACTACTAGATTCCTAATTTTTAGATTATGTCTGTTCTTTTCTGAACTCCCACTCACAGTGTCTATACAAATCGTCTTACCATGTCAAGTCTGCAGAATATAAAAGAATCAGCCAGGTAGACAAGAACTCCCCTTTGTATAAAAGCAGAGCATGCATGAACCTCTGAGGAAGTATGTAAAGAAGCACTGTCAGATTAGCGTGGTCCCCATAAAACATTTAGTTACTGTATAAGAATTTAAATTAATACAAGTATGTGTGTTTAAAAAAAAACCCACAAGGTATCATGAGAAAAAACTTCTCCATGGCAGTATGCTCAGATTTACAACAACTTCTTGTATTCTTGAAGGTCTAAGTTGCCACTGGAGGCTACTTCTGGGACAGGGAGGGAAAGAGACACTGTGCTTGCACTGTTTCTAGTATGATTTCCTCAGAGACCTACTGCTGCTTGTTTTCAGAGGCAGGATACTTAGGGGACAGGCATCTGGTCTGTCCTGGTGTTGTTATTCTTATGTTCATGACCATGACATGTCTGGATCTCAACTGTCTCCAGGTACCGTCCCTAAATGAAGTACACAGGACAGAGTAGATGACAAAACGTACTTGTGGTTCTCCAACACCACCTCACTCCCTGGCTGCCCCTCCTGAGACACACAGAGACATTAGAAGTAAGGTTGTGAGTTGAACTTTCTGTTTAACCAGAAAACAGATGTAACACTAGCCATTGTGGGAAAATCACTGTTGGACCTCCTATGACACCTTTCACGGGCAGTCAGAAGCCAGCAGCGGAATGTAGCAGCTTCAAACACAGCAGGGCTTTTTGTAGTGTAGTCACACATATCCTTAAATACCAAACCAAATCACAGACCAGAGGTGGCATAAGACCATTTGAAAAACCCTCCTGTCAGCCTGAATACATACTTTAGCTATCCAACCCTCCACTGAGCCACAAGCCTTGGTGACACAAGCTGCACCATACATGTTTGACAAACAGAGGGGTACCTGACTGAGATCACCAGAAATGCCCAATGTTTTGATCTCATTGTTCTTTTTTGTTCTTGCTATCACTTACGCTACTGTTGGCTGCAGAGGGAATTGTACCACATTATAAATAAAACAGATATGGGCAGAGGAGCTCAGAGGTGGTTTGAGGAGGCTCAGTTCGTACTGCAAAACAATAATGTCCCTCACTGCTCACCATGAGTCTGAAAATGTTCCCTGCCGTTCTTAACCTTTCTCAGCAAAGCTTCAGCTAAAGCTTTTCATCCCTGAAGCAGAATTATTAAGCACAGAGACACCATTTCTGCCTCACAAACTCCATAAACTGCAGTTCACTGGAGGCAGGAGGAAGCTAGTGGGGAAATATATTTTTGACCAGATCTATCTTTCTTCAGCATTGGCTTTGTCATCACTGGTAGACAATAACCAGTCAAATACTCCTTTGGTTTGACCCAAATGTGATTGGTTTGTATGTTTCACATATACTCTGCTTTCATGAATTCTCCTAAATCTCAGGAGTGTTCATCATTTCATGACCCCACCTGATCGCTATTTTCCTCTCAGCAGCCTGGCAGAAGAAGGAAAAGAGTACCAGTCCTGCCACCCAGTGAAAGCTTTGCTGAGCCCACTAACAAACCTCTTCCATAAGGATGATGAAGGTGGCATTGTGTCCCTGCTCCGTGATCAATTTTCCATCAGTAGTGAGGATGTGCAGTCCCCGAGGTGCTTTTCCAGGGCATTTCTCCATCTTGGCCATGTATTTCTCTCGCAAGCCATCTGTGCAGTTGTTAGACACAATCCTTCGGTACCTGGGGAACAGTAACAAAAAGGAGATTGGACTCAGGCAGTGGGTGGAAAAGTTGCTTTGTTTTGTTTTTTATTTGTTTCTCCATATTAATGCATGTGTTTTTTCAAAGGCTAACTGCCTGCATGATTCTCTCACTGAAAGGAAGAGTCAAAGAAGTCTAACATTTTATTAAACTGGAGAAAGCCAAATAAATCACAAATTCAACCTTCTCCAGAGATTCTCAGCAGCCTCACTGAGAACAGACACACATTGAGGAGGTGAATTATTCTGCCCTGCTAAAAGGCAGAGAACTCCCCCAACTCCCCATGCCTGCAGGATTGCCCCCTGCATCCCAGCTTTTTATTTATGCTTTTTATTACATTTTGTCTGCCTGTGCTCTGCTAGAAGGCACTTGGAATGATCTTCCAGGAGCTTTGTCCAGTGCAATTTTAAAATGATTCAAGGGTTTTTCTCTTGGCTCTTCTTGGAAGAAGTTAGCTAATTAGCAAAACACTTGGCTATTCTCAGTGTTTTTGAGGGGGATTAACCCCTTCTAGTAATTTCACAGTAAAAATACAAGATTGGTTAAGAAGACACAGACCCCAACTATTTTATTATTGCGCTCTGTTAAGAGGGCTACAAGCAGTCATACTGGCCAGGGTTCCTGTAATTACGTCCTGTATTTATAGCAACCTTTCCAATGAAAGGGGGTCACTGAAGTTGTGACTTCAGACTCCCAGAGGCCTCACTTTGTTCAGCCATCCACATCAACCAGCCATGAACAACCCTGTCATAACAACCAAGGATGCAAGACCCGTGACTCAGAGGCAGCCCTGCAGTCTCTAGGACCTGCACTGCCTGAGAAGGAACATCGCAATTTTGCACCAGCCAGTGCAACCAGAGTTTCAGAGTATCCCCCACACGATAGAATAGCATTTGCAAAGCAATGCTACCATAGTAAACCAACACTTGCCATCTGTTCTGGGTAAAACCAAGAGAAACCAGCACATGTAGCTTGTCTGAAATCTCAAGGCATTGTATATACAAAGTGAAAATGGCAGAGAAAAAAAAAAAAGAGGCTAAAAATTGCTCATTTGAGCCTCCCCAGAAGCTGTTATAAATAGGACTTCTCAGATAGGAAGAGGTTCAATGAGAAACGATGTGAAATACCTTGAACCTGTCCTTTTAAATGTTCAGCTGTCTCTCAGATAGACCTTCCTGTTTTGTGCTTTAATTTTGCAGCAAAGGGGAGCTCCAAGTCTAGGCTCCAGGGATCATACATCACCTGATAGCAATACAATATCTACATGTCACTTATGTTAATGCGCTTCTCCCTGCCTCTGAGGAATGAGGCAATGTTCCATACAGATGCTGCTGCAAACATTACCTCATGAATAAGACTGGAAAAGAGCCAGGCAGGATGCAGAGGGAAAGAGAACCATTCAGGTTCTCTTGTCTACTACAAGGTCACCAAAACCAGAGAGATTGCAAGGTTCACTTACCCACTGCTGTTCAAGTAGCTCTGACCAATGCTGCAGTCCTTGGACAGGGAGGATGGGCTGAACCAGAAGGCTGGGACACACTGGTTGTTGCTGTGCCTCTCATATCCATAGTCACTATGGAGACAAGCCATGAGTGCATCACCGTACCCATTCATTACATTGAGCTCAGAGTTTTAGGTGATGTTTTTGTTTCCCAAAGCTTGTGTGTGTTGGTGGCTCTCTGCTGGATGGCACAGCATCATGGATTGGGCTTATCCACAGACAAAGTGCTTGATTAGTTTGAGAGGCAGGAACACAGTTCACAGAAGGTATGTGCTACCTGACAACACCAGAACTACCAACCTTGCAGAGTAATGGAGAACTTGTGTTTCATTTGCTAACTAAACACAGGCAGAGATTCAGAAAGAAAATTGTATTGTTATTTCTTTTCCTATTAATCTCTAATAATTTCACTTGTTGGGTTCTTTTGGTTTGCTTGGTTTTTGCATTCTTTGCTTTCAGAATGAACAAGCCTAATTCCAAGATTTAATGCTTCTTTCTCCCAACAAAGCAGTTAGGAATATAAAACACTAAGAGTACTTCCAGAACAACTAGCCAAGGTATGTATATTTACATATGTTAATGGCCTCCCTGCTCTTTGACTGAGCTATGACTGGCCTGAAAAAAAGAAAAAGGCTGATGTTTTTCCAACACTAAACTAAAACAACACAGCCAACTTGGTAGTCTAAGGATTACACGGTATTGTGTCACATGGGGAAGGTAATCCAGGGTATTGATGCTTCTCTGGACCACCAAAGAGTGGAAGTATACACAACCACATCCAAGACTTCTTTTTACAGCTGCCTTTGCATGGCACTACAATTAGCAAGCAATAGGATTAATCCAAAGCTTTCCAGAAGTTTTAATAGGCTCTGCATCAGGTTTCTATGCATAGCCTTTATTGGCAGGCTGGATTCAAGGGGCAAATAAGGGATTCTGGATTTTTGCCTGTAGCAGGTTATAAAATGCCAACAAACTAAACCTCTGTGGAAACAGACACTACAGAAGCCACTTCCTTGAAAGCTCTCTGTGCCCTTTAGGATACTCCTGAGTTTTATCCTTCCCCTATTCAGAGTCTGAATTGCCAACAGAAAGTCTCTAGGAAGAGCTTTGGTGAGACAAAACTGTGCTATGTCCCCAGTGACCCAGGCTGCTACCATTTCTTTTTTGGAGGGCAAAAATTCTGCAAGCTACTTTAAAAGGTTTGGAGATTCCCTAATGCTCTTTCTCTCAATATTCAATTTAATCATTCTCAGAGGGTCCGACCTGCACAGTCAAAAATGCCTGGCAGTGACTTGGTAATTAAAAATATTCAGGAGGAGCTGTACTTTGCCCCAAAGAAAAAAAGAGCTGCATAAATATTTAATAAAATTAAAGACAACATTGCTGTATGCCCTCAAGGTTCTGTGCTTGTTCATTAACTTCTGGTAAATGTATATTAAAACCTCACATGCTGCCCACCTTCCTTCTCATAAGCCCCAGGGTTTGCATAAGTTAAGGAAATAATCAAGTCCAGCTGCTGTGCTGTCTTTCTCAGGAAAGCTATCTTGACAGAGTAAATAAAGAAGCAGAAGGAGGGAAAAGAAAGATCAGCAAGCATTTTAATAACACTTCTGAGTTCCTTCTGCCATTGTCTCCGTCAGAAAAAGGCCAGGGTTTGCTTTTGGAAATGACTGCGAGGGTTGGCAGGAGTCACTCCTGATCCTGACTCATAAGGATTTGTTGAACTAGGGCCCTGGATCGTGGTTTACGCCCCTGAAATTCAGATCAGCCTTATATCTAACAGCAGGAAACTGCAACAGGAGGCAGACAGGGGCAAGGGCACTGTGACCAAATGGAAGGGAGCACGGCCCTCACAGCCTGTGCTGTAGAGCTCCTACAGTCACTTGTCCCATCTGTACAGCTCTTGAATGACAACTAGTAGCACAGGATGCTCTGTGAGCAGAACCAGCCTCCAAACCTACTTACTGGGGAAGCAGGGGGCCTGTCTGTTGGGATCTGCTGGTCAGTGCACTTGCACAACCCCAGCTGCTGACCCTTCTCCTTTCCCTGACTCTCTGCAGGATCTGCTCAGTTCACACACAAGAGATGGGCCAGTCAGTGCTTCCAAGAACAACTGGCAATTGTGAACCCAGCCAGAAAGTCTGAGTGGACATCTTTCCTTTTCAAAAGCACCAAGGCAAAGAGTAGGAGACGTCCTTCCAACTGTAGATGCCTACAGTGAGGATGTATCTCCATAAGCTCCCTGCCTAGAGTCTTCTTCCAGTCAGCGGAGAGAAAAGGCACTTCTCAGCACCTCCCCTTCTCCTTGACATCCAAAAGACAGCAGATGAATCATATGCTAGCATAACCTGTATCTTGCCAATAACCATCTCATCCTTTAGAAGTCATAAGTCAGAGCAGATTAGTCCACTTTCCTCTCTGAAAATCACTTTTAAGATAATCAAGCTTGGCGCTCCATTTCCAGCACTACTAGTGTTTTCTTCAAACTGATTGCCCCGTACCTTCTTCCAGTGAGCCCTGCAGACTAGCATCAAAACTCACACTTAAGCTGGTTCTTCTCATTCTCCATCACCAGCTATAATAATTTTGCAATTGGAAGCCAGTTCACAATTCTGTTGGCAGCACAGAGTCTAAAACAAAAGCCAGTTTGCTGTCCTCTAATTGCATTTCCTCCGCAGGACTGACAAGGTTAACAGCAATATTCTCTCATGTTAGTGGGAAAGTTGAGCAAAAATGATAGAACACATGCAAGGAACACATCAATTGATTGAAAAGGTGCATTCTGATGCAGACCCTTTTCAAGGCAGAACAGCACTTAAGGCCAATTTAGCTACTACAGTTTTCCACTTACAACTTAGAAAAGACAAGTTTCACTGTGAAAACAAAAAGCTGGTGAGGCACAAAGCCGGGAGAAAAAAAAAAAAAAAGAAGAAGAAAAAAGAGCAAATTCATAAGCATCTCTGGAGATTGGTGCTTGGTTCAGCTCAGAGACACATGCCAATGCCAAGGGCAGATACTGCAGGGCAAGATAGTTTGTTCATCCTGAAAGTTCTCATGACAAGAACAAAGGGGGAAAGATCTCCTGAGTCAAACTAAGGAGTCTCAGATGTACTTTTGGCATTAGGAACAAATTAAACATCCATCCAGATAAGATGAAATCTCTGCTCTATATCCCTAAACCTCTTTTAGAGCCAAACTACTCCAATATTCAAGAAAACACTTTGGTCTATATTTTTCATTCATTTTTGCCACATTTCAGTGTGTCCATGTTCTAAAAAGAACTGTGAGTCTCAGCTGGCCTAAGTCCAAATAAGTGTGCAGATCTCGCGCCTCACACCCCTTCAGGAAGGATTCGATGGTAAGTGAAGTTTTCAGGAATCACATCGAATCAGACACTCATTTTGATAACCTACTATAAAAATGAAAATGTTTTCTCAGCTGATCTACTTTCAGGGTATTTTGAACACCATTTAAATGACATTCTGATCATTTAAGCTCAAATATCACAGCTATTGACAGTCTTAAATCCTTAAAATATTGCCTATCACAGGCTGCTCAGAGGAATTCCTTGTGCAGAGACCCTGACTGTTACATATTCTCCATCTCCTATCTTTGATTGTCAAGCATTATTAAGCAGTGGTTCATTTTCTCCTGGTTTTATTTTTAAGCTGCTTTCAAAGTGGCCTTAAAACAGTTTGGCAATTATGGCCCCATTAAGTTAGAAACACCAATATTTACACAAAACAAGTAGCTACATCTGACAAGGGTGGGCTGTCCAGCCATGTCACTGAAGCCCCTTCAGTAATTTTTCTATGAAACATTGTTGAAAAGTAACAAATGGTTCCCAGGAATTCAAAGGAGTAACGATAAAAATGTGCCTGTTTTGCTAGCTTGCTCCCTAGGTATTCAATCACCTTTGAAGTGAGGACAGAGAAATTCCCTTTTTCTCCTGTGAGTGACATGCTTTGGACCAGAGAAGAGTCCTGGCTGACACTGTTCTAGAATGATGGACAAAAAAATGTCAATCACTACTTGGAGTGTTTGACTGCTTGTGATTTCCAGACTTGGATTTCTCATGAAGATTAGCAAATCTCTCCCACAGATGAAGGGGACACCTCCCTCAGACCACAGATGTGGGGGGATTGCATCTATGCTATATGATGTGATCATAGCCACAAAGCTGCACGAGAACCAGTTTCTCTGCAAGGTTTTCTGTCTGGGCAGTAGCTTGGCCACTGCCCATGCTACAAGAGCAGTCCCTGCAAAAGTCCTGAGTCACGTACTCACCACTCAAAGTCCCCTTGACCGCAGACACATGGTTCAGACACCACAGTTTGGGAATAGTCCTGACCTAGGGAACACTGGGCTCCAGGCTTGCGTTTTTTATAGATCTTCCTCTCTCCCATGACACAAGGCTCCCCCTTCAGCAGCCAAGGAGCAAAAGGAGAAAGAAAAACAAACAATTGCAGTGGCAGCTGGGCCCTAGATGGAACATTTTGCCCAAAGACACAAAAGGCAATGAAAGCATGTAATTACCACTGGGAGAGATGGGAGCTAAGAGTCTATCTCCCTTTTGTGGTTTTGCAAACTCCAAAGTCACCTTGGGAGGTCCCATGAGTTGGGTGTCATCAGCATTGAGTTGGGGTGCTAATGACAATGCACCCAAAATGCCTGGGTGTCCAAGCCATCACAGGCACCCAGTTATGCCATTTTCCAGAAGGCATCCACCACTGTATCTAGTCCTATGATCCTGAAAACGCAATGTGGATGTACTCCAGGGTTTCTTCCATATGTCAGATGAAATCTACTACAGGAAGAAGTGTCCAAGCCTGAAACCCAGGACAGGGACAAAATCTAGAAGAGGAACCCAGGACTCCTGGCTCTCCTCCTCTTTCCTTGATAGACTTGGCTTTGTTACAGACCTCAGATAATTTTGATAGTGTGTTATATTAGGTTTTTTGAACACAAAGGTTTCCATGTGCACTACTGGGAGTAGCTAATTTAAAAGAAACATTTGACATTTAGGAGAGTTGCTATAAACAGAATTTTCTCTGATACAGAAATAATTTGCATAGAAGTAAGAAAAAAAGACAATGCCTAATTGAAATACTTTTCTTTCCCATTAACAGTGATTCCCAAGATGGCTGCCTGGTTATACACGTGTCTTCCCTTTTCTTTCATTTAAATTATTTTAATTTATTCAATTCTATGACTTCAGTTACCCATTACATCCTTGCCAAATTAATGCTCATTTCTAATTCATGGATTTCATTCAGGAATAACACACTGCCAATAGTTCTGGCTCTAGTTATGTCACCCTGCAGGGACTGAGACATCATACTGGTGGCCAGTAACCCGTAAGTAATCTTCAGAGGGTGTTGAGCTCTCTTTGTTATAGTGGCTTCAGGACCTAAATATACCCAGCATGAAAATAAGCCAGAGTGTATGAGAAGCAAAGCATGTATCCTTGAATAAAATGAAATAATTTGGTCTTCTCTGGAGTCTTTTATTCAAGGGCTCCCCAGAGTTTTATAGACACCTGCAGGACCTGCAGGATGAATAAATGTTTTTATTTTCATTTTTGAGCAGGGAAAATAGAGGCAAAGCGAAAGAAAATTATTTTCATGAGTCACTGACAGAGCTACAAAGAGTTCAATGTCTCCTACAATTCAATCACAAGGTGAGGTTTTACGTTGCCCTGAGCACTGAGGGCGAAAAAGATCCAGCTGGTGCAATGGAATATTTTCATACAAAGCAAAGTTAACAATCTCCCTCACTTGCCCAGAGAAGACTGGCCCTGTGTTTATTCATGCATATGCTCCAGGGGAAGTAAAGCATCAACAGGTTAGAACTGTGACTTGATGGATGCAAAAAAATCCATATGCTCTGCTGAAAAAAACCACATACATTCCTACCTGGCAACACAGAGTATGGGAAAAGGAGACCCCCTCATTCTCTCCCTGCATAGTGGGAATACCTGATTGTGCAGATGCCAGGTTTGGTAGTCATCTTTGTTACACCTCCGGCTGAAAATAGACTTGTAGTCCACCTTGACCAGCTGCCATTCAGAACGGAGACTGAAGTGTCCAAAAACTCTGAGCATGGGAGAAAAAAAAAAAAAAAAAGAACAAGAGTCAGCCAGAAATATTCTTCCATTAAATAAATAATTTCTCATGAATCTCAGCTGCAGAAACCAATACACAGTCTTGGAGCTCAATGCCAGAAAATACTGTTCAGTCATGTTCCTATAACATCCTAGGATTGTTTAGCCTTTGCCTCACTCCTTGTACAGCCTGTGCTGGAAGGTCTTCCATGACTCTAGTACTTAGCACAATTGGCCCCAAATCTAATACAGACAGCTAGGTATCACTCAGAACAATAAACAACCAGACTAGAAAGTAATGTGTCTAATGTAAAGGGAGCTATTCTGATGAATATATGGGTTTGGTTGTCTCAAAATCAAGCCTTTCTTAGCTGGCTGTTTCTTTACTGCTGAAATTTCACATTGCACAAACTTACTACTTAATGAATTGTAAAAGAAACACCTGAAATAACATATTTGGGATACAGACTGTAGGCAAATGACCTGCAAAGACAGCAGCCTCCCTTCCACCTGGTAAATGCTGACTGCAGCTAATAGGAATGAAATTATAAGTGATTGCCACTGTAATGTTACCAGTAGTTTTTTTCTTAATTCTTTTGAGGAGGTCACTCAGCAGCAGCATTCACTGATCACACTCCATGGTTCACCTAGCTAAGTAATATGTTGATTTTCAGGATGAAAATGACACATTTTCCCACCCAGTTCCAGGGCAAGACAAAGCTTGTACTAAGTAAGGCAGTATACAGAAGCAGTTAGAGCTGAAGGGTCAGCACTCAAAAAATAGTGCGAGAAGGACTCAGACTGTAATTTAAAACTGAGGCATAGATCTGTTACTAATGAGGTGATGAAAGAGATCACATAAAATTGAATTGCACCAGAGGCTTCTGCCCAAGCTTGGACCAGAATGTCAGCAGCAGAGCTGGTTGTTGAACACAAATCTTTCTAAATGCCATCCTAACTATATGGCACTCCTTCATCTGCACAAGTAAAGCTATGTGCATGCTTAAGTGTCTGGAAGGGAAGGACCAAAGCAACAATAAGCGTTGATGGTATACACCACCAAAGTACCATCACCACAAATACCGAGGGACTCTACATGTTGGAAGCTTACACCTTCACCAAAGAAAGCAAAATCATAGCAAAAACATAGTTAAATTAATACATAACCCCAAGTACCCAGACAAAAGACTCCATCCATCCAGAAACATTGCATGAGTTCTGCAGGGTGTTCAGTTTTTGATCAAGTTTTCTTATTCCCTTGGCCAGCTGTGATTTTCTCAGTAAGGAGCAGCTTTTCAATCAGCTGCAGCTGGATTTCCAAAGAAGTGTATAATAGAAGGAGATTAGGGCAGGGACACAGGTGAACAGACTTTAAAAGCCATTAACAAATAGCCATTAACAAACACATTCAGCACAAAAGGAGGGCTAAATATAATCTCTATCCTTTATCGGATGTGGGGGCAGGGATACATAGTGACAAAGGATGAGGAAAAGGCTGGGATACTTAATGCCTTATTTGTCTCAGTCTTTAGCAGTAAGACCAGTTGTTCTCTGGGTCTCCAGCCCTCTGAGCTGGAAGACAGGGAGCAGAATGAAGCCCCATAACCCAAGAGGAAAAGTTTAGCTACCTGCTACACCATGTAGACACACACAAGTCTATGGAGCCGGATGAGATCCACCCAAGGGCACTGAGGGAGCTGGTGGAAGTGCTCACCAAGCCACTTCCCATCATTTATCAGTGGTCCCGGCTAACCAGGGTAGTCCCAGTTGACTGGAGGTTAGCCAATGTGATGCCTATCTATAAGAAAGGCCAGAAGGAGGATCCAGGGAACTACAGTCCTGTCAGTTTGACCTCAGTGCCAGGGAAGGTTATGGAGCAGGTCATCTTGAGTGCCATCATGCAGCACATACAGAACAACCAGGTGATTAGGCCCAGTCAACATAGGTTTATTAAAGGCAGGTCCTGCTTGACTAACCTGATCTCCTCCTGTGTCAAGGTGGCCCACTTAGTGGATGAGGGAAAGGCTGTGGATATTATCTACCTAGACTTTAGGAAAGCCTTTGACACTGGTTTCCACAGCATTTCCTGGAGAAACTGGCTGCTCACAGCTTGGACAGGTGTATGCTTCACTGGGTAAAAAACTGGCTGCATGGCCAGGCCCAAAGAGTGGTGGTGAATCAAATTAAATCTTCAGCTGGCAGCCAGTCACAAGTGGTGGTCCCCAGGGCT
Organism: Aramus guarauna; assembly: GCA_013400195.1. Taxonomy (NCBI): domain Eukaryota; kingdom Metazoa; phylum Chordata; class Aves; order Gruiformes; family Aramidae; genus Aramus; species Aramus guarauna. The sequence goes on along the minus strand of VXBL01007285.1, from coordinate 481,957 downwards.
CAGTACTGGGGCCAGTTCTCTTAAATCTCTTTATCAACAATCCAGACAAGGGGATCAAGTGCACCCTCAGTCAGTTTGCAGAAACACCAAGTTGGGCTGGAGTGTTGATCTGCTGGAGGATAGGAAGGCTCTACAGAGGGATGTGGACAGGCTGGATCGATGGGCTGAGGCCAAGTGTATGAGGTTCAACAAGACTCAGTGCTGGGTCCTGCCCTTGGGTCACAACAACCCCATGCAGCACTACAGGCTTGGAGAAGAGTGGCTGGAAAGCTGCCCAGTGGAAAAGCAAGTATTTGTCAACAGCCAGCTCAATATGAGCCAGCAGTGTGCCCAGGTGGCCAAGAAGGCCAACAGCATCCTGGCTTGTATTAGAAATGGTGTGGCCAGCAGGACTAGGGAAGTAATCGTCCTCCTGTACTCGGCACTGGTGAGGCTGCACCTTGAGTGCTGTGTTTAGTTTTGGGTCCTTCACTACAAGAAGGACATTGAGGTGCTGGAGCGCGTTCAAAGAAGAGCAACAAAGCTGGTGAAGGGTCTAGAGCATAAGTCTTATGAGAAGTGACTGAGGAAATTGGGGTGGTTTAGCCTGGAGAAAAGGAGGCTGAGGGGAGACCTTATCACTCTCTACAACTACCTGAAAGGAGGCTGTAGCCAGGTGGGTGTTGGTCTCTTCTCCCAGGTAACAAGCAATAAGACAAGAGGTAACGATCTCACGTTGCACCAGGGGAGGTTTAGATTGGATTTTAGGAAAAATTTCTTCATGGACAAGGTTGTCAATCATTGGACCGGTCTGCCCAGGGAAGTGGTTGAGTCACCATCCCTGCGGTATTTAGAAGACTTGCAGATGTGATGCTTAGGGGCATGGTTTAGTGGGGAACTTGGCAGTGCTAGGTTAACAGTTGGCTTTGATGATCTTAAAGGTGTTTTCCAAACTAAGCAATTCTATGATTTGATGAAAATTACATCTTCTCATTGACAGGGGGAACATCTCAGTACACATGAACAACAAAAAACTGACAATGATCAAGTTGATTTGTAAATGTAACATACCAACTTCTTGGCTATCTCAAATGAATATATGAAAGAATCTAAAAACTCATCTAAAATACAAGTTCCAGATTTTCAAAATTCTGCTTGTACTGAAACCCAAATCTTTTCTGACATTCATAAAGCAGCAACAATAAAACATTGTCATTGTATCATGCTTATTGTGAGATTTAGAGGCCAGAGAAAGAATGCTTTTTTTCCTTATATCAAATCTTTCACTAACCTATATTTTTACCCAAGGCACTTATGAGATTAAAGTTTTTGTGGTTTGGGGTTTTTTTTTTATTATTATTTCAGACTAAAAAAAAGAGAGAGATGATTTACAAATTTCCCCATGAAAGCAAAAAAAGAAACAAAAGAGAAAGCTTCTGCAGAGTTTCCAAGCACTGACTGCAATCCAGATCCTGCTGTGTCCCCAGTGTGCTGCCACTCCTTATTCTAGTTCATCTTAATTTACACTGTAATCACTCAGGGTTTCTGGCTTTACTCCCTCCTCATTGCCCAAACTACTCCTGTAGACTGTAGCTTGCACCAAAACTCCTCTGCATTGTGCTGTTTGTTGTAAAGCAGAGACCATCCGGATATCAGTGATGTTCTCCCATTTAAACCTGTCTCAGCTCGTGGGTATCAGGGAGAGAAAGGGGGGTGGTGGAGATCTGAGATTCTGGAGTTGTGGGTTTGCTGTGGACACTTTTCTCTGTCCAAGTTCTGCCTCACAAAGGCAAGGTTCAAGAAGCTGAGAAGAAGGGGAGAGGATACAATGCAAGAAGAACCTGTGACAAATGTGTACATAGGTTAGAAACAAGTAGGTGGCAAAGGATTTGTGTGTAGGAATGGATTTATTAAGTAGATTGTTGCTGGCTCTTCAGAACATTTCTTAGCATAGTCCTAATTGTAGAGTACCAGCAATAGGAAACGCAACCACATTCAAGCAAAGCTACAGAAGAAACCCTAATTCCTGTTCCTCAATACAGAAGGCACGTCCTGGACCAAAACAAACCCACAGCAATATGGAGTGCCAGGGCACCTGTTGAGAGGAGGAACGGGAAATAGCACAGAGGGGGAATGCAGAAAGCATCTGAAACTGTAGTCAAGTAGGAGTTCTAGCTCCAGTCCCCACTTCCCCGTGACACTGGGTAACTCCCACCAGCTCTTACACCACAACTGCTTTCAGCGCCTATTCTTACAGACTGCACACCTTGTCATGGTATTATTGCACAGCTGGGCAGCTCTGCCATGAATCGTGTTTGTCCTGGATGTGATGCATGACTGAAATGTCATTCCCACAAAGCAGCAACTCAGCAAGCAGGAATCATTTAGTCCATCAGATTTATACCAGTTCAGGATTTGACATGGGTGTTTATTATACAGAAAACATAGCAAGAGGAGGGGAGAACATAATCAAACACAAACATTTGCCTGAACCCAGAAGATAATAGGGCTGGAGAAGCCCAACACTTCGACAGCCAATGCATCTCAAGGAAAACGTTGTTCCTCAGACTGACCCTTAGCTAACTGTTCAGCAAGAACGCAAAAGGCTTCTTTGTGCTTTACAAGCTACAAAAATCACCAGGATCACTTCTATTTTAAATCTATTAAGACAAGCTTAAAAAAATCCTCTGCCATTGAAATTCTCCATGATAATGATAATTAATGGCAAAAACAAGATTTCCTAAGTGGAAGGCAATATATTAGCATTCCAAAAGCACAGAGCATTAGCTGCTCTTTAATTAAATGATTTCAAAGAAGATCTTTGTATATAATTGCTATAATTTAGATGGAAACAATACTACACTAAATGTAATTAGAGGAGTGTGAACAGAGAGGGATGTTTTCCTCTGTGCTGCAGAGATGGTTCTGGGTCACCTGATTCCTAAAGTAGTAACTTTTCCCCCCCTTGCTAATAAAAAGCTTCTTAAGCCTGATCAACCATTGCAGTGCAGCCTTCTGAGACAAGAGCTGCTCATATGCAGAGCAGCTAGAAGCAACCACACCCTGTGAGCACTGCTCACCAATAATAAATGCAACATCTGGACATCTGCAATAATTTCTGATTGACCAGCCAACATGATGAAGGTTACATTACATTCCAGGATGACTCTGTTGTGCATTTGAAACTTCTATGAGAGTAAGCAAATGTAAAGAACGGAAAAGAGTGCTATGTTATCTGTGGGGTTCCACTAGACTCTCAAACAGCCTTCCCTGGGAAGTGATGAAAACCCTCATCTTTTGTGGAATTAAAAATGGGCTGAACGAAACATCACAGGGTACAAACCTCAACTGGGCAAAATCTAATATTATAGGTCAAAGCTGCTTTCATCAGTTTTGTGAACTACATCATTGGATGTTGTCACTAAGGTCCATAAACATGACCCCTCCCCACCCTATCTGTTCTGGGGCAGCTGGGCCCAACAGAGAGGGTTGGGCACAGCAAAGAGCTGCAACATCTTAAAACTGATAGTGCTCAGCTATCAGTAAGTGCTTAGCATTAAGTGCTCCAGTATGTACATCTGGATTGCTGTGTCTGATCTAGAAGAGCTGTAAAAGGCAATACAGAAGATAGTGTACAGAAGACAGCAACTTATTGTTGGCTGAAGATGGAAAAATCTTCTGTGCTCATTACCGCAGCAGTCTGAAGTGTGTTTGTTCTATCTTTTTTTTTTTTTCCCTGAGGCCATCTCTTTTAGAAACAAAACAAGTCCCAAGGAAAGAGATGGAAAAAGGGATTGGTGGGAATTTATTTTTCCCTACTCAACTGGTGAGTCCTCACATTGCTTTGAAGATACTATGTCATTTATCTTATCCAATTCCCATGTGCCTTTGTTTCTCATTTACTTTGGTCACTAAATTAGGAAGGTAGATTTTTTTAATGTAGCTAAACTCTCAAGACGATACAGGGGAAAAGGAGACATAATGTACTATGAATTTTTCCTCAATAACTTTGTCTACCGTGGTCTAACTGAAAGCTCTTAATTGCTTATTGCAAGGATAGAAGACAAAAGAAGAGAGCTGGGTTTTCAAGGTCCAACTCTGTGAAGCCAACACAAAAAGTATGTTTTGATTTTTTCCATCTAAGCAGTCTGATCTGGAAGTCCTTGAGAAGCAATAAATACAAGAGCCCAGATGGCATTTAGACAGAGTCAGTTTTCTGACTAAGCTCAATTTAACAAAGGTTCTCCAACCTAAGCCATGGAATGGTAATTTACAGGCTTTAGACAGGATAGATTTTGTTCTGTCCCTCAGAGAAAGCAGTTAAAACTCCACATAAAATCCTAGCTAATAGGACAGCATCTTCTCAACTGGCTCTATGCATAACTCACAGTGAAACCATTGCTAGGAAACAAAAAAAAAAAAAAGCTTCCTAATCCCTTCTTTGGAGAAACAAGGCAAGGCTTTTATTGCCAGGACTGGATGTCATTAATTTGCAAAAAAATTACTAGGAACTTGGAAAACAATTCTGAAATGCTTACAGATTCATGACGGAGTCATTTTGGAAAAGGTCATTGGTAATGATGCTATAATTATATCTTTCATTAATTTTTTAAATACACAATAACTTACAAATGCAGCATATACTGACTGGATAACCTTGTACAGAAACTATTTAAAAGGCTTTTTACATTTATACAGTGTTCTCTTGTCAAATTACATTGCTTTTGCCTTATCATTATTCCTTGCATTGTTGATAGTTGTGCTTTTTATGTAATTCAATGCCACTCATTCCTGACAGGTCAACAGAATTGAGGGTCACAAGATAACAACTCATCCACCTCTGGTCCATAGATTCAAACTCCATCCCTGCCTAGGGTGTGAGAAATAAATCTTCTCAAGTAATAGCTCCTGTATTGCTCACAGAAAAGGCATCAGCTGTATCCATCTGGATCTGTCCCTGCTGGCAGTTTCAGATGAGCTGCGCAAGCGTGGAAATAGAAATGTCTTCTCATGCCTAAATCAAGTTCCCTTCTGTTACTTCTGAAGTTAACTGGCAGGACATTATATGGAGCAAGCATGCAATGAAGCTGTCTGTACTTGGCTGGTCTGGTCTGGATATAGACGGAGGACTTTCATCTCCACTAGTCAGCCTAGTTCCTCTGCTTGTAATGGAAGATAACGGTCAAAGTGTCTGGTAACACCTCCTGTCCTCAGCTGTGCCCATCAGTAACACAGATGACTGAAGGTACAAAGGAAGGAAGCAGCTGATAAGGTCATCTTCACTACACAAAACTTCAAAGGTACCCTTCTTTCTGAAGCCTTTTTCCTTCACTGGACATCAACAAGGTGAAAGAGATGAAAAGCTACCCCATTTTGCTTCTCACAAAGTACACTGGGGGCCTCTCAAGTCAGATTTTAACAAGATTAGGCCCTACAGAATAGACTGATCAAGTTTTAAGCATTTTGAATATCTAAAAATAAAATAAAAGCAAAAATATAAATATACTTAGTAGGCAGCACCTTTTGAGACAAACTACACAAGCAAATATATGGATAGATCAACAGAAAATTAGATAGAGACCAAATATATACATTGATAATACTGAAGGAAAAGCTAATTGCAGTATCATCACAAACAGACTGTTTCATTTAAGAAAGCCTGAAACCAACCTTGCTTTCCCCCCCACACCTTTTATTGTAGAAGAAAAATGCTTGTAGAGGAAGTGTCTTCGCAAGCAAAAAAAACCCCAATAGGAAAATCATCCAAATCAGTAAATGTTTCAGCTGACCTGAATCTGCGCTTTTGTTGTGGGAATGTAGAGAGGGAGAAAGTAAAGCTCTCTGATTCCAGTTAGCATCCCTCTTTATTTACATCTGTGTCTCTTAACAGGTAGTGCCAGAAGTAGCTATTTAATGAGTGGACCCAAGAAGTGCTATAAAGCAGAATCTGGAAGAACCACCTCTGGGCAGGTAAACAAGTATGTTGGGGGTATGTGTGTGTTTGTTTGTTGGGTTTTTTCCTTCCCCCTAGTCACCTGGGGGGGATGAAGTTATCCCAGCAAAACCAAGGGGAAGCCCCAGATCTGGGCAACCACAGCTGCAGGAGCACTGAGTGGTTAATCCACCACAACTGAAGGTGCTCACCCTCTCTTTGATGTCCAGCAAACAGAAGCATATGTTGCTACTGCTGCAATTTTAAGAGCTAACCAGGTATTCAAGGCCAACCTCCCTTCCCAGCTAATATTACCAATGCAGTTTCATGAGCAGGGGATGAAGAGAGGCTTGGTCAACGTCACCCTCAACGTAGTGGCATAGCACAGACTCGAGAGTTCCCCTCTACAAGCAGCTAGGATCACTTGGGCAGACCCAGAGTCACCTACGCATCCATGCATCAGTTTGGACCCATCAGTGCAAAAGTCAAGGACCAGAGCTATGCAAATTTGGCTGGTCTGCTCTCATGAACTCTAAAGCCATTTAACTTTTGGGTACGATGTGCAGATGTGGACCTGAGCGGCTGCCAGGTAAAGCCCTCATATGTCTAAGCTCTGCATTTCCATTTCTGTGGCTCTGGACAAGCCTGGAGAATAAAGCTCTTCTGCAAGACCTATTCTGGCACTTACACAACCAGCACTGAGATGGAGCTAAGAAGCCTAGACAGATCTGAATTGGGGTTTGCTGCTCGTTATTGTACTTTATATCCCAGTGCTCCAAGCTCCCAGAGAACTGATTAGTTCAGCATCAACACAGCATGAATACACAAAGGCAAGACAAACCAGTCACTGCCATTTCCTCTGATCCACAGTGCTGGGTAACACAGACCAGAGGTGGGGGGATGACTTAACAGAAAGAGCGAAGATCCAGGCAAACATATTAGGTCTAGCTGAGAATCAACAGTGTCCCCATACAAGGGTCTCTTACATTCATAATTGCCTTGATTTGGTTTGGATTTTTCTCCCCACTAGCTAGGCTACCCTGGTCCTACATTACCTGGGAAAACAGTGAGCCTATGCCAGAAATCTTGGCTCAGTGCACACACTTACAGAAGGACTTGGTACTTCATTGTACGTTTGTCACTTGTTGACATTTATATCTTTTTACACAATAAAAGAAAATTCTGACAATTTCACACAAAAAAAAAGAGAGTCTGTTATGAAATCTGGACCTGCAGCCATCTGTGTGTAAGAAAGCAGCAGTAAAGCAAGACTAGCTCCTACATGCAAGTGAGCTATTAGAGCCAAAAACATGAAAGCAGCAATGGAACAGTTGCAAATTGTGCTGGCAGGGTTAGGTTTTATGAATGGGGAGTGAGAGAAGAGCTATTTCCCCATGAATTAAACATAAATCATGACTTTAGAGAAAACCCAAATAAGCTGTGTAACCTCCTGATTGTTTCTTTACTAGGGTTTATATGGAATTAGAGTTAAAGGAGGTCACTGGTTACATGGAAATTGGATGGAAAGGGACTGAGACAAGGAAACAGAACGTAATTGAAAGAGACACAGATCAGCAATTAGGGAGAGTGGAAGAGGGAGAGTTATACTGTCTCATGACTGGCAAGATGATGCAGGGAGCAAGAGACTGGAACAAAGGAAACATAAAAGATGAAAGATGACACTGAAAAGGCAGGCAACTGCCAACAAAAGACACTGTCTAATTTTTTTCCTAAACAATAAATATGGCCTTTAAGAGCCACTTTGGAGCTTTTAATTCAGTTGCTTTTGGCTGACCTGTTAACTAGGAACAGTAGCCTGAGGGCAACTGGGTGATGATTCAAGGCTGCTGTACTTCTGTCTGGGGATAGAAAGAGAGCAAGAAAAATGGCATTTTTTTTTTCAAGAAAGAAGAGATGCATTTTCTTCCAAATAAAATACACCATCCATTTGGATCTAGATTTTCATCTGGTGCAAATTAGTGTAATTCCCATAGACAATCTCAGAAATAAGGCCTTAAACAGCAGTAGTGAAACTACCAAGAATATACCAACAGAAGTTTGCTTGATGAGAAATTTGTTCAAGAAAATCTTGGTCTGTATTCTGTTTCCCAAGGGGAAGGGTCAAATGAGAATTTCATGGAATTTCTCATGCAGATGAAATCTGAAGGAAGTGGTTTATTTCCACCTCCTAGTGAAACTGAATGTCATGACATGGAGATTTTCCACAGAAGAAAAATTCAAAGTGCTGGCCAGATTCACTGACTAGCAATCCATATTGAACTGGTCATGGAAAGCTGCACCACTGCCAGATTCTAGGTCAGGAGGGATGGAATGAGGAAGGGAAGTGTTTCTGTGAATACAGATTAAAAACAAAATCTTGCAATAAAAATCCTGCAGTACGATCATGGCAGACCCTTTTCCCTCAGCTTTGGAAAACAGTCCTGGGATTATTCATCAGTTCAATAGGCACTTCCTTTAAAGTGCCAGCAGAAGAGGAAAACCACTGCAAATGACATGGTACAGCATGATCTTTTAGTTAGCAAGTAATGCCAAGTGCAATTAGTAAGTAATCTGCAGAACGTATAATTACGAAGCAGCCCTACAGCTTGGGCTTGATTTCTCCATTAGCTGCACAAATAATGCACAAGGCAATGGGGGAGACAGGGTTTTTTTTTTTTTTTTTTTTTTTTTAAATACAAAGTGCTATCAAAATAAGAACTTACTGAATGACAAACCAAACCTTTTGAAATCTGGTCTCTAAAAAATTTATTGCCAATGTTCCCAAACCACTTTACATGACAACTGCTTCAAAAGAAATCCCAGCAACATGAAAGGGAGTTTGAGACACCTGGGAAGGGGGATGGGAAAGCATGTTAATTTTTAATGCTGTTTTTCAGAAGTGTTCTCTCTCTTCTTCGAAGCACTCATGAAAGACAACCAGTTTCTGACAGCTTTGAAACCTGAAGATGTTGCCTCCCTCTTCTAAAAAAGATACTGGCAGGTATTAGCAATCTGAGTGTTTCCTCCAGTAACAGGTCTGTGGTCCCAAGAGAAGCAGGTGCTGCCCCTTTGCCAGAAGCAGGATAACACAACGTGTTCAGCCATTTCAATCTTTAATCCTATGAATCAGCAGATTTCCAACCAGAGATGGCCAGCACAAATGTGGAAGCCATTGCTCAGAACATGTAAGCTCCAAACTCATGCAAAAGGGACAACACGTGGTGGATTAGGGTGACAAGCTTTGTCTGGCACAGCGTATCAGAGAGAAGGTGGCTCAGAAGAGGGGAAGAGATCTGTAACTGTCTGGGAAACAGCGTGAGGAGGTGGCTGACCAGTTATAGTGGGGGAATTTTCACAAGTTTGAGTCAAAGGGATCATGAAACAAGAAAACCATGTACAATGACCATATGAGGACAAGCTCCTTTAGGAATAAAGGCTTCTAGCTCTACCTGAACTATGCCTGAAATTATAGTATGGCTGCTCTGGAGGGATGCTCTCTGCCACTCACTGCAGCCCAATGATGAAAAATCAGTTACAGTGAACTCTGCAGCCAACCCAGCTCCAAGCTTTCCCAGCTCCCAGAAAGGCTGGTGTTCTGTACCATGCTCTGCCCCATGCAGGATCAGGGCCAGGCTGAGCTGAAATGGTGCTGAAGCCATATGGTTTCTCAGTCTCCCAAGGGCTGGTGGGATCAGGGCACCAGAATATTTCATAGCTTGCTCTAATGGAAAGGTGAAAGGCTCTGAGGAACATATGTGTGCACAGCACCCTGCCCCTGGCTGTGCACCCCACACCAGGCCTGAGTGCTTTGTACAGCCCAGCTGCTAGCAGGGGGACAGCACAGGACCTATAATCCATCTTTCCTTACTTAAAAGCACAAGAAACAAAGCATATTAGCCCCTAGATGAGAATATCTGGATTGTATTTTCATCAGGCCTCCCTTGTCCTTTTATGTAGGAAAAAGAAATCATGTATCAGCCTGCTGCTCAGACTCCTTCTGTAAGGGCATTTTTCTTCACTTCAGTGAATAAAAGCCTCCAGTCAGCACACCTTTTTCTAGTCCACCTCCTTGTGCATGCTTACCTCTCCATCCACCTTGTTTAAGCTTTACAGGCATGAGTCAGCATCTCCTTCCCCTAAGGAATGGGAAAAGTCTACACAGTGGGTTACTCATCTGGGACTCAGGAGACCTGATTTAATGCCAAGCTGTCTTCATGACAGCCTGCTGAGTGACTGACCATGAGCATGTCCCTTGTTCTGCCTCAATTTCCCTACCTGCAGAATACAACTAACCACGTTGATTTCTTTAGCATAATATTTGATCTACTGTCCACAAATACCACTTGACTCCAGTAAGAGTAATGTTTGCCCCAGAAAGCCAAAGACAGACAATACATGCCACAGAGCCCAGTGCCTTCTCCACGTGTTACGGCTTCTGCCAGGAATCCTCTAAGTACGTGGCACAACTGCTGGGAACCGATCTCAGGTCACAGACATCCTCTTCCTAAGGCTCATTAAATCACACGATGCTGTCTGAGAAAGATTACCCTAAGCAGATGTTCTCATCACCTGATTTGTCTATTCAGGTGCCACAGAAAGACCTCAGCTCATACCGCAAGTATCAGCAGCACAATCAATATTGTGCCTCTGTGGGCTGTTTAGGTGAATTCATGCAGCAATCCAAAGGCTAATGAATAAAGTACTTCTCTGGCAGGGAGGGAGGTGGGAGGAGGAAGTGACACTGATTAATCTGTGATCATTAATAATGTTTTTAAGTCTTGCAAACGAAGATAATGATATGGGTAATCAACTGTCTTACTCCAGGGTATAAACTGATCGTCTGCTGGGATAAAATGGGAATTCCTATAACACACATTTTCTTGTCCATTGTAAAGTTGCTTGATGGCTTTAGCAGATTGATCATTTTCTCGCAAAGTCCCAGCTATTCATTACTTCCAGAAGGTTTTGAAATTAGATCAGGTGACACAAGAATGCAGCTCACTATAGCAAATGCCAATATCCTCTCAATCATTTTGGTTTCCTAATTTAATAATTATATTTATAATTTTTGTTCTCAGATCAAGTTTTAAATCTTACTTTTCTTTCTGTGTGCAGTCATTATTTTCACAGATTCATTTTAATTTCATGGATCCTATTCTGAAGAGTCCTTGTGTAGGTTTAGATACTGCAGTTTGTACAGCCTCGTGAGCGAGGAGAGTGCAATGAACTCACAAGGACACATCAGAGCCTTGCAGTAAAATCCATAGCAAATAATAAAGCTGGTCACATCACAAACAGATATTGCAATAAACATAAAAAGAAAGGAAAACTGAAATGTGAGATAAAACCACAATGGGGAAAACAATTAAAACCTACCAGTCCTTTCTAGCTATCTAATGGTACCTACGCAACTTGGACAAACCAGGTTTTGCAATCTGCCCTGCAATCTCTCATAACCCCCACAGTTTTGGTAGGCTTGAGAGTATGCTCAGGCTGGCTGGTCAGCTTTGGTTCCCAAAAGAAGTAAAGATAAATAAGGATAGAATTCAGAATTCTTCACCACAACAGCCACTCTACATGATCCCTTCTGTTGTTTTCTGCACTGGAAGCTGCAAGTTGGATTTAGCTTTCTACAGACCTCTGGTGAAATCTTTCCTTCAAGATTCCCTCTTCACCAAATCCTCTGTGGAGCTCAGCAGCAGCAGAAGTTGCAGAAGAAAATCTGTCTTTTTTTCAGACAGCTTCCTTCTCTGTTTCTCAAGCAGAGTGAAGTGAAAACAGACCAGATTGATGGCAGGAGAGTTTGAAGGCATCTGCTGGGCCACAGGAATTGAGGAACACTGTCTGCATCTTTTCTTTACGCATGTTAGACAAGAACCTCAATTCCTTCTAGGAAAAACAATCTCTTGTTTCTGCCATTCGCTCACCTCTTCTCTTGTTTGCTGAGATTGCTGACAGGGGTGCCAGCTACGGATGGCAAAGGCTCGGCCCAGCAGGGAGAAGGCCAGCTCCTCTGACCACATCCCAGCAAAGGCACTATTTTCTATCACCTCTCTGTTTTCGCCTTACTTTTCTCAGCACAACCACTCAGAGGTAGCAGATCTGCAGCTCCCTACCCCTAAGCAAAGGGGCAGAATCTTTCAAGGACATTGTGTCAGCTTGTAATTTTCTTTCCTGTATCAGCTTTTAAATGTGACAGCAAGACTTGAGCAGAAGGCAGTGAATGTTGCCTTGCTTAAAGAGGAAAGATGATAATCACCTTATCAGAAAGTGACAGGAAAATGACTCTTGGCTCCCATGTAATTTTGAACTCAGTAGGAGCTTGGACCTGGGAGCTGTTGCCCCTCTCGCAATCTGCTGAATCTCTGCTGAGTGCTAATCAGAATCTGTCCATGTTGCCTTCATACCTGTACATACTTTGCTGATGTCTTCCACAAGTCAGTCAATTCTTCAGAATAATAGTTAATTCATGGAACTCCTGGCAACATGATAACGTGACTGCTAAATTTTTAAAGGGATTTAGTGGAAAAAACCTCAAATAATAGAAAAAGTCATTAATGTCTTAGAAATACAAAGAATACTATGTTTGGCAGAGAAAGTCCCTTATTTGCAAATCTCTGTAAATGAGAAAAGTTAACAAGGGTATCATAATTGTATGTATTTTTTTAATATATATTTTTAGCATCCTCTACTTGCCACTGTTGGAGCAGGGGACTGAGCTAGAGGGACCTCTGGTCTCACTCAGCATGGCTTGTGCTCTTAATGTTGTCTTTCTCACTCCAAACTTCTCCTGGCCACCATCATACCTTTTCCAACATTTCTCAATTACTTATTCATTCTGCCCCATTCTTCTACCACCCAGTGATGGATTGCCAGTAATTGGTCTCCTGGAAAAAAAGATGCTCCCACTTCATCCCCAGTAAAGCTGCATGGCCATGTAAACGAGAAGATATTAGAAAAGGCCAGGGCTCATAACCTATTCATTTACAACCAGAAACATTTTCTAACATACACATAGCCAAGGGCAGCAGCCACAGCAATGTTGGCAGACCAGCTTGTATTAAATCCTCTCACTGAAAACATTAATGCTCAATGTTGCATACACAGATATATATGGATCATTAAGTATAGATACATAGAAACATATATATTTATATACACACATGTGGGTGTGTCTACATAAATATATATTTATCAGCACAAACTTAATGATCCCCATCTATAAATGAGTGTCTGCACACACCTATAATGAGTCTACTAAAATGATAGCAAAGCTCTGCAGGGCTGTGAAGCGAAAAGGTTATTTCTCTGTATGTAGGTTTGGTGAGATGCTTAGCACAGGCGATGAAGTGGCAGGGGTAATAATTATGAGTCAGAGCTGGAACAACATAAAGCCCATCTCTGGACCCACGAAAACATCTTGTCTCTGATTTGAGTGGTACAGACTAGCAACTCTCTCGGGCAAATACTGCTTCTGTTTGGGTATATCACAATCGACTAGAAGGGGAATGCAATCTGATTCCTTTCCCCTGGTGGGCAACCTCAGGCAAGCAACATGCTGTGTCTATGGCTCGTCAACACAGAAATGTTAGATCTGTCCATTAGAATGTGAAATCATTAAAAGATATACTACTCACTAGTGCGGGCTACAGGACAGAAGTTAGAAAACAGTACATTTCAAAGAGACTAGTGCTTTCTGGGCACTCATTGGGTCACCTAAGAATGTGCCTAACCCATCATCCTTATGCATGTTAGACCTAAAGGTCCTAAAGGACCATTTTTATTTTTTTTTTCCTACAGCTGCTTTCCTCACAACTGTACCAAACACTGCAATGTGCTTTGGTACACATCTCTTGAAGTGCTGTGATGCTAAGGGAGCTGAACTGACCGTCTTGTCAGATGAGATGAGTGTCAAAACAACAGCGAAAGGAACTGCAGAAGTGGATGATCAGCCAGAAATGGAGGAGAGTGGATCCACATTGGTTAGACAGTAGCTCCAAGTTAGACCAGCTCACACAGTCTCATGGTACTTCCCTGTATGTCACAAAACTACATTCTTAGTGGAGCCCACTCAGCTATGCTTGTAAGGAAATAATTCATTCTTGCACCCTTATAATAGCAAAATCATAGAATAATTTAGGTTGGAACAGACATCTGCAAGCCGTCTTCTCCAATTCCCCACTAAAAGAGGCTTCCAGTTCAAAGTACACTAAGATACTCAGAATCATATAGTGTTCCTACATGCAAATCTACAGATTTTACCATACTGGTAAGTTCTTTAGGACTGTCTTATGACACATACATACAATACAAAACACAGAAAATCCCAATGCTCTTACAATACAGACAGATACTGCAACTGCTCATGTAACAGCCATGAAAGTGGTATGAAATCCTGTGCTAAAACTATTGCTGCTTCCTACAGCCCAGAAAGCCCATTCATAGTATGCACCACAAAATGAAGGTAGGGAATAATAGTCATTCTACTGATATACTGATTTTAATAAGATAGTATCATGATAATATTGTTAATAATACAATATGTTAATAATAGTTTGGCTATAATGACTATTTAATTCACATTCCCCTCAGAATATTGTTTTTCTGAACGAGTTGAACACAGACCACTTTGATGCAAATCAATGGAGAAATTTTCCCTAGCAGGAATCAGCTGATTGCTAGGTGAAATATTTTGCATTTTTCAGGATGAAAGAAAAATCTTTAAAAGCCACTAATCTACCCAATTTGGTGGTACACGAATATGAGCACAGTCTTGGTCTCTCTGCCTCAGCCCTGCTTCTACTGTAAGAGTTCCCACTGATCCCATCCTCCGCTGGGGTACATTCATCCCAAACCCTTGTGCTCCTCTCATCAGCTTCTTCAAATCATTGGGACTTCTACTCGCAAACACAAATTCCACATACCTCCAACCATCATGTTTTATCTCGGTTCAGAGGATAGCCAGTTCACTAAAATTCTCATTGTGAGAAACACCTAAGTGATATGCATAGAAATGATTTGCATATAGGCTTTATAAATGCTCTTTTTCCTCCTCAGTTCCTTTATTGTGCTGGATAGGAATTTCTCTAAACATTTATGGCAAGTATCATGTGAAATTTCTTTGTGTGGCTTTCACAGGCTATTAAGAATAGTTTTTAAAATTGCTAATGATGACAGTAATAATAAAAACAATACCAATAATAATAATAAGCCTGCAAAGATTTCAAAAGAAAAAGAGCCAGGTCTCAACAAAGCTGATACACAATATTCAGCAAGATAACTCACTTCCTACATTCTCCATCAGAAGACTACAGACACATAAGTAACAATAACCTTAGATTTAAAATGCATCTTTCATCTCATAAGAAAACCGCATTGATTTATAAAGTAAATGGGCTAAATCCACAGCTAGTTGAAACTGATTAGCTCCATTGATTTCAATGAAGGTGCTGATGTGCAGATTTATTTGAGCTCAGATCTGTCCCTCTGTGCATGTGTGTGTGAGTCTGGATGCGTGTGTGGTTGGAAAGCAATATACATTGCACACTGCACAAAGAATTTCACAGAAAAACACCATATTAGCCAACACAAAAAGTGACACACTATTGCTGTATTTGATGAAAAATGCATAGAGTGAACAGAATGCAGGCTCTAATCTTTAGCTGGGAATTGGCATGTATTTCCCCAACAGGATGCTCACAGCAGTCTTGTGAAAAGGCTTACAGGTATATCATATGCTGTTGTGTTTTGCTTTCTGCAAAAATAGGGGCAATATTTGCAGATAGGAAGGCAGCAGATGCACAGATATATTCTTCTACACAAGCGAGTACTCCACTTCTATGAAGAAAAAGCCAAAGCCAAGGCATGGTGTTGGAGTAAAGGAAAAACTAGCAGCCTTTCCAAAATTGATGCCACCTCTACTCTGATAAAAAGTTCAAGAGCTGTCTATGACATAGACATGGAGATTGCCTCATTCTGCCCCAGCACTGTTTGGGAAACAAACTTAAGAGTGCAGCTCCTATGCTTTATAGGCATAAAGGATAACCATGATTACTCAGCCTGACCTTCCTAGGACACTTTAGCACAGGATATGTAGACGAGCTATACAGGAGCTGGCTACACCTTCCTGATCCTCCTGAGACTACAGCACCAAGATACTTCATCATTTTAGCCAGCTGAAATGTAGCTTTGCCAGAGAGGATTTTCCCCCAGTCCCTTCCTTGCAGCTAAGGTGATCTCCAATGCAGGTGCAGACAGCTCCTCACCAGAGTCACTTCTGTTTACGTAAGGCTGATGTAGGTCTGGTTTTCGAAAGGCATACCAACACAAATCATGCAACCAGTTGGAATAAATTCAAATCACTATGACTGTTATCAACTTGGATCAACTGTTATCTGATCCAAGCTTCCTCAGAAACTGGTGACAAGCATGCCCAGCAGTCTACTCTCAGTCTGTCACTACCTGTGACACCAGCAATGAGATCCACCTACACATTTCTGCCACATTAGTAGGCAGATGGACTGAAGCCTAGAAGAAAATATACTCAGCCTGAATCTCTTTTTTCTTGCAAGTAGGGAAAATGTGCAGGAACTTCAGAAATCTGCAGGTGCAGAAAGCAGGAAAAGCAAGCTGACTGCAAGGTGAAATTTATAGTGTATCTCCTGCCCCTAAGTTGGAGTGCTGCAACGGTGTCTGATGTGATAATCCAGAGGCACTCCTCCATGCCACTGCAGATATGCTTTGCGGGAGTGCCTCAGTCTAACGCATCTTAGCCACCTTGCTTTCCGATCCTTTTCAAAAAGCTGTTCCAGCCAGGTCAGAGAAAATAAAGGTAAGAAGGTATCTCTGCAAGCAACGAAGGCAGTGCGTCTAGTCCTTGCTTTGTTCAGAATCCCAGAGCAGACTGCTTTTATCTACTTTGTGTAAGAGGTCAGATGACTCTTTGAAGATGCCTTTGAATTTTAAAAGTTGCCTCTCTCTCTCTCTTGGTTGTTAAACTCAGATCCCAGCCTGTTCTTGGGACATTATTCCACCAATTACACCAGCCTTAGCTATCACTTCAGCACTCTTGGGAGGAGGAAATATCAGCCCAGGCTCAGTAGTACCAGTTCCATGGTATGGGTGAATCATAGCATCCTACAACCCAGACCAAGAAGGTTACTCTGAGCTCAGCTCTGCATATGCACACTGAGAACACCTTTAGCTTGAGCTAAATGTACAGTCCACAATGCAGATAGCAAGCAACAAGGTTTGGGGACATTCATAGCCAGCAGCAGTTTCAAAAGACAGTCAAGCTGCACAACTGGAACAAGCACAGAGCTGACATTAGGTGGAACCATACAGATCTCTGGCCTCTGAAGAGCACTGCAGTCCCTGGGCCATCAGATCCAAGGAACACAGTCTCAGCAGTACTTATAAGAAGGGACCTCTGGATGTCACTAGTCCAAGCTCTTACTCCAAGATAAGACTGTTGCCACCTATAGATCAGGGCAGATGTGGCTTCATCTAGCCAAGGTTTGAAAACATCCAGGGTGGTGATACCACAACTTCTCTGTAACCTGACCAGGGCTACACCACAGATTTTCCCACTGTCCTATCTGAACTCCCAAGCTACAGCTTGGGACCGTCTCTTCTTGTTATATCCCCTGCCACTACTGGGAAGAGTTTGGCTCCATTATCTGCTTGCCACATGATGCACAGACACTCCCCCTGGGTCTGTGACCATCAGCAAAAAACACAAAACAGCACTGTGCCTTCATGCAACACTACATGTGTAGCTACACATTACTGTACCACACACCATGAGGCTCACCATGCACTTGGGGATCTCCATGCACCCCTTCTGCCATCACATTTTTAAAAAATTAAGAGCTGCTATACTTACGTCATTATCTGGGTCTCTATGCCAGGGTCTACAAGGGATCCATCCACAAAAAGTGGTGTTGATGTGAAACTGTATTTACTCCAGGATCTTCCCTCATCAAAACTCACCCTGGGATAGAAGCAGACAAGATTTATACACATAAAAAGACTTACTCTAGAGCAACTGCAGCAATTAAATGTTGGCTAAGGTCTGCAAGCTCCAGCAGCTAAATTTATAGACAAGCACGAATCTTTGCCATTTCCCAGCCCACTAATTCATGTTCTTGGTGTACTATGAAAGATCAAAGCCTTAGAGAGTATAAACACTGGCAATAAGGACATATTGGATATACTTGATCCAGCTGTACATCAGACTTTAATGGATCAAGGGGCATAGGCAAGTCCTGTTTCTGGATCTGCAATAGCACCTGGCATGAGGCAGAGCAAAAGTAGCCCTGGCCTGAATGCATGAACATTGCTGTCAACACCATGGGGGCATTTCGACCCATGGATGTATACGTACCATACAGCATCAGCTACAATCTCTCTACTCCTATTAATATTTCTTCGCATACCATCTCAGAGGTGGCCTCCATTTTACAGAGCAGTGGAGGAAGAAGGCCAAACTGAGTCACAGTGGTTAGTCTAGGGGCTCTTTGCCTGTTACAGTTGTAAAGCAAAGTTGTATGCTAGTTCAAATGAAAGCATTTCCCTTAGAGGCTGAGAGTGTTCACACTGTCAGTGACAAGCCAGGATAATTTAGTGGCTTTTGATCATCTGTCCCTACCCACAACCACCATGTGCCTTACTTTCTGTTTTTATCAAAGAGCACGTGTATCCTAACCCAGCTGACAGGGTCTTGGCTGAATTGGAGTTATTACAACAGGCTTTTAGATCAGCAAAGGAGGGTTAGGAAACCCTGCTCTCAGTTACACCCTGGCAACGTGTCTATCTCTGACAACTGTAAAGGAGTAGGTGAATGAACAGGTGAACCACACCAGCAGGCAGACTGGGCCACAACTCCCATGGCCCATGACTTACTGTCCCTTCCCAGCCTCCCTCATGGCCTCTGCTCACACCATCCATGCCCAGGAACCCCTCACTGACACCATGGGAGAGCCAGGCTCCAGCTCTGCTGCCTCCATGCCTGGCCGCAGGCCTGACATACAGGCTGACATCCCTGCCTGGCCTCAGCCCATCCGCCGTGAGCTGCCTGATGCCCAGGGCTGGGGCTGCCCTGATCCTCGCTGGAGGTGGAATGGGCCCCGGCTGCGAGATCCTGCCCCGCTGTCCCAGGGACCTTAGTCAGCTCTCATGTCACCCTGATATCCTGTGCCCACCATAGTGCAGAAAGGAGGGTGTGCACACCCAGCTGCTACTGCAGCAGGAAAGACAGGCAACCTGCAGACTGTCAGCATCCAGCTCCCAGACCTACTGCCAGTGAACAGTTTTGAAACCAAGTTTCTCTCTATCCCCGGACTCTCCACACAACCACTTCTGCAAATTTCTACCCAGAATTTCAGCTCCAAATTATACCAGCAAAGGAAAAACAAACAGAGAAGCACAAAGGTTTATTGGCTATAAAACTATTTGATCCTCTCACAGCAGGGTCATTACAGAGTTCTCTGTAATTCTGCAAGGTACCTGGGCTGTGAAGGCTGACAGATTGCTCTCAATGGACACGACCAAAGAGAGAAAAACTTCTTTGAATAGCAGGAAACACTTCTCATTTTAAAGTGAGCGTAAAAAAGAAGTTTGCCTTATTTTCCAAGCAAGGAAATTTTGGGGGGATGTGCACGCGTGTGCACACACATGCATCTGATCACCTGGATTTGTCTGAGAGCGTCTTGCTGGAAACTGAATCCTCCCCACTCCAAGTAAGTGGCATCAGAGATACTATCTGAGATGCCACCAGAGGACCAGGAGGCCAGTGTAATATGTATCACAAGCAATGGGTTACACCGACCTCAGTTCTTTAGTGCGGAAAGCCAAGGCTTGCAATCACCACTCACTAAGTATCTGCCTCTCACAGCACCTAGAAAAACACCTTCACCTGACTCACAATGCACATCTACCAGAATAGGAAGCTGACTATAGACTACAGACAGAAAGCTGGAAGTACAACAGCATACAAAAAGCTTATCTGCCCCAAATCTATTTATTTAAATGTATGTATCTTCCCATACACCTGTGCATTTGTATGCTGTTCTGCTTCCATGCTTATCTATCTAAATAGCATTTCAATTTCTGGGGAACAGCATGCTTCATTAGCTTAACTAAAGTTCTCTCGGCTTTTCAATTATCTGCCCCTCTTTTCTCCAGGATGAAACTTATTGTACAATGTCTCAGCCTGAGAACTAATAGATATACATGTACCCTTTAATCTATTCCACTCCTTCGCATAAAACAGGTGCCTACTGAGGCAATATGAAGCAAATTCAAAAGCCCCTAAGGGTACAATTTTGGAGGAAACCTGTTGGAGCTTATTGATAACAGTTCTAAATCACTACTCATTTAATAGAGTGGGTGAGGCACTCATAGTACTGCACATGCCATTTCATGAGACTTAGTGGAAAAGAAGAACATCAGAAAGGAACCTCTGCAAAGCAGGCAAAGGTGAACTGGGTTCTTAAGTCCTATGGAAAGTCAACCTGTGACCAAATCTTTCCCAACATCTAAGTACAGGCACTTGAACGTAACGCGCTTTTTACGTCCAAAGAGCCTTCACAAGGTAAGACACAATTAAAAGTTACACCTGGGTTGAATAATATAGTCATAAATGGTTAATACATGACTTATAGCTCTTTCAATAAATGGCTCATCTTTCACTCTTCCAGAGCTCAACTTGCCACAGCCTGATGCATCTCATGCTGGTGACACCTACCCTTGGCTAACACACATTTCTCCTGCCTTGGCTCGTACTTGGTTTGGTCTAAAGACTTGGACATGGTCTTGATGTCCTTTTTCCTGAAGGCACATCAGGTATAGTCACGACTACTATGTTACCTATCAGAGGCAAATTCTTCTGTCACACAACAACACATTCTAACCACAGACAGAAAGCTAAAGTCTGCTGGAAGCATCATTATGGGTCTGCTCTGTTACTACTCTCTTCTATATGTCCAGTTATGGAGGTTGTTGGCAAGAGGATGCCGGACTAGACTAACCCCTGGCCCTGACTCAGCATGGCTACATATATTATGTTATGAC
This sequence comes from Aramus guarauna, assembly GCA_013400195.1. Lineage (NCBI taxonomy): Eukaryota > Metazoa > Chordata > Aves > Gruiformes > Aramidae > Aramus > Aramus guarauna. Next base: position 460,974 of record VXBL01007285.1, on the reverse strand, counting down.
TGCAACAAGTTTGCTTGTGATAAAACAATCTCTTTCCTGAACACTAGAAAGCAAGACAGAGATCACAACCCTCATTTTGCATATAACGACTTGCTTGTAATCCCACATGGAGGCATAGATCTCTTAGAGAACACTTGATCCCACTGTCTCAAGAAGATCCTAGAAAAATTACAAAGCTTTAGGAATATAAGCCAATACATCCTGTGGTTAATAATCCATTATCACACCAAAACTAGAGCAGTCATTTCTTTAGCTCAGGTGATAAAGAAATGTGCTCAAATGCAACATATTCAAACTTTAATAGAAATCTATGATGCAGTCATCACAGAATTATCTGTGAGGTCAAGAATATAAAGTCCAGAAGCTTTTCAGATTGAAAAAGTAGCCATTAATGTTCTTAAGGTACATCTCTGGAACATTAGCTTGTGATGGGTAAAGACAGCCTGTCTTGAGGGCTCCAGCTTCTGAAAAACTGTAATTTATCTGAAGGATTTTGTACAATAATGACTCGGGTAGAGGAGACCTTAACTTCTCATGACTGCTGCCAAACACCATTGCTTTCTTTTTCTGTTTGACTGAAGGCCACATTTCCTGTTCTGCATGAAGAGCATGAGATAGACACGTGCTTAGCACCATCAAGCTGAGAGACGACTCAATCTTGCAGATAGGAACACAAAACTTGCCTCTGAAGGCTATTTCTAACTAATTTACTTCTAAACAACATTAGAAGCTGGGTAGGTCAGTCCATTAGCCATGCCCCTCTTTCACTCAAGACCAGAGACTGAAGGTGATGCTAATACACACATTTTGTGTAAACAAGGTTACTTCTGAATTTCAAAATGCCTCACTCCAATGCTTAGCTTCTACTAAGCAGAGTGAGAGGGGAAAAGGCCAAGGAGAGGATAATTTTGAGCAGTATCTTTAGTGCTTAGATTGTTATAACCCATTTACAGCAAAACAGTATCTTCAGCTGAGAAATACTTTTGCCCTATTCCACCCCCAGCTTTATTCAGTTACCACCAGTCTATCTCTGGAAATTGATAGTGGAATCCTATAGGAGACAGCAACATTAACAACATATCTCTATTGTCCTTATCAACACCTACTCCCCACTCCTCTCCCTCCTTTTATCTGTCTTACCAGTTTAATACCAAATTCTGTGAACAAAAAGCAGAAGTGAGGGACACATCCTCTTAGAAATATCTGAAGCACAAAAGATGACTTCTCATATATACATATATGTGTCTGTGGAAAAGAAACCCCACCTGAAATCTCATAGTACATGACTAGTGCAAAGAATAATTCACATATGTGTGTGATTATGTATATAGCCATTATATTTATAAAATGGTAAAATAATCATTATATTAATCAACAAAACCAAAATGATGGTAAATCACAGATAAGAATGATGTCATTTGCTCATTTGGTAGACACTAGCAGATGTTGACCGGGAGATGCAAGTGATATTAGCACCACTGTGAGCTTATCCCCATCAGGAAACCTTCTCAAAGTAACAAGTTTCCTTACCACATGTGGCGGATGGGCACTGATGTGTGTTTCATGGCCACTAGTGCCCCTCCCCAGTCCAGAAACCACACATTGTATTCCTCCTCGAAGATCTGTGAACAAATTAGGTACTTCATGAGTGCTCCACTCCACCGCGAAGGGAAGATTCAGAAAAAGAAGAATAGCAAAAGACTGCATGCGTTCCTTCGCTCTGCAAAACATACCTGTCTCCAGGAATTTCCACCATCAGAAGATATGAACACACCAACATCAGTGTAGGAAAGCTCAGAGCCAATATTGCCTGAAACACAAGCAAACATCATTCTTGTATGGATAACCACAGAATTGCATTCTTCCAAGAAACCATAAGTAGTTGGCCTCACCACTGCTTTTTTTACTGTTCTTGATTCTATTCTCATCTAGAACCAACACTATGGTCAGGTGGTGAGATTCATTTACAAGAGCTGTGCCATTTGAAAATTGACACTGGAGAGAAATAGTATTATCAGCTTATTTTCCTAACAGATAGTATTGCCCATAATTGCCAGCCACTAAAGGTAGGCTTGTTTTAGGCAAGGATCTACATACTCAAAAAATTGTGTGTGAAAACCCATGTCCATTTGGTGCATACAAATCATCAGAATGGCAGCCAAATAGCGGCCGCTGTCCCTGGCTACTAGATATTTCACTCTATACACGTTTTCTCTGAACTCGTAGTCTTTGTGCTCTGGCTGGTGAGTTGCATCTCTGTGATCTGCCAGTGTTTGTCAAGGGTAAAGCAATTACCTCTGTCTCTACTTCTTGTGTAAAGGTGAGCATCCAAAGGGAACTTAGCTATACAGCTGAGTTTAAAGTTGAAATCCAGGCCCCAGTGAAGCCCATTATTAGGGGACTAGAAAGCCTACTCAAGATTCTGTCAAAATGCACACACACATAACTATCTCAGAACCTGCAGTCAAATAAACAAAGCTTCTCCCTAGGTTTCCTAATGGTTTGCAATTAATGAGGACTGTGATGTAATGAAATGTAAGTTACACTTGAAGGGAATCTTGTTTGTTTAGGTGTGAATGTCACCTGGGGGCAGAAACAGTTCAGAGAATTAAGGTGGGTGAAATTACTTTGCAGCAGAGAGGTAAAACCAGATTGAGCAGCATTCTAGACAGTGTTGATCATTCTCATTGACCTAGTTATCCTAAATTGTGAGTTTACACATACTGCTTATTCTGTACAGTACTTAATTTTAATCTTGTAATTTCCATTATGATGGACACTGTTCTGCTGGCAGCTTTATAGGGTGAACTACTCTGCCTTCACCATGCATTAGGTAATGGATATGCCACACATCAAAGCAAAGAAAAGCTCAAAGATCGACCTTGACCATACATAGAGAAAGCACAGCAGAACACCCTTTGGGCACACTACCTCAGAGCTCGAAACAGTGTTTTTTTCCAAGGTCCCTCATCTGAGACGGGAGACAGAACCTCAAATCTTACAGTGATACATCTTAATACACAGTAAATAATGTTCTTGAACTGTATCTCCAGCCTTCTGGCACCTCTGAGCATCCACCGATAGCTGCAAGAGAGAGATGCTCAATATCTGAAAAACCTGCATATGCTCTGAATAGACCTTATCAGTTTATTCCCCACACTCCTCTCAGGTCAGCATATTGCTTCTGCTTCCAGAGTTAAAATTTCCACAAGCACCAGGCTCACTGAACAGTGCAGGTCTCTCTAATTTGTTCTCACCTCCCAAATTCCCTAAGCACCCAGGGAAAAGCTACCACAGTCACTCAGGAACTGTTTTTTCTGCTGGTCTGTCAGCAATACCTTCAATCAGTGCCAGGTGGGATTCTGGTGGCATGAACATCTGTCCCATAGGAAGCAGGCAGATGTAACACTGACAGACACTTCATCGAAAGGCCTCCCAATGACAATGGCCCAGAGCCACCATACTGCAGTCAAACCCATGACTTCTTTATTCCAAGCCCATTTATTCTTTACCCAGGGAGCCACTCTTATACCTTCCAAATGAGACTGTTTTTAAAGTAGATGTAACTTCCATGGAAAGAAGGGAGAACTTGTATTTTTTCTTCAAAAATAGCAAAGGCAGAGGTGGCACTGTTATACATCTGTAGCATCAACAAGAGCATAATAAAAACACACTAATGAAAATGTTAATTGAATTTCTGACATTTAATGCTGGAAAATGAGAAATTAAAACCCAGATGCGGGTTGACACACTCCTGTCACCATCATGGAGTCCAACTAGCCACATTGTTGTGACAATACTGTTTCAAAAAATAAAATGCCTGGCTCAGGAAGACAGGAAAATTCAAGAAAGGCTTTTCCATCAGTGCTCAGAATGTAGGAAATGTCTCTCTGACCATCTACCTAATCTTCTATCCTGACACCAGCAAGAATGACCAACTGCTTGAGATGAAGCTACAAGGAAAACCTGTCACGGGCATCCATACAGAAAGACAGTCTATACAGACATCCAGGTTCACGAAGATAAATCTACCGTGTCAGCCCAAAGTCTTTTTAGCCCAGCATGTTATCATGAGTGGAAGTCCTCAAGAATTAGAAACTGACTTAAAGGCAAAGTGTGTAAACGTTGTATCGTCATCTTTTAAATATAAAAACTGGAAAAACAACTTTCCAAACAAGGACTTCCAGATTGTGGCAATGAAAGAGTAATAAGGTGAGATCCTGTTGCTATCACTTCTTTCTGTCTGTTTTTCTGTGAAAACCTGTTCCATTATTTTCTTCATTCTCTCTATCTAGTTTCTTTCAGCTACATGGATTCAAGCCTCACCAAACGTAACTAATTCCCAAAGAAATCAAGAGGATTTGGCAGCTGTACAATTAGATACTAAAACGTAATTCTTCCCTTTGCAAGCATCTAACCTCTGTCCTCATATCAAGAGTCTGAGTTTCCAATCATTGCTGGAAATGTACCACTGTAAATGAAAGAGTAAGACACAGAGTGTTTGAGCAGCCAATGCCTGTGAGAATAAGTTGCAGTGCTTACCCTGGAACACATTTGCCAACATGTTGAGACGTTCCTGTTGTTGTGAAACTGGTTAGTGGAAACAGATGTGTATATTCCCAACAGGTTAAGCTTTTTATTGTACAAAGCAGTAAGGCAGAAATTATATTCTGCCTTTTAAAGGTTAATTGTTAGACTGGGAAAGCATTCATCCCATGCACTGGCAGCTTGAAAAGAACCTCATTTACTAACAATTTAGATCAATGCCTAAAATCTCACTGTCCTGCTGCCTCTACTTGCTTCCTAAAAGGTTAAAGAAAAAAATCCTCTGCAATCACAGCATCATGAGTAGGGCTTTCTCCCAAGCATCCATCTAGCACATATGACCTGCTAGGAGTGATGACTCCACTTGGCTATGCACAGGAAGATCTGGAGGTTTAAAACAAATTATCTCACCCTATTTGGCCTGGATCAGTAAACTGGAAATCACACGGTGTTTCCCTTGTTGTGATATAAATGCCATGAAGGCATGAAGGTTCTTAGAAACAGTGTAAATTCATATAGGCAATATACTAATATGACACACTTGCAAGCCACTGCTAGGCTGAACAAGACAAAGGAGATAAAATCAGCCTTAGAAAGAACAGTTAAGCTATTTGGATGTATTTGAGCATATGCAGTAGCCTCCCTGTAAAAAGGCAGGATGGTCTACATGTCTTCAAAAAGGGCAAGAAGGAGGACCCAGGAACCTACATGCCAGTTAGCTCACCTCCATCCCTGGAAAGGTGATGGAACAGCTCATTCTGGATGTCATCTCTAAGCATGTGGAGGAAAAGAAGGTTATCAGGAGTGCTCAACATGCATTCACCAAGGGGAAATCAACCATGCTTGACCAATCTGTTAGCCTTCTGTGATGGCATGACTGGCTAGGTAGATGAGGGGAGAGACATGGATGTTGTCTACCTTACCTTCAGTAAAGCTTTTTGACACTGTGTCTGATAACACCCTCATAAGCAAGCTTAGGAAATGTGGGTTAGATGAGTGGACAGTGAGGTGAATTGAGAACTGGCTGAATGTCAGAGCTCATAAGGTTGTGATAAGTGGCGCAGAGTCTGGTTGGAGGCCTGTAGCTAGTGGTGTGCCCCAGGGGTCAGTACTGGGTCTGGTCNTGTGTCCAGTTCTGGGCTCCCCAGTTCAAGAAAGACAGGGAACTACTGGAGACAGTCCAGCAGAGGGCTACAAAGATGGTTATGGGACTGGAGCACCTCTCTCACGAGGAAAGGCTGAGAGAGCTGAGTTTGTTTAGCCTGGAGAAGAGAAGAATAGACTGAGAGGGGATCTCAACAATACTTATAAATATCTAAAGGGCAAGTGTCAAGAGGAAGGGGCCAGACTCTTTTCAGTGATGCCCAGCAACAGGACAGGGGGCAACAGGCACAAATTGGAACACAGGAAGTTCTGTCTGAACATGAAGAAAAACTACTTCACTTTGAGGGTGACAGAGCATGGGGACAGGGTTCCCAGAGAGGTTGTGGAGTCTCCTTCTCTGGAGATATTCAAAACCCGTCTGGACATTATACTGTGCAACCTGCTGTAGGTGATCCTGCTCAAGCAGGCAGGTTGGACTGGATGATCTCCAGAGGTGCCTTCCAACCCCCGCCATTCTGTGATTCTTTGATTCAGAGGCCATCTTTCAACAGCACCAGCCATTCACCAGCACTGTGATAGCCCAGCAGCTCTCACAGAACTATGGGAGTTCTGAGCGTGGTTGGTAGCCCCATACATCCTGAATAGGTTGCATGCTGTGTGCACACAGGGCCTGTGATGGTTGTCAGATAAATTACAGAGGGTCCACTATTGCCACAATGGAGCATTGTAGCAGGTCGCCATTAAAACATCGCGACCTACCAAAGCACTATTTTGCAGAACAACTCACAATAACAATGACTCACGCAGTGTTGATGAAGTGCTGCTAGTATTGGAGCAATATAGTGTTGAAAGTAGATGCCATACACAGGACAGGCACTCATGACGTCCAGGCTTCACCCAACAGGCTTTGTGAAAACTCTGTGGTTGCTACTCAAAAGATGGAACGTATTGATACCTCCGAGGAGTGCATTATATAGGCCCTATTCCTGTTCGTGGTAACTCCAGAAAATGGGTAGACACCTATATCAGTGGTTGTAATTATGTCAAGTGAGAGGATTTAGTAACGCCAGTTGGTAATGATTTCTTGCAGGTGTGGGCTTAGACCTGCATATGGGTTATTGCAGAGCAACAAACACCTGACAGGCATTATCTTTTTTGAAGTCAGGGGTCACACACCTTCTCCTAGCCCATAGCAAATGGGAGTTAATGTGAATTAGCTCAGCAGTTGCTGAAACAGAGCTGAAAGCTTTTACACCAACTAGAAACATCTTGTATACTCTCAGGCTCCCAGTGAGGCATGGGTGAGTGGTGAGAAGCACTCAAGTTCTTACCTGTTGCCACCAGCAGCCCAGGAGCTGTCTCTTTGCTGGAAATGCTTCCTGAAGTATAGGGATTTTCTGAGAGTTGCAGATGTAAGTGCAATGAGCAAAAGGGCTGTTGACAGGAAACAAAAAGCAGAAGCTTTACTATGGAACAAGTTGAATATCAGAGGAACCCTTGGTGACTGCACACAGATGCTCTGATCCTTCTGAAAATGACCCCTCTGCTCTCAGCACTATTACAAATAGCGGCATATGTTCATTTTCTGAATAAGCATCATAAAAGGAGCTGAGAGCAAGAGAAGCAGGCACACTGCATTAACAAGCAAGCTTGTATACATTTGCTTTTACCAACAATCTGATCTAGAGCAGTTTTTTTTCCCCAGAAACTTTCTTATTCTGACTTAAGTTCCATAAAAAAGGTCAAGAAAGATGGTCAGAATTTTTCCTTAAAATTCATGAAGCTATAGAAAAAGAAATCTACTGAATTCATTTAACACCCAGCAGGTCAAGAGAAAAAACACAGGGAGAGAGATTAACCAGTGAAACTTTAGAGAAACCCCATTCCTTTGAAACACAGAGGCTACAGCCTACTGTAAAATGGCTTTTCACTGAATGTTGTTGAATTTCAGCAGAAAGCCCAACCCAAAGTTCTTGTCTGTACACTGTGCCCCATTTTGGAGCACCTGGACTCTGCACATCTCTGACTGGCAAGAATTCCTCCTACCCAGTTTCATTGGATGTTTTGTTAACCCAGTGACTAAAATAAGCAGCTCTGATGGAGTCAGTTGTGCTTTGGAAAAGGTCTGCCACTCACCAACTGGCAAACTACAGGATCCCCTCTTAGATCGGTGTCTGGTGCCTGCAGCAAACGCCAGTCTCTGCCCTTATTGTAGGTAATGAAAGTCTTGATTTGGTCATCTATCTTCCTGTTAGCCAGGAATATGCCTTTGATCCCTGCTACCTAGGAAAAATGGAGAGATGAAAAAATACATCGAAACAACAGGCCAAAAGTAAGGCCCATCTGAGCACTGTCAGGAGTGGATGGTCTCTGAAAAAGCAATAAAGTCATCTCAATCCAGCCTTAGAAGACTATGAATGGCATTATAAATACATCTTGATGATGCCTGCACAGCTGAAAGGCCTCGTGCAGTGTCTCTGTAGAAAAAGACAAGGATGTTCACCAAGCAAATCCCTAGGAAACAGCCCACTTCTGGATTTCCTTGAGTGCCTGCAGACAGGCTGCTGATGGGCTTGAAGATACAGCATGCACTGTGTCACACATGAGCTCTGTGAGCCCGGGGATGTGGTCTGCCCCACTCCCTCCCCAGAGTGTCATAACATGGGACACAGCAGGTCACATCAGAAGCAGGGTGGGACCTTTTCGTGCTAGTCTTTTACATGAAAGATGAAAATCCTGAATATGCTAAACACTGATGTTTTGCAAACTTGATTTCTTCCCTTTCCTTCCACTCCCAAATTCTGTCAAAAATCAATCCAATTGTTCCAAATGTTTTGATTTGTCAAGAGAACCCATTCCAGTAGAATATGGTCCTGTCAAAATGTCCCCAAGAAGATTTTGTGTTGTGTCTGGTCTCTATTGCACAGCTGGGAAAGTGAGACAGAAGGAAGGAACTTGCTGAAAATCCACAACTTCCTCGCAACAGCCAGGATGCAAATCCTTCTACTCTAAAGCCCCCTGAGTGACACTGCCCTTTGAATGACTCTGAAATACTCTATCAGAATTTAACAGTAGAGAGTCCATGATACACAACTGGGGAATACAGAGTTTGCCCAGGAATGGGAGATGATGTATGTTTATTTGAGCTGGTTTATCACAACACAGAAATATATCTTTTTTTCAGAGGCAGGAAAATATATTTAACTAGGTGAAAATAAAATCTAAACCCTGACCTTCATACTGATCCATGTGTTATTTGTGACTTTTCTTTTATTGCCTTAAACTACCTGTATTTTTATAAACAAACTGATAATGTTGTCCAATGGGCATTATTCTGGCTGAAATAAATAAATGTAGAATCCTAACTTCTACATGCAACTGCAAAAATATTTCTACATGTAACAGCAAAAGTCAGTCTGCAACCACTACTATTAGTATTACCGATTAGCTGTTTGTTGCTGGCAAAGCACTGAGCCTTGAATCTCATCAGATCTACCGTCCAATGAGTTAGGACACACCAAAACCAGAATACTCTGAAGAAACCAGGAACTGGCACAACTGCTCTGAATGGACTGCTGTTGGCCAAGGCTGAAAGGCCTGGCAGAAGAACGAGAATGGAAGATGATTCAGGGTAGAAGTTATCCAGCTGTTATCTCTGGCCAAATAGTACCTATAAACATTTCCTTATCATTTATACACTGCTCAGTGCTCACAAAGGTGGAATCCACATTCCCTGCCTAGGAGCAGGTGTCTCTAGCTGTCCAAGGGGAAAAATAGTATTTTGAGTCCTTCTCTAGACATTCACATTAGGATGAGAAGGATAATGCCTTTCCCTTTTGGAAATGCCACATACCTAACCAGTCATTGACTTGAAAGCAACCAGTTGTCACATCTATAGCAGAATGCACTGCATCTATTCCCACATGAGTCGGCTCAGCATCTAATTCAGTAAATGCCTCTGCGCTGATTCCAAAACAAATGAAGGGCCTGGAAGGTTGGTAAGAGATTTCCGCTTGCTTGAACTAGCAAGCAGTTGCTGTTCTTTGTAGGGTGACCTTTACTACATACCTCATAAAGGTCAATGATGATATTCCCCTCCAGTCCTCGACTGCTTTTCACATTTTCCAAGGCCAGGGTGAAGTACACCCCTCGGGTGTCCGAGATATACAGATTGTACGTGTCGTTCTGGTTCCACTCTTGAACAGCTGCAAACACCTGATTCTCATCGGTGCTGATAATATGCATGTCCTGTTAAAAGAAGACAAAAGGCCTATTACTGAGAATCTCTGTATTTCTTTGCCCTTTGGGACATGTAGTAATTACCATGACTTATGAAAGAATGGAGATGGAGCATGAATTATAGGTATGTTAAACAATTTTCTGTTAGAGCAAGCCAATAAATTACCACCATTGTGACTTTTCTGCATTTCATTTTTTTAATGATCACCAGCTGGGCGAAGGGTTTTTGCTTTCTTCATTTTTGGTAGCTCCAGGAAATTTCATCCAGTTTCATTTTTTATTTATAAATTTGAAAGTCAGTTTTATCACTCATGGAAGATTCACAACCTTGGAGCCTAGGGTCCTCATAGTCACTAAGCATGGTGTAGCACCAGGTTAAAAGCAATGACAATTTCCAACCACGTGCTGAATTAACGGGCTTCTACTTCCAACTGGTAATGAACCAGTTTCAAAAAAACTGGGAGTTCACATTTATTTGAAGCTGAGGGATAAGGATCAGTTTGAGCTGATGCTGGTAGTGATTTTTAATAACATACTTTTCTATTGAGACTTTGTCTGAGATCTATTATCCCACTATATACAGGCTATCAAATAATCCACCCACTAACCTTTGTTGGATTCCTGCTGCTGACCACAATATGAAGGTCCAGCAAGGGTTTCCCCATTTAGTTTTAATATCAAAGAGATTTGACAGTGCATTTTCTCTGTATTCTTTTAAAGCAAGTTCATGGAAATGATTTCCAGGGTGGTGATGAGTATTGAAGCACTTCATCCTTGCCACCATTGTTGAACAAACTAACACTGGTTCAGCTAGAAGAAAATCACTGTGGTTATGTGGGACTTCATTTATCTATTTGTATCTATTTAAAATTTCCCCAGGGTGCCAAGGAGCCTTGATTAATTTCTTCCCCTGTTTCTGCATCAAGAAACTATAATTCTGGAAGACTCCCAAAGGATGGAGTGACCTGATTTTTGGGAAGAATATCTGGGGGGAAGATCAGCTCAATATCCCCATCCTGCCCAGGAGGCAACTTAATCTTCTGTGTCAGGGTTGATTAGATGGTGCTATTTCTAATAGACCTAACATAGCCTATCAGCATGGGATGGTGAGAAAAAACATTTGAGGGCCTAATTCTTTCCCAGTGAGTGTAATCAATGGAAGATTTGCCATTTACCTCAATGAAGGAAGACTAAATCAGGAAGTTTGTTCTTGCCCAACAGCTCTAATTTCTTAAAGATTAAGTACATACCCAACTTATTTCACCTCAGTGTGAAAATAAAGCAAAACACCCAATGACTTCAATCTGTTTTGACCAGCTGCAGTGGAAATATTGCATTACCCTATTGCCAGCCTCATGTATGTACAACTCCAGCAGAGTTCATTAATCTACAGCTGACAGGATAGTTATTACTGTACAGCAAAAATGTTCTAGTGACTAAGGGCAGCATAAACAAGCCTCCTTTACGTGGCTAGAAGACTTTGCCACCACACCTAGCTTAAAATTATTTTTTTATTTTTAAATTACAAAAGTATCCCTGATTTTATACTATGTACCAATTCCAGACCATGGCCACCAACAAATCTGTCTTATAACAGGCCAGCAATCTGTGACAGCATCAGTCAATAAAGCAGAATAATCATAGGACAGTCATTCTCTCTACCCACTTGTCTTTTTAACAAGGGACAGCTTTCAAAGCCAATCCATAAGGTGGGAGCAGAAATAATGTTGTCTTCTGAAAAACGGCAGCAAGGTTTCCAAACGTTGGTGTGTGGTCAGACATTCTGAATTCCACACCTCCACCATGGAATGACAAACAAAAGAAACTGTATCTGTGCTAGGCAGGTGTCGATACACTGTGGACTGTGATCAACCCAAATGGGAAGAAGTTAAGGTGCAACATTGGGAGTTTGAGATGCAAATTTCTCACAACTATCAAGTTTTCAGGTACAAGTTAAAGCAAATATGCCATATCTGCTAGACTGCAGATATCCCATAAGCAATCAGAAGGGCAGATCCAGCCCACAAGGCAAATTTAGCCAACTATCTTACAATTATCCCACCAAAATTTTCACTTGTGGAAGGAAAGGGAAGGCCATTACTGTTGATTATCAGCTCTCTATGACAGTAGCCGCAACAGCCATTCTGAGGCCCCAAAGATAGCAGTGGTCTCAGCTGCCCATTAGGCTACCCAGAAACTTGTATCCAGCCAAGGCACGGGAAAGGTTGGTCCCTTCTGTTCTACACAATCTCAAGCAATGACTACACAATGGAATTTGAGTGTAGTTCCAGGGACATATTCTCCTTGCTGAGGCTTGCACCATTTGATCTGGTAGAAAGCTAAGGCCTAAGAAGGTAAATCCAGGCACAGTTGTATGATAAGTACTAACTTCCCTCCCAGCTTTGCCAGTCAGTGCTAATCTTAGGCCATCTCAGTCATCTCCTAAGCAGCATCACACAGTGGTTCTGTGTATCCAAAGCATAGATAAGGCACAACTTTTAGGGAGCCAACTCCACCTCCATGACTTCATGGCAACACCCAGCCATAGGATGGGGACAGTGCCGCTGCTGTACTCTGTGCTTCTCTCATTGTATGGAGACTGCAGTTGTGCTCAGCATTCTAACCATTCTCCAAGACCTTCAGTGTCATGGCCAGGCTTACACAGAAATCGTTAATAGAGAACAGAGTAGGACTAGGGAAAGGTGTTCATAGAAGATTGGTCAATAGTCTGTTTTGAGCTCTGTTTTCTGAGGTACCTGCTCATTCCTATTTGCTCTTTACAGAGGAAAAAACAAAAACTGTTCTTCCTGAAACACTCACTAATCAAAGGCAGAGAGAGGTAAAGATCCCAAATCCATATTTAAGAAAGATCATTCAAGCACAACAAATGGAGCTCCCCAGCGAGGAAACTCACCAAGGTGCTTCACCACTGGGCAGGCCGTGCTATTCAAGATATTACATGTCTGTGTTCATAAATGGTGCACTCACCTTAGGAAGAGAATATTTGGGCAATTTAATCTGTGCAAAAGGCTCCCGTCTGTATGACACATAGTAATTTGCTCTTCCCCCAGCTGTCACCTGTGGAAACATCAAAGAAAGTGTGCTTAAGGACATGGTTTAGTGGTGGGATGGCAAGGTTAGGTTAGCAGTTGGACTTGATGATCTTAAAGGTCTTTTCCAACCTAGATGATTCTATGATTCTAAGTGAGTGATGAACCTTCCAAGACACCATATGCTGACACCTCTAAGAGGGTCTGACAACCTTTCTTTCAGAAGTCTTTTCTATGACCTGCACAGCTGTCCCTAAAAGCACCTGTATAACTCCAAAGAAATCCCAGACTTGAGAGGGCTGGAGCATTATTTATTTAAGCTGTGCTATCAAACTTTCCATTTTGTCTCTCATGCTTCAAATCCAACATGATTTTTAACATCTCGGAAAAATGTGGGTATAAAGTTTAAGGTCTTGAGTGGAAGAAAGATGATGATCTGGTTTCATCACATGGTTCCAGCAGAACTACCTTGGGCAAGTCATTTAAAGTCTCTGTGCTTCTTTTCCTCTCCTGTAAGAAGGAGATAATATGCCTTTTCTCTGCAGCTTCTCAGCATTGTCTGTTTGCACTGTAACTCCCTTGGGGCCAGGGTTGTCTTCCAACAACCTTTTACAGTGACTAACAGCAGAGATCCACACTAGTGCCATTTAATGCAAACAGTAAATGCAATGAATACGCTCTTGAAAAGCTGGAGCTAAGCTCTTAGATATTCTTTGTCACTATAAAACTGGTTTCTCTGAAATCATACTGTCTCTGAACAAGGATGTGGGGGGAACTGTAGACATCCAAATCTGTGGTTTTATGGACTGAATGAGCTGTAAAGGCTACACATAAATGCCACACATCAATGAGATCTAGGCCTGATAATTTGTGAAATATGGGATTTTAAACCTGTCGCTAGTCACTTACTCTTGCTGTGGGTGTTATTTCTGGCACCATTTCAGTCCTGGCTACAAGGCTTACATCAGTGAATTTCCTATATTCTGCTGTTTTGGCAGTCTTGCAGATTTTAAGATAAAACAATACACAAAGCACTTCTCTATTATATGGAATGTCATTTGTTGGCTTCTTAAGTTTCCAATAAAGCTAACAGAAAGGTCCTAGATTCTCTCCTAGATATATTTCCTTTTATCTGACTGATATTTCAGAATGAGCTTACATGGAATATTGTTATAGCATCAATTATATTCTCAGCAATGATATCACCTCTAGATAGTGGCTTTCTTCCCTAGAGAAGCTGTCATTTGAAGGACACGATATTACTGGTCATGAAATTTGATATCTAATCAACACAAGATAAGGCTTTTCTATTGACAGTTTGAAGAACTGGAAAGAAAGGAAGGTTTAGAAATAGGACAGGCTTCTTTCTACATTAAGATTCTCCTTCTGCTTGTTTCCCATTTTCACTTGTAGTGTTATCACAGGTGCATTTAGTACTCCCAAATGAAAAAAACCAACCACCGTTACACCACACACAGCATAAGAAGGCAGAAGAATGACCCATATCACAGCAAACAAATTCTATACAGAAAACATACAGCTAAAGTCAAGGGGAAATGCAGGCATGAAAATCTAAAGCAATTTACCTACAGTCTCAAAACAAGTCAATGGCAGAGACAAGGAGAGAACAGGAGTCACTTGACTCTCACTTCATGCCAAGTACACTTTGGACTGGCACAGTAGCATCTTGGGGTCCTGCTCTCCAGCTGTGAGGATGGTGAAAGGGCTGTGAGTGTTATTTCTGAAGGATATCTTTCCCATCTAATACTACCACATCAAAATCAAGTTTTCACAGGAGAGAACAGACTACGCTCAGTCCAACTCAAAGGCAAAAATTAACATTTGCAGTAATTGTATCTCTCTATCAGCTGTACAAGCATTGCCCAAAGGACCCCACACTTCCAGGACATATTACCTAACTAGCACAGGCAATACTAAATATTCCCTGTTGGTGATATTTCTGACCTCCAGTGGAAGATCCAGATTCTCAAATGAGATAACTCTGCCACATGAGCTCTTTTTACATCACTCATGATTTCAGCAACAGATTGTTATTTGTAGTCCAGATAGGACTGAATGTGCCCAGTGACTACTTGGTAAGGACCCTGGGTTCAATATCCACCTCTTCTGATGGGCTGAGACGTGGTCATCAACTCATCTTTAAAGATGCAGACATGAATATTTACAGACTTTGTAAATGCTGTGATGACTAATTAACATTGGCAACAGTCCAACAATCTTCAAGTTAGTCACATGAACATGGAGTGGCAGAAATATCAAGGGGTGATCAAAGTCCCCACTCTGTGTCAAGACAGGATCTACTCCAAGTCTGCCACAATCAAAAGATTTTACAAAGTTTTTTTTTGGCTTTATGCCACTGCAGACTGGTATCTGGAGGGTTTTCCAACCTAGATTGTTTGGAGGGTTTTTTTGGGTTTTTTTTGTTTTGTTTTTTTAAGGCATAAAGGTAGGATTCAAACACTATTCAAATTCACTATGCATTAGCTAAACTCCCTTTCTGTCCTCTACCTAGACTAGGTCACCTTGACAAAGGTTTAGAAATAGAAATCTTTGTGGTCTGTGGTCTTTCTGAGCCAGTTAATATGAAGCCACCCACAATTCTGTTGGCAGGAGTTATGTGAAGCTTTTCCCAGCCAGGACCTCATCTTTGCATGATTTACATACATAGTTATAACAGTTCCAAAAAAATGATCAAGCCTTCAATAAAGTTTTGGCAAGAACTGTTGTAAAGAATGAATTTTGGAAGGCCCAACTTAATTTATTTTGATGAACTTTTTCTTTTCCGATGAGCAAACTCTCCAACACTGTAAATCCCAGAGATTATGATAGTGTTTTGCCCTCTAATGCCTCCTTTTAGCTCATATTTGATGAATGTCACCCAATTATTTGCTGTGAGCTCATCTGTCACGCTCAGCACAGAATTAGCTGGGTTTGTCTTTTTCCTCCTCCTTTGTTAATGACTGGTTCGTTAATCTGTTTTCTGGATTTCTATTTTATGTGTTTAATTGGGCTTCTGGCCAGTGGAAATGATTCCTTTAGACAAATGTGTTTGTCATTAAACACATTTGTCTTTCCTAACCTGTGTTCTTTCTTCCTCCCTCCACTCCTGATCTATTACCTTTCTTTAATACTTCCACATTTTGTTTCAAGACAAGTCTGGTCTCACTTACATCAGTTGACACTTAAGAACAGCAAGAAGTTTCTCTTTAAAAGCCCTGAAAGTTTCAGTATGCTGCCTCATCCCCCTCCTGACCTGCAACAGGACAGAGCACATCAAACATAGAAGACAACAAATATGTTCACAAGGCTGCAGAGAATTATAGAAAGTCTCTTGGAATCCATTCATTTCCATAATTTCTGTGACAGGCCTAGCATCATAATGGCAACCTGGAACTGTGTACTCCACCTCCACAGGGTGTTCTGGCATCTCTCCTCACTTTAACTTTAATTAGTCTTTCTCCTTCTTGTGGGCATAAAATCTCCTAAATCCGATTGTGGATTAAAGCATGGAGGAGTGAAGTCAAGTTGAGCAGGCAGGCTGCTCCACTCACACCTCTAGCGAGGGATTTTGATGTTCTTCAGAGCCAGCTACTGTCTAGCCCTTGCACTGGTTTGCCAGCATGATGATTGAAAAGTTGTGCCTCCTCCCCCATGCCTAACCCCAAATGCCGCTCAAAAGATGTTCAGAAGATGAGGAAGAACACATCTGCATGAGCCTAGTGTAATGTTCTTCCTTCTGGATTATCCACCATAGCCAGGACAAACCATCTTCCAGATACTTCCATGTACTGAGGTTCTCTACTGCCCCAGCATAAATCACATCATGATAGGTACCATCTAGTTTGAATTATCTCCCTGTGTTTTTCATTAATATCATACCTTCTGCACAGTCATTAAAGCAATATGCAATTACCTGAGTGTGCTGCAGAGACATACAGATTAGTGTCGCTGTGCGCAAAGCACCCTCAAGCTGCCTGGTAAATTCAGCAGACTTTGAAAACATGCCACTTTTTAGAGTGTCAGACCCATCAGTGAAAATTTGCTAAGACAAAGGAGCATTAATTATACGGGCCCAGTCCCTGTTTGCTTCCCTCTCCTCTCAGAGCTATGATGGCACAGCTATAGGACAGAGTAATCTTGAGTGAAAATACTGGATTTGTTTTAAAAGCAACTCCTGAAGGAAATGTGCATGGTTACACCAAAACACGAGCCATATTAGAGCTGCAAATGCACATTACCCACACAAAAAACAACTTAAGAGAGGAGCATAATCGAACACATTAAATCTCCTTTTGAAGGATTTCAGAGGAAACATAGAAGTCTGCCGAGGTAATCCTTTACATCTTCAGCTGCAGACACTGTGATAAATCAGACAACATGAGGGGAGGGGAGAGAGTGATGAAAGAAAGTAAAGCACAAAAAGCCCTAGAAATAAAATAAATAAAAATAAATAAATAAAGGAAAATGTTAATAATTTTTTATCTACAGATATTTAGGTTTAAGTTCCAGATCTGATAGTGGGCACAGCAAGGATGAAACAGTTCTAGAAATGGATGAAAAGCACCCAGCAGTGAATAGGAAAGTAGCTAACTACTTACTGCCTGTCTTGCTTTAAGAAGAGCTTTTAACTAGCACCTGGGATGCACTTTCTTTCATCTGTATGGATTAATTTCCCCCACTGGAGTGCTGTCCAGCATTTTAAACAGGGGCAAGAGACGATCAGCTGTAGCAGGCATTATTCACCAGTAAAACAGGTGTAATCGTGTTCATCATTTAAACGTCTTCATCCTATTAGTATCATAATAAGCTTTTAATGATTTCTTCAATAAAAGACTCAAAGACCAAACCCTACAAGTTGGAGAGTGCTCCATTGTCCCGCCAAGCCGTTTTCTCTACCATCGATCGCAAAGATAAAAATCAATCGTAGCTAAGCAGGGTGAAGTTAAAAATAAATTGCATGGATTGATTTCTGTTAAGACCTTTGGCTCCTATTTAAAAAATGGAGGAAAGAAATTTATATTTGAACATGGTGTATTTAGCTTCTATAAAAATAAAGAGAAGGCTCTAGACTTGGAAATCAAAGTTTAATTTCTCCCCTCCTATCTTGTTTCACTGCTGAGAAGTTTCACATGGGGGGGCGGGGGGAATTTTTTCCTTTTTTTATTCCTGGGTAAATTTACTACTTAAGTCATTAAATTGACAGTTTGAGAACTGAGGTCAGGAATCCGTATGAATTGGCATAATCTCAGCTGTAGCTTCTTGTTGAAGTCTACTACCTGATAACTGACTTTGATTCAGCAAATATACTCATTTAGCCTAGTCTTAAATACCCAATAAACTTGAAACATACAGTCATGTCCTACTAAACAAAAGCACTTCCAAGATTTCCTAAACAATCATAGTCATAACCAGTAATAATAGTAAACTACTTCTCTGAGCTAAGCTTAGACAAATTTAGCTTATAGAATTAGGAACTCTTTTTTGCCTCTATAAAACCTTAAAGACAAATGTCCTCCCACCCCAGTTCTAATGCTATAAATAATAAATATTATTTTTCTTTTTACTGAGCCTGAAAGAAAAAGTTCTCATAAATATATCCACTTTGATAAAAACGGACTTTGATTCAGATTAAAAAAAAAAAAGCAAGCATTTTTCTACAAAAAAACACCCCCATTTTCCACCAAATGATTTCAGCTAAAATTTTTGGACATACTCTGATGAGATTGCAGGCATCCAAAAAAGGCAATATTATCCATAGGTGCTATAAGAAGCTATTAGTGATTGTGGGTGAATACTAACATCTGCGTACATTTTAAGGAGACTTTGTGATGCAAAAGAAGACTGAATTGGTTCAACAGCTTTTGGCAGAAGCATTTGCTCCTCTGAGCCAGAGGAATTATTCAGATGTGTATTGTAAGAGTCCCACTTAGCTGCACCACACAACAAGATCTGGAGAAATTCTGGGTTTGCTCATTCTCACTCATGCTAGTGAGCAAGCTGAGATGCTGCCCTGCTGTGCAACTGTCTGAAATAAGCAAAAGTCTTCTAAGTGCAAAATTACTTCAGAGCATGAAAAGCCAGGCACATGATCAGTATCAAAGAAGAGCATTTTGACAAACTTTTCACTTTCCACATGGAATTCCTGCCATGTATAAGAACTGCAGCTGCTCCCACACTGCTGCACGTGCAAGCTGCAAGTAACCACCATACCCTGCTCCTAAATGACAATGTCACAGACCCCGTCTCATTCAGGAGGATTATAAACCACAGACGGAACTCTCTCTTCCCAGCTCCCCTCACATTCATTCATCACATCAACTTAAAAAAAAAAAAGAAAAAAAAAAAAAAAAAAAAGCTTAGCTTTCTGGACATGGGACCATCATATGTCCTAGACAACCTGGCTGGGAATCTGGAGCCAGGAGAGAGCTGTGCAGTTCCCAGTGTTCCCAGGAGACTGAATCACAAATGAAATGGCATAGAAAGCTGCCAAGAAAGCTTCCCAAAAGGAGAAATGGCAGGAGGTGGCAGGTGAGAGACAAGACCCTCTTATGAATTTCAGCCTGCAGTTAAACACCTTGATAAATTATGCCACGGGAGTGGAAAAGGGCACCCATGCTCCCACTCTTTAAAGGCCTTGGAAAGTGATAATGTACTGTCTCTCAGCATGCCTCTCTGGTTAATGGTGCAAAGAACTTCCCATTTACAGTGGAAATGGAGCAGGGGCTGAAACAAACAGCCAGTCCTTTTCAATCAGAGCTTACAGGTGTCATTCCTTGTCCTTATGAGGTGAGACCACTGGCCAAAGGCAGATCTGAGAGTGTTCACTTCCAAAGGCATTTGTTTGGCCTGCTAGAGAAAACAGGCATCACCCCCAAATTCAAACCAGGTATCAGCTTCTAAATCTCAGAGGAGTCTTCCATGCCCAGTAGCTTTGTCACTGCCATGGACAGTGCTGAAAGCCTGAGCTACATTTCAGATTGACTTCAGCTGCACTTTGTTGGGATAGCAGAGTCTACACCATCAAGATAGATATTGATCACCCATCCACACATCTCTGCACTGACTTACAGCCAGTTCAAATCAAAAAGGCCAAAGTTACCCCGAGGGTCTCCAAGCACTGACAGAGACAGAAGCTTAAGGGAGGAATGGGGAAAGTGGTAACTGGATGCTGAACTAGACTGGTACGACCTCTAGGAGAAAAGGCACACGCTGAAGAGTTTACACAAGGAAAACACACAACAAGATTAATAGGGGGAGGAAACACATTTTACGAGACCTCCATCTACAGTTGGAAAAAAAAAAGGACAATTTTCAGAGACCGAATCCTTCCTCAAGTCCCTTAGGATCTTGTGAGTATGCCCTTTGAGGACAGCTTATCTGTCCCTTTTCTAACTCTATCATTCCAGTCTCATAAAAAATACTACCTCTCCCTGTAAACTTTGTCTCACTTACATCCTTCAGTCACCAGCACTTTAACAGCAGTACTGCCAGCGGTCTTCATGCCACACGTTCTGAAGAGTTTCATCATTAATATTGTCCTTCTCCTGATACCTAGGGTTCTGTGTGAAAATACAGTCCTTACACGGGTCTGCACCAGTGCGTTGGGAATGTCATCTGTCCCTGCTAGCAGCCAGGCTTGTCCACCACGGGACTCCAGCCACACAGCAGAACCACTGTGCTACTGCACCTGCGATGGCTTGCACATAATCTTTGGGTAACCAGGAACAACTACATTCACTTAGCAATAAATAGCTCTCTATGGCAGCTGTAGGTCTGTCCACAAGAATGTTGCAGAAATCTGCAGAAATCACTGTCCCAGAGCAAAGCTGATTTCCAGTGAAGGCACTGCCATACTGACACCTCCTTAGACCACCACAAATAAGCAACACTGTACTGAGGCCTTTTTGGTCCAGACTCTCCTCACTCCTTCCAATAAGTATTGACATATTGCTCATGCTTTCTTGCATTTTCAGTGGAAAGTTTTCATCTGCTGTCAAGGAAATGGACACAGATCATTGCTGCTCTTCTCTTCAGTCTTTAAAGAACTAAGTAGCATTGATGTTATTTGTTTACTTATAGGAAAATAACAAGTTTTTCTCCAAACAATGCTTTCTCACTCAAAACAGAGTTTCCTGAAAAATAATCCCCACTTTCATTAAAGCCTATTGCATTTTAGACTCTTTTCAACAACCTGAGCAATTGTATTAGAAACCCTGATACAAGACTTGCTTGAAAAATGTTTTCCCCAGAATTCCAGTTGTGATTTATTTTTACCATAGAAATTCTCCAAAATGTCAATACGCTAGATGAATACATAAAACAAAAGACTATCCCTGACCCCTGGGTCTTATAATGTAGGCTCTGCACAAGAGAATACCATAGCAGTTCAGTTAACTGTTAGGAAGTCAAATCTTATAGACAGTTGCATGTTATCTCTGCAGCTAAGTTTAGAAAGCGATACTATCTTAGTAGTGAGTACTCAAAGGCACCAGTAAGGGAAAGTGTGGTACAGCTATGGAGAATGGCATGTTACAGCCATAGAGAAAGTATGGGCTCTACTACTGCACAGCTATATAATTGAACACCACTGATGCTGACCTTAATGGCAGTCACTCCAACAAATTAGCTCCTTTTTGGTACAATAAATAAATTCAGATATATTCCAAGGTTTTCTCACAAACAAATGAGCTGCTTTGCAAGCTGTATGAATTTTAAGTATTAACCATGAAAGATGATGATGATACTGGCTCCTGGCTACATCAGAACAATCCTGTGAACTCAATGAAAACTTATACATACAACAGAGGGCAGGATATTCTCTTAATGTATCAATTTATGCAGAATTATCCAATCTTAGTGATGTGCTAGGCATCCTTAAATAACTATTGATCAATCAAATAGAAAGTTAATCAATAAATTCAGAGTGATCACCTACTGTTTTATTCATAAGAATTCTTCCTACTCTCTCTTTGTAGCTATTCCTTCCTTCCTTCTTCATTACCTGTTACATTTTTCATCATGTGCTATGTTATTTATCTCCTTTGCCTGGTAACCAGTCCCAGTCTTTTCAAACTCTCTTCATGGACAAGTTTTTTTCAAGCATAGGATCATTCTCATTTTCTTTCTTTGCACTGCAGTTCTGCAAGATCCTTTCAGAAATGCTGCACAACACCATTCCAGATAAGGAACCATTGATTTATAATGGCACTATAACATTTTCCATATTCTTCTTTGCCCTATGCATTATGCACCATAGTATCACGTTTGCTTTGAGTCCACAGTTACACAGGTTAACGCTTCTCAAGAACCTTAGGCTACAGGCCTGTTCATGATCTTGTTTAGAATGGATATTCAATAGTAAATAATTGTATGCAGATAATCTAAAATGTTGATACCAATAGCTGGGATTCATCTTCCCTAATTTTAGGTGTCAAAAAGTTAGCAGTCTTCTCTAAGCTATACTTAGGTTCCTTCTAATATTAATGAGAATAGCATATTCAGAGAGAGACCTATTTCATCCTGCAATAGGTGCAACAGGAGAAGATAAATTTCCCCTAAAAGTTTTCATCTCTTCGCTCACTTTAGAGGAACACAGACTACTGGGTTAGACTAAAAAAAACTACTGTTTTTATGACAAAAGTTAAAAGAAACAAGTTCCTCTTTCTACTCCATGACATTACTTCTGATTTTTTCCAGCACAGACAGATCAGAACTCATGCATCCATCCTTTATGCAGCTGTAAAACCTCACCAGGTTCTTAACATTTAATTTGATATTTATTTATTCCTCTCTGTCTAATATTTGAAATTCAAAAGAGCTGGCTCCCGTATTTCTGTCCAAGATTATCCAGAGAGAATGATATGCATGAGACATCGCACACACAATGAATCTGACACATCCCATAATAGGCAGCTACATCACATGGCTTGTGAGACTAATACATCCAGGACATATCGGCACTCCTACATATGTACCAAGCAAACACTCTGCATAGTCCATCGACCATATGCTGGACACGGTGGATTTAACACACCTTCAGCTCAGAGGTGTGTGCTGTGAATCTGAAGTGTGTACGTGTTACTTGAGTACTACACAGAGTTGATCCATGCCCAGTTTCTGCAGCCGCTTATGACAGGCTGCTGGACAGTCAGATATCCCGCAAGCATGATGCGAAAAAGAGGGAAAGTGATAGACAACCTGTGAAAGGGAGTCTCCTGCCCAAAGCAGCAGAAATGTTCAGTGTGCATATTTAACATTTTTTAAAAGCGTGGGGATATGATTTTCACTTCAAACACACATTAAGCTATAATAAAACATTGCTAAGGATAGTCAAGGCACTTGAAGTATTACATATGCATACATGCATGCGTTTGTATACACACACAGAGACTTTTTTTTAAACTTGAAGCAATTAGCAGCTATTAGCTTGAGCCGCTCACTGCTAAATTGAGGCAGAGGAATGCGCACACCAGGCAGATGTCCTCACTGCGAGCTCAAGTTTCTAAACAGAGCAGCCTTGCTTTAACACAGGTGGGAGCTGTGGAATGAGAAACGTCTGTAAGGCCTCATGCTAGCCTTAAAGAATTGGATGCTCCACAATACCCTCAGCCACAGACACAAACTGCCAGATTAAGAGAGTTTCTCTAAAATACTCCTTGGAGAGTGGAGCATTTACCAATTGGAAAGCCATTGCCTCTAGTCAAATCATGACTTGCTAAGTTGCAAAAGCTACATTCAGTGTTTTCTAGCAGCAGGTCTCCCCATGATGCCAAAGGAAGTGGTAGCAGAGGCTGGGCTTCACATAGAAATGAGGGGAGCTGTGGCTCCCATAGCAATCTGTCATCTCCAGAGCAGCAGACTCCCCTACTCACAGGAGGAATAGTCTACCAGTGTTACTCAAGTGCATGCAGTTTCCAT
This sequence comes from Aramus guarauna, assembly GCA_013400195.1. NCBI lineage: Eukaryota > Metazoa > Chordata > Aves > Gruiformes > Aramidae > Aramus > Aramus guarauna. Next base: position 437,098 of record VXBL01007285.1, on the reverse strand, counting down.
TTTGCAGTCCTCCACCTAATCCCAGCACAGAATTATCAGCCTTCCCACTTAAACTCCCATTCCTAAGAAAATTTCACAATAAACAGAGCAGAACTTTCTTATAATTTGGATACATTCAAGAAAAATGTTCCCCCTAGGAAGTAAAATAGGAGCTTAACGTAAACCAGTCTTGCTCAAAAAAGGAAGCATATGTCTTTCCTGTACCACCTGGATCCAAGTTCCATCTCATCACATTCCCCCTCTTCAACATTAGTGACAAGCAGTTATCATCATCATGTCTGTATCTCTGTCTCCTGAACTTTCTACAAACTGGAATCACTGCAGCCTGGCTCCCAGTTTTCACCCAAATGGCACATCTTCAGAGAGTGTTCTTCCATACCATACTATTCATTCTCACACTTCCACAGGTATGAAATTGGGAGAGATGGCCTTGTTCCATCCAGCTCATGTATTCTCAGAAAACCTCAAAACCAAGTAGTTTCTCATTCAATTTCTGTCACTTTCTCCTCATCTCCAAAATCATCATCAACTAGCTGACAAATTTACAGCCGTCTTCCACTTTGAAGTTGCCCTGTAACATCTTTTTCCAATCTCTCTGCTATTTTACCTCCTACTGCAAATCTTTGTTCGCTCCATTAGCATTACTTGACTGTCTAATCAGCACAAACCTTTCCATTTATTAAAATGATCACTCACACCTTTCCTTTGTTCTTCTCTTTTTACTCCAATTCATCACTAGTATCTTTGTATTTTCCAAGTAACCACAACAACAGTAAGTTAGAGCTTCTGTGAAACCCACAGACCCTTATGATTATTGATCATTATGAACTTTCAAAACATATCAGATTCACCATGAGACAAGTGATGAGTGGAGAGATCACCTGTTTCATCCCAGAGTGCATAGTGAATCTATAGCAGGCAGGTATAGACTCCCAGTTCTTATGACTTGCAGTCCCATGCACTTGTTCTAAGAATATGCCTCCTCTCTTGCACAGAACAAATACCCCATGCAGGCAGAATTCATGTCACATTCGCATCAAGCCAACGTACCTGGATGAAGATATATTCGTCCTGAACAACAAGGGAGCTGATATCAATGGAGCGTGAAAATGGCCCACTCCTTTTGGTCTCCGAGCACTCCTGGATCCGACAGGTCAAATAGTGGGTGTCTATAATGGGAAAATACATATACATGAGAAATGCCAAGGCAGGAGCCTGTTGACTGCAAATGTCATCAGCAGCCCAAAAGAAGGTCTCCGAAGGGAAGTCCCTTAACCTCATCTCCAACTAGCTAGATGTTATTGCGTGATCTGCCTCTGGCTTTAGAACTGGTACTGCTCTTTGGAGTCAGGAATTCATCACACTTCCACACCCACCATTCCCTTCCCTGTTGTGTCCAGATATCCCTCAGGTGACTGGAATTCAAACCACAAATGGAGGGTACAAATCATAAATGCATCAGAAAACTGATGATGAGACCGTATAGAGCAGCAGAAGATTCCAAAAGCCACACAGGTAGAATTTATTGATTCCACAAGCCACACAGGTAGAATTTTTTGATTCCACTACCCTGCTAGGAATTATATGCCCGTCCTCGCCCCTGAAATCCCCTAGCCTTGATGAGAGATTTTACTTGTGGTAGTAACACACAAGGAGAAAGAAAAAGAAAAAGAAAAAGAAAAAGAAAAAGAAAAAGAAAAAGAAAAAGAAAAAGAAAAAGAAAAAGAAAAAGAAAAAGAAAAAGAAAAAGAAAAAAAGAAAAAGTCCAAACAAACACTATTAACTTAAATTTATTTTGCTGTGAAAATGACAATCATGTCCTGAAATTAAGTCTTTATAGTCAACATAGGCCAGGTATGAAAATGCCATGGACATGAAATAGCGTAACTAGCTGAAGAGTCTCAACAGTAGTTATATGCACCGCAAGAGGCATCAAATTTTTCTGCCTAGAGATAAGATGAGAAGACTATCACACTAATGGGATGCCCTGCCAGTGCTTGGCATTGCTTGAGAGACAGAACAGAACTAGGAGAAAAATATGAAAGAGACAGAAGGCAAAGGCAGACATATAGAAAGTTGCTCAGAGACGCAAGAAGAGATGTGCCCACCTCCAGAAAGTTGTCAGGTGTTATAAGGGATTAAATGTTATTTCATTCAGGTTAGGAAAGGATCTCATGAAGCAGCACAATCAAGACACTGTGTCTCTGCATGTATGTAATCTAAATATGCCATCTCTGACTTTCAACTGCTCTTCTGAAAACTGCAAATTAGGGAGAAAACGAAAATACAACTAAGATGACGGCTACACTAATAAAAGGGACATATCTTTCTCTTACACTGTGGCACTTCTACAGGCTTCTTAGAGTCACATGCTTGTTCACTTTTCTACAAAGGGTGAGGACAGACCATAAAGGAAGAAAACAGTGAGTTTATAAGGGCTGGGGTAAGCCTGGTGCAGTGATTTTAGTTCACACGGCACCTATTAACAAGGATCTTGTCAAACTGTGCCCAAAAGGATAAAAGTGAAATTTAGAAGGACAGTAACTAGCCTGGCAAAGCTGCTTATAGGATTCTCCATCCCATAAAACCTACTATTGTCCTTAGTTTGTGTCTTTCCAGTGACAGCAAAATGTGGTTCAGTGGAAAGCACTGGGGGCATGACTGAAATCCTCTGACACTCAGCTAACTGCCTTCCCAGATTCAAAGACAAGATTCACAAACTAGCGGTTTCCCCTTCCATAGCTTTGTGCCACCAACAGACTCAAGAATGCAAAAAGAATGCAAGTCAGAGGCATTGATAACAAGAATAATAATTTTTAAAAAGATACAGTCTAAAGAAAGTCACAACCACACCTTAATCTCTTAATCTAATAAAGGTTTATGCCCAGTCGCATGCCTGAAGATCCGTGTTCAAAGGCTGCAGAGCTGGTTCTGGGTTGAGGCATGGGGAATTCCAGGTTAATGAGGGCTACATGGCTGAATCAGAGCAATTGCATAGGTCTGGTGCAGCAGTGAAAATGTTGTCCCACTGATGGTGCTAAAGCAGCAGAAACTGTTGCTGGTGCCAGTTCAGAGTATCTGGAGGTAATTAAAGTGTATGGTGAAAAAAACCTGACCTAGAGACAGTGCCAAATAACTGGAGTATTGGAGTTGTGCTTTCTCCCAGCATAAAATACCAGCAGCAGTATAGAGGTTGGACTCTCAGCTGGGATAAATTAAGGTTCTTCATCAATTGATACATACATACTTGGTCCAGAGCTGATATTTACCTCCTCACCATGGAATCTATGACATCTTAGCAGCAGATAAAAACAACTTCTCAGAAAACAAGAGGGTCTTATATATTGCCATGTTACCCGAAGAGCTCAGTAGCCTTGACTTGTTCTTTGAGGTAGCACTAAAATTAGGCAGAACAAGGAGGAGAGGTCAGGAACTGTATTTTTAGAAGCTCATTCCCTCCGGTATGTTCTCCCACACAGTCGCCTGGATATTCTTATCCCTCCAGAAAGGGGATAATTTGCTGCTGCTGAGTGACAGAATGGGAAGAGGAATAAAAACCTGTCACAAATAAATGCAAATAAATCACAAGTGTTGACATGACAACTAGCTTCCTGCCTATCGGGAAATGTGTCATTTTGAGTGTGTTACACCAGCAATCTAATATACTCAAAGAATGGCACCTGATTAATATTCACAGGAAGCTGGTGGTGGTGAAGGCGGGTAGCTCACTACTCATTTTCCATTTAGTCTCCTGTTTATTTATTTTCATACATTTTACAACACAAGGCCTATGAAAAATACCACAGACAAAAAATTATCTTCAAACCTGTCTGCCTTTGGATCAAAATAAGTTCAAGTCTTGCTTATCTTCCTGCTACCCCACAGAAAATGAAAAATAATTCCCTTTAAAATATGTTAAAAAAAAACCACAGGTAAAAAATACAACAGCACCCAGTTCATATTTGTGTGTAACTGGAAGAAAGAAACTACCCCAAGTCCCTGCTCAGGCTTCTTGAAGGGTATGATCCCTTCATGAGCTATGGTCCCATTCGCAGAGCAAATCTTCCCCTATACAGAAAGTACAGAGCCCCTCAACAAAATGCCAATTAAGAGAGAAGGGGGCATCCTAACTTCCAAGCTGTTATCTCCCTCTTCTCAGGAGGGAGTTAATTTTTCAGTCCTGTTTTGCACAGCCACAAGGAAAAAAGACAGTCGCCCAGAGAGGCAGGTATAACGTGCCTAAGCTATGCCCTTAAAACCTGGCTTACCTTTACCTTTCACTGGGAGATACGTGCCTTAAGGGAGGTCGGCTTCTACCTAGGGATTATTTCCGATTTGTATATCATCCCATGCAACACCAGAATTACAGGGTTTGGCTTTTTTTTTTTTTTTTAATGTTCCACTGAAAAATGAGTTGAAAAGAGCTTCCTATTTCCTAGACAGCCTCAAAAACTTCTCATGTTTATAACCCAACATCCAGCTACTTTCTCATCCCATCTGTGAATGAGGCAATATGGACATGAAGAAGCCTGGAAGGTCTGCTGCAGCTCAAATCCCAGCATCCATACCTCCGCACAAACCCTTCCCACCAGCTTAACTCACTTAGGAGTAGGGAATGGCTTTCTCAGATGTGCAGCTGTTTACCAGTCGAGGAGCTCAAATCCCCTCCCCATTGCTAATTAACATTTTCTCCCATCTTGAGAATTTGAAGTGTATTTTTACCCTTTTTAGAAGTAATAAAACTGAAGCAATTTCTTGAAATTTGCAGTGATAAACTGGTGAAATAAGTCAAGCTACTAAGTCTTTTCCTTGTCTACCAGCCATGACAGCTTTGGTGGGATCAGTAGCACAAGAGGCTCCCTCCCAAAGATGTGGGTCCCTGGAGGGAGACACTGAAAACAGTCAAACCTGTCCCTGTGCTGAAGGCTGCAAAGGGCAGACCTACGTGCAGGTTCTCGTAATGTACAGAGACACAGGACAGCAAGGCCTGCTCCTTCCTGGCAGCGTTAACAAGGCAGCTAAAAGCAGGGATGACTGCCCAGCATGGCTAACAGGGAGAAGGGCAGCTGATGGAAACAAGTTCTGTTGGCAGATTGGCTCAGTTTAAGTCAGGTCCTGGTGCCAGGCAAGATTTAAAATCATAAACTGCCAATGAAGGTTATCATAGGAGGGAGGAAAAACTAGCTGGCCTCAACAATTATTCTCCCAAAGGACAAGAGGACCTAGAAATATAGANCCCCCCCACCCCGTTCCCCATTAATTAAAATACTGTTTATTGCATCATATCTGAGGGAGATTATCATCTTACTGAATATCAGAAAGTTGAATATATTTTACCCAAGAGTGCTAGTGGGTGCTTGTGTCAGTGTATTTGTAATAGTTCCCCTGCATCCAACCTTGTCCTTGCTGCTGCCTGTTACACCCAGGCAGAAAGTACAGTGCCCAAGGCTCCTACACGTTTTTATAATTTAAAAATGCAAGCCTAGATTATTATTCTGCTACAATAGCTCTGCCAATATATCAAAAAAATGTGAAAAACTTCATCTGCTACAAAAGACAGGAACAGCTTGAGATCAGCTAGGCACTGGAATTCACAGCATCTTGCAAATATTTAAGGAGACTAGGTACTGAGACAGATTTTTTTCAGAGACCCCACCATTCATAAGGACCATACAGATAAAAACCATGGGGACAAGACATCTTGGAGGACAGACAAAGCAGTGAAGAGGACTTCCACCTCCCAGCATCAATAGCTTATTGATAGCCCTGACTCATTTATGGATGAATGAGACTCTAGTATGCTCCACCACCTGTTCCCAGCCACAGAACGTATTTTAGGCTCTAGTGTCTGAATTGGTAGTAGATATGTTCTTGAGTCTCATTACTGTTGAAAGGGGAAGAAAATCATCAAGGTCAGGAGGCTAATCCTAAATACCACCTCTCCCATAACATTTTTTAATTTTTTTTTTTTTTTTTTAATAAAAAGCATGGAGGAAAACAGAAGAGGAGGAAAGACAAATGCCCCCTCTAAAAGAATCATGGACTTTTAAAGTGGCCAAGGATATTGAAGAATTCAACAGAGCAATGGGAATATTCAAATCTATGTGTGTTCATGCACCAGAGAAGTGACTGAGCCATCAGACTGACCTAAGAGGCATTATAAGAGCCTCCCCTTCCTTCTCCCTGCTACTGAGGAAAACTTTCATCAAAAACTTCTGATCAAGAGGAAGTAGCTGCAGGGACCCATTTTCCAGCAGGTGTGCATGCCTCAGCCATTCACTGAGAGCATGAAGGCCCATTTTGGTTACAAAGCCAACTAGGAGAAAAGTTCAGCCCCCCCATTCCTAAGTACACAGAGCTGTACCATTTCACACCAGGTGAGGCTATAGCTTTGAGGCAGTCGATGTTTTGTAATACAAACTAATACCGTTTTAAGCCTTAAAACCTCTAATTGAAGCAACACGGGGGGTTTGTGCTATGCTTGGCTGGGAGAGGAGTCATTTTGGTGCTGTGCCCCAGCACGACATGGCAGCAGGGCCAGCACAGCCCACTGGGTCCCGCCTGTGCCTGCCGTCTGCTGGGATGATGGCTTGCAATAGGCCTGTTCTGCTGACACTACTGGTTTAAGCCTGACTTTCAGTGAAACCCTCAATACCATCAACTGCCAATTTCAAAATGCTGAATATATACACTAAAACAAGAACAAACAGCAAACCCCCGAGCAAACAAGACCTGAAGGAACAGAGTTGTCTGTGAACTGGGGAGACGTCTTTCAAACGAAGCATTTATAAACATCCTTGACACATCCAATATTCAAATAGCTGGGTGAGCAAGTTTAAACTTAGTTTGAAAACAAACTCTATCAGCAGCTTGTTTGCTTACTTTTTTTTTTTTTTAACTTGCTTTTGGCCACTTCTCCCAGCATCCCTGTAACAGCACGCACAGCAGCAAAGGCACTGAAGAAGCCTCCCTAGCTTGCCCACCCACCTGCTGGCCTGTTTTGCTTTTTCCACATATTCAACAAACAGCTGTCACCCCCGAGCTTTTATTGCCTGGTTATTTATTCAGCTGCCATCACTAAATAGCAGTGGGAGGCCAGTGAGTGATTTTAGAAGATCCACAGCCTCAGAGAAGCCACCCTGATAGACAGGAGCTTGTTCACACAGCATCTGGCCTACGCAGCACTTGACTAGAACAGAGAAAAGTTTGCAACGAACAAAAATGAGGCCTTTTTCCTCCCAGAAATCCCCTACAACCTCAGTCCTGTGCTGCTTTCAACACTGTCCCTGTAGTGTAAAAGGGACACATGTCCCATTGCTGTGTAGCATTGAGCTGGAGTAAAGCTGGCTTCACCCCAGGAGCAGAGGCACCACCATGCTGTAGTTCCTGTGAGAAATACCTACAGCACTTTGGAGAGAGCAGTGAAAAAAGTCAGCTCATTTCTAATACTTACTCTCTTCTTCATCGGAGGTTAATTCCATAGGAATCCATTCTACTGCAAATATGGCTGGTTTCGTTTCAGTGAGGGGTTAAGAATTTTTAAATTATTTTTTTTTCTTACTTCAGATCCAAGCACCTTTCCAAGGCCTGCACTGTTTTGGTATGGAGCACCTATTTCTAAGCAAAACTGAAAAATCCTTTCAATATGAGACAAAGGGTACCTGGGGCACAAGGACATTCTGGCCAGAGGAGAAGTCTGACTGTAGGCAATTTCTCAAATTCCCAGGTACAACCTAGCTGTTCTGAACACTTCTGGAAATGCACAGAGGCTGTACTGCACAGGGCTGGTAGCCCAGCTCTTTATGATTCATGTAAAATACATGATACTGAAACAGCTAAATAAGGAACAGAATAGATGGCTCCTTACCCCAACAGATTGTGCTTCTGCCCAGCCTCTCCACAGACTGGCTCTGAATTTCTCCCCAGGGTCTAAGGATAAGAGTATGCCTCACATCAAACCCCATGACCCACATCTTTCCCATCAATTAAAATGTAAAGGGAGAGACAAAATGAGTAAAGTGAATTTCCATTCCCACTCCACTTTTGACTCAAAGCCCACTTTTTCAGCATCAGCTGCAGGCACTCACGTCCATCAGCTGTCCTGGCTTCCATGTGCACTAGGTCAGGTTCTTTATCCAAGCCCGTCACCGACCTGGGGAGAGAGAGAGAGAAAGAGAAAGATGGCAGCTGGTTAGATAAAAAGCTGCCATCAGACAGAGGGTGAGGGAAGACAAAACCAGCTTAAGTCTGCCTTGTGACACCTCGTACACAGGTCCCTACCTCCTACCAACTTGCCTCCTTTGTGTTTCTACAAAGGCCACTGTCAGGGGCCAAATACTAACCTTTAAGACAGACACCTTCCCAGTTGCTGGTGAGTCAATCTGCCTATCCCTTGTCTACAAGACCAAGACTACAATGATAAGCCCTGTGGTGGCAAGGCAAGCTGGCTCCAAAATCCAGTAAAACCAGAGCTCTGTTTTATTGCTAAAGGAAAGAAGAGGGCACGGCAGCTTCATGTTTATAGACAGCAAATTAAAAAGGGGTTTTATTTGGCTGAATAGTGAGAGACTGAGTTTCCTGACCTGCTCCTGGTTTGCTGGGCAATCTTGCTATTGTTTACATCACTTTCCCCATCTTCTAAAGAAAAAAACAATGATGCACATATGCATGCTGAAGTTCTGATAAAAAATGTGAGAAAGTATTTGTTATTCACCCCATGATCCCATGCCATGGTCCTTGATAATCATGAAACAAGGCACGATGAATTTCTTTAATCTCACTGGTTGAAACCCAAGAACCTCAAGTCAAATCATCCTGTGCATTGTTATTTTACTCCCTAAAAATGTTTTGCAAGGCACATTACAAAGATAGTTTTCCTCCTGGCATAGAGAAAGTCAAGCTCAGAACAGAAATGTTATTATTAGTGTCCTGGCTGATAAGAATCACTGGAAGATGAACATTTAGTTCTAGCAATGGCTGGCAGGGGGGAAAAAAAAATCCATAGATGTCCACGTGATTTATGAAGCTGCTTCTCCTGAGTTAACCAAGGGGTTAGATTAAAAAGGGACAATGACAAAAATCAGTTTCTAATTTGGTGGAAGCTGAATTTGATACAGTAGATTGTAAATAATAGATTCCCTCCAAGCCGGCCAACGTTCACAATTCCCTAATGTACTGAAACACTTTTATTACAATCTTTTGCTGCTTTCATTCTTGGGGCATCAACAGCTAAAACATTTGGAGGAAAAAAAAAAAAAAAAAAAGAAAAGAAGAAGAAGAAAAAAAGAACAAACAAAATACAGATGCTCTGATACATTTTTTTGGATCTCACAAAAAAACGTAGCGATTGAGGCAATGACAAACACACGTACGTGCTGGAGTTCAGCTCAGATCAGCCACAGTGCTGCAAATGCCAAAACAACTACATCATGACCCACTGTGTAGGTAACTGAAACTGGCACTGCTTGTTAACTAGAGCACCACATCAATAGCAAGTCCATTCACAACACACTGTGAATTGTGGCCAAAAAAACCCAACACAACAAAACAAAGCTGCACAGGCAGAGCTTTCATCATTCTACTTCCAGTGAGAAATAGTCTGCTCCTTATCGTTACCATCAGTTTCAGGGTGATCCCGCAAGGAAGAAAGCACTGTTTGTTATCGGTAAGGACGCCAGAACCGGCCTGAGTCCCTCTGACTATGTAATTATCAGGGTCAAATCTCCTGAAGGTCTGGACACGGTTAAAAGTGACTAGGACAAATAAAACAATCCTTAAAATGTCAGTGAAAAACATTATGGTGTGCAGCAACATTATTTCCATATATATATATATATATATATAAAGGCACACATCTTTCTACTCCATAGAATTTTTCTGCCTTTTTTCCCATAAGTAGCCCTAAATGCTGTAATTTCAGCTGTTCAGCAATCATCACCCTCGCCTTTGACATGGTACGTGCTTACCAACATTTCTATCAATCACAACTTTATCAACAGCACTTCTAGGTACAGGTTGGGAACACATTAGGGACCTGCCCCACAACCCTTCCCAACAGGCTTCATACTTAAATCCAGCCTTCACTCTGGAGCCTCCACTCTCCAGGCTTCCTTCTGGAAGCCAGACACCAGCCTTCTACCCAGGGGCATTTGCTGTGCCCTGACAGCATGATGCCAGCCTGCCTCACCTGCTCCCCAGCCACCTCCTGGGTCTCTCCCCTCCAGAGGAGGGGGCACAGTCCCTGCAGCAAGGGGACAAACCTACTCCTGGCCCAGGTAATATGAAACATCAGTCTGCCACAACACTGTTCTTTATAAAAGGGACTGGAATTAGAAGAACCTAAGTATTTCCAAACAAAATTCAAAATACTCATTACCATTGTGTATTTGCATACATAAGCTCTGTGGATCTACTCATAATTCCTATTAAGTGAGCACCAGGGGATGACAGGAGTCTCCTGAAACATGTCATTCTAGCTTGAAGTTCCTCCCCAGTGCCATCTACTTGTTTCCTTAATTAGTTTTGACAAGCCTGATGGTTCTTTTCAGAACAACGACAATGAAAAAAGGACCAGCACACAGCACCCAGCTAGTACTCTTCTGCTCACCAAATATCGCACTTCAAGTGGAAAAGCTCACAAAGCAATCTCCTGCAACCCAAAAGCAAGACAAGCTCCTCTTATCTGCAGGCAGATAACAAGCCCGTAAAGTAATGCATCGGTCATCCTTCCTTCTCCTAAACCAAGTTGCTCTCTTATATCAAAGACTCTGATTGCAAAACAAATCCCCAATCAATGCTGTTTCTTCATGCTTCGCCTCACATCTGCTCCCACTGGCGAAGAACACAGCCTTGCTTTGCAGTGCTCCGACTCCTGAATACGGGTATTTTCAGTAAATGGTCTCTCATCATTTGTCTGGAGAAGCTTTACATGAAGAATGCAAACAAGTCAGGCAGTGGAAAGATGCGAATGCAGGTCCTGGAGCACGACTGCAAAAATGCACACCCAGACTGTAAAGTTATTCCTTTATCCTATGTAGTAATTTCTCTGGTCTTGAGAACTCACTACAACAGTCTCTCAGGTCTGGCAATACAAGAGCAGCAATAAAACAAGCAGACACACCTTCACGGCCTTACATTTTCTCATACATTATCTCTCTGAAGAACATTTGGAGGATGCACTGCTCAAAACTGTTTGAGCAGCCAAGGAGTGAGGAGGAGAGATATCAGCATCCCCTGACTTACTCCTTCCATTGCATGTTCTCTACAGCCAAGTGGAACCACAGAGTGGGCTGGCTGTGAAGAGGTTTCATGGCTCTCTGGCTGATAAACAGGTCTATTTCAGAGGCTTACAAAGACAATAGTATTTAATAACATTCAGAAGCCTAAGCTCAGCTTGAAAAGTTTTTCTGCCACATGGTCACACCTCAGGCTCCACGCATAGCTCAGACCTATGTTTTATACGTGCACAAACTCCAGACAGCAAAAACTAAACCAAGGGCCACAGAACGCACCCGGGTGTGCTGCTGCCCTGGATGGCCACAGGGAGGGAAAAAGGGGACTCTCGCTGTGAGAAACCATGCTAAATCAACATCCTCCACCATCCCTACTCATTTATCACCACTCGGATGAGAAAATGCTGAGAGCATGAAGGCAGAAGTGACAGGAAAGGTCATTTTTTTCCTGCTGACACGTTCCCTGACTGCTGCAAAGGCAGTTTTTGAAATGTGGACTCTGCAGCCAGTATTGCAGCTGGCACAGGATCATCGGCCAATTAAGAATTCAAACTACCTCTGAATCCCATTAGGAAGAAAGCAATAGTTACTTTTTCTCTATCTTCTGCTGCTGTTTTTCCTTTTTCATTCTCATGGCAGCTCTTGGTTTTCACAAGATCTTTCCTCCCTTCTTTTCAGAAGAGGATTGTGTGTTCTTGAAAGCTGAAGGATGGATGGGACCCTGGCAAGATCCTTATCTCTGCCTTGAGGGAAGAGCGTTGTGCATGGATGCACATTTACTAGGCCGCTCTGCTAATATTTCATCTCTGACTGGGAGAGAAAGCAAGCGAGAAGGGCAAGGAAAACACAGTATTCTGCACTGTAAGTAGCTATTCCTGAAATGTTTCTGAGATACTATACAGTTCAAAATGAAAAATGCTAGCCTATGGAAAAAAAGGAAAAAAGGAAATGCACAGACTCTGAGTTACCTGCCTATTGCACACCTCAGCTTACTCTTTCTACCAACTCTACTTCCTTTCCATGGAATACATAATTTTTTCATTTTTCTCCTACTCATTTTCCAGACATCAGGCATTTAACGAAGAAATACAGCACTGAGATTTAGCTACTCTAGCATCTTAGATCAAGAATGCTGAGCATTTCAGCCCACCTGCTGTTGATCCTTGCTCCTTAAACCATCAACAGAGAATAAGAGATGCTCTATTCCTCCATCTCCTGGACCCGTTAGCTTGCACGGTGGATGTGAGTATCACTGGACATCAGCAACATTTCTGTCAAGGATTTACAAGGTAAAAAAATCAGGTCACAGAGATCAGCCTTTCAAATTTGGTCTGGAATGTGCTGAATTGAGTTTTTTGCCAGAGGTGTGCCTGGTTTCTGACCAGTCAAATCAGCATTCACCAACTCTGGCTTTCAAAACAAAATCAAAACTTTTACAATGGATTGAGTCATCCCAAGATGATGACTTGGAAACTAATTTTTGCAGGTTTGGATGTCAGACTGAAGGCAATTGTCAATGCTCATGTAAAGAGACGAAGGAAACAGATGGAGGCTACTTAGCAGGATGTTGTGCAGTAGATAAGGGCTAGAAATGGAAAGGAACAAGGCACATTTATTGTGCAATAATACGTAAAGGGGGAAAAACACATCCTCTTGCTGCAGGCAACTGCAGTCAAATTAGTGGATGTTGCCAATTAGTCTGCTGCAATTTTAATTGTATCCTGCCCCAGAAGTGAATAAACACTTCTGCACGGTACCAGGCAGGCAGCGCACAGGACTAACTTATGCAAGCAACAAAATGGCCTGTCTATATGGGCAGATGGGAGCAGAAGCTGGTCCATACAATTCCTGCTCAGCTGATCTGGATCTTTTCATACAGCACTGTTGCTAAATTACACATACCTTTCCAGCAGGGGCCAACGGGCTACCTTCTCCATCTGACATGGCATCACGTTTGCCTACGTATCAATAACTGCAGTTATCTTCGGGTTGTCAGAGGGATTCTGTGTATTAATCTGTTATGTGCTGCAGTAAAACTAGACCCATCAGGCATTAACTCTGCACACGTAAAATGGCCAATGTGCACATAAGCTGTATACACCCCAGGCTGACAACACACCATAAACTACCCTAGTTAAGAACAGATACAAATATTTAACTGTTGGGGGAAAGAATGTATTTATTAAACACATAAATACAGTACTATTCCCTGTGGCTGAACAGGGGGAGGCGCTGCTGGATGGGCTAGGATGCGAAGAGGTCTCTGAAGAGTTATGGACAAAATCTCCTTGCACAGCACATCTCAAATGAAACTTGGAAAACAGCTGGGCAGGAGGATACTGTAAGAAAGTGTCTTAGCCAGGTCTCTGGAGCTTTCTATATCTTTTCCAGTGCTATTTTCCATGATGCTACAACGCTGGATATTGGCAGAAGTAATTGTTGTGAGACTTCACTTGCAAAATAAGGCAAAAAAATTGCCAAGTGTTTATTCTCAGCTAATTTCTTTTCAGCAGAGCCAATCCTTTTTAAAAGGTCTCAATGAATTTTAAGGAAGTCTTCTGCCTGGTATCTCAAAGGAAACAAAACTTCAGTGTTAACAGCCTCTGCATGTGTTTCCATATATGCACACATGCGTCTGCTCACCTGCATCTCATCCCTACTACCTGCTGAATGCCTAAACTGATTATCTGTAAACTCAGTGGATGAGAGGTCCCACAACTACAACGTCACTACACACAGTTGTTTCATGGACAAAGCAGGCCAGGAAGAGGAAAGATGTCCAAATCACTCTTTTCCTTAAGGGAAAAGGTGACATTTAGGCTCAAGCATGTCACTGATCACTAGCGTATCCACACAAGATAATAGTTTTTGCTGCACACAGAAACATTTTTCCTCTTCCCTGTACTTAAAAGAAGGTGATTCTTTATATCACAGAAATTAACAGCAATGGGAAAGAAATGCCACTGAACCTAAGAATACTTCTAAATTATATTTCATCAACAGAACAAACCTGCTATTGATTCATGTTTTTTTCTTTTCCCTGTATGCTAATATCAAAACCTAAGACAGTAAAAATAATTCTGTGACTAGTTCTCATCCAGTTAATAGGTCTTTAAAGTCCTCTGGCATTTCTTCCCCAACCTGTACCATAAACCCCAAGAAACATAACCAAATTTTGGTGAAATAAATTCAAAAAAAATGCGTGGGTAGAAGGGTGATGATCCTTATGCACAGCCCTGTCAAGGTTTGAAAGGGCCAGCAGCACAGGTAGGGCATGTGCTGGAGGTGGCATCTTAATTTCCCAGCCTGAAATGACTTCTCATGGGGACTGAGACTCATGCAGGGAGCAGATCTGTCAGCCACGCTAAGCCAGCACTCGTGGCGGGTGTGCTCCCAGGTGCAGTCACAGTCCTGCTGCTTATTTACGAACTAAATAAGCTACTCCCTTGCAGCCTGCTGCTCCTGACTCATCAGGGTACAGCCGATCCGGGCTATATAAAAGCAGCCCTGGGGGCTTATCCAAATTGAGTAAGAAGCCTTTTTTTGCCAAGTCCTAGCAGTACCAGCATTGGGGTATGATGGAAGTAATGAAGCATCAGCTCATCAAGTTAAGATGTTATACTCCTGAAGGCGCCTCAAAGCTTCAGTGCATGATACACCATCAGCTTGCTGTCCCACATGCACCCAACACAGACAGTGATGCTTTGAGGAAGGCATTTCCAGAGAGGAGAGAGGGGATTTACCCGGGGTTAGAGGTCTGCAAACTTTATGGTGGACAAGTCTGAAACATATTCCAACCAAAGGGTTAAATTCTGTTTTGCTTTCTGAAGGAAGGGACACTTTTTGCAGGACACTTTTTCTTTAATATTCTAAATTTATTTTTGTTTCCTCAACAGACTTGAAAAGTACAATTTTCAACACACTAAAAAATGACACATTTTTAGCTTTGTCTCCTTTCTCATCCTTTTCTTCCCCCACCATCCCTCTTTTTTTAGAATAGGAGAGGAAAAAAACAGAAAATAGAAGTGGAAACCCTAAATGCAAAAATTATTGTGTAGAAAAATCGTTTCGGTGATCAAAATCTAAGCCAAATTAGGGGGGAGGGAATCCACTCCAGAGGAATAGTTCATTCTATGTAACCAAAAATCTTTGTTTCCTAATGGAAAATTTGGGAGTAGAACAGTTTACAGGGAGTGGGTGGTGGTGGTATGGTGTGGGGTTTTTTCAGCTTTTTGGAAAAAATAAATAAATCAGGGAAATGACATTTTCTAGCCAGCTGTGCTTTGCGCAGATCTGTGAAACTCAAGCACAGAGTTTTTGTTTCTCTTCCAAGACTGATCACTGACATATTGAGTGACTTTCATCATTTTCACCACATTTGGTTTAAAATTAGTTTAGTGCCTACTCTGTTATGAAGCCCAATTAATTAATGTTTGCCCAGTGCTTGGTTATCCTTTGAAAGTCATGTAGATGGGGAATTGCTATAGATTATTGCTGTGTTTTTTCAGGAAACATGAATCAGTCCTGTTTCTGACCACTTTAGAAAAGCAAAGTGCATGCTCAAAGAAGCCATCAGCTCAGCCCGTCAGTCCTGCAGCCAAGGACTTCAGTGGAGTTGCTGTTTCCCTCCCTGGAAGGGAAAGTTTAGAAGACTCAAAACATTCCTCCAAGTTTGCCTCCTAGCAAAAGTATCTTAAACATGACCTGTTCGAGCAATATTTTACACCAAAATAAGGATTTGCAGTTCACTGTGTGTTTAATTGCCCTCATTCGTATGAACATTTTCTAACTGCAGATATGACAAGCCTGAAAGGTTAAGGCTCAGTGATTCATCTATTAACAGATTCCTAGGCAGAATACGGTGCTCTGAAAAGCTTCAGAGTGAGGGCATCATTTAATAAATGAATGCAGCAGTAGATTAATAAAAATAAAACTTAAATTGTCCAAAGAGGGGATGCCAGTATGAAACTTGGCACAGGCACAATGTATAGGATGTGCTGATGAGCACCATATGCCTATGGGCATTGTACATTGTATTAATTAAAGAAGGATGAGTCTCCACATTCCCTGTTGCAGAATATTGTGAAGAATCACCCTGGGATAACATCTAACATTCTGCAAATAAATTTGTGGTTCAGTTTATGCATTTTGGAGAAAGGTAGTGTGGAAAAACTAGGTTTCTGTCACAAACCTTTTCTGACTCTTTTTTCTCTGCATTTCAGATGCTAACCTGAAGAGAATAAATGGCTTATCTCATTCTTTGAATGTTAACTATCAGGTAGGAAAGGAAGAGACAGAGAGAGAGAGAGAGAGAGAGAGAGAGGAAAGAAGAAAGGGAAGGAGGAGAAAGAGAATAAACTACTCTGTTCTGGACTAGCAAGCACAAATGCATCAATGTGTCTCCTTTCCCAAAAAAATCACACTCAATTAGCCCCTGACAGTGAGATGCTCATTTGTCCCAACATCCAGAAAAGGAAAAGACAAAGAAGCAGGAAACGAAAAGGATTCTGGCAGCAGACAGATACGCAAAGACAGGCTCTGTCCGTAGAAACAGCAAGTCTGCATGGCTATGATGGGTAAAAGCAATGGTGACAGGAGGTCTGCAGAACACCATGTGTCTCATGACAAGACAGGTCTGCATTCAAAACAGTAGCATCTTCCCAGACGGAATGGAGGAGAGATGAATAAAATGGCCATGGCCACTTGCAGATCTTTCCATCAGTGGAAGAGTGACACTGTAGAAGGAGAGACCAGAGAAACTACGGAGCTTTTGTGGGCTCCTTTTCAAGTTAGATGGATGCACCAACAAGGAGACAAGTCTCCCCAAGGGGCTTCACACTAGATGCACTCCCAGCTCTTCACAGAGGCAGAGCCCCAAAGTGTCTCCATCCCCAAAGCATTACCTTTTTCTAGTAAGAAAGCTCAGGGCAGAATACTGCAATGGGACTCTGTGGTACCCACCTGTCAACAGGTAAAGACGTATGGTCAAGCTGTTGGTAAATCAAGAGCTTATCTTTGTTGCGTTCTTAATCTCTTGTTATAGATGAGCAATAAAAGGAAAAGTACAAGGCCAAGTGAAAAGTAATACTTTGCTGTTTTCTAGCCTCGAGGCAAATTCCAAAGTGTCAACACACTGTTCAAATCTAATGATTTGTAGAAAGAAAAAAAAAGAATTCTGGAGAAACTACAGCAGATCCAGAAATGGCTGTAGGGAGTCGCTATTACAGATTGCCCCTAAAATCAATATTATAATGGAATATGTCTCCTTCCCTCAAAGATTTTCAATCAAAATCTGTAAACCAAAAATATTGCGAGCAAAACCTAAGAATATTTCAGCACCCTTCGGTCAAAAACGTGGCAGGGGTTTTGGTTCGTTTTTCTTTATTTTTTCCAATAAAAAGTAGGATTTTCTCCTATGGGAGAAAACCCAGATCTACAGCAATCGGTTCTGAAGTCTACAGTTATTATTTATTATTTCCTCAGTCCTTGCTGGCAGTCACTGGTAGGTAGGTAGGTTTCTCCCTCTTAAACTCAGCTACAGAACTTTTGATATTTCACTAAACATGGAAATATGTCTACATCCCATTTTTATTGCCTTCTGCCCAACGGAGGACAATTATCTCTGAGATAATTACAGAGCTATGGTAACCACTGCTATCTGCTATTCCAATTAGCTTACCACAAATATGCAAGTAAAACATCCTCACTCACTGACTTCTCGTCCTTGTTCTGTATATGACCAGCAAGAGACAAGTTACCAAATCAACATTATTTAAAAGAACCTGTAGTGCAGCTAATAAGATACTCTTTCCTGCTCTTACATTCTGATGTAGCTTCGTGCTCACTATGCTTAACAATAGCAGAATTAAACTCACCTCATTCTACAGAGGAGGCTCAGGGGAATGCCAGGGAACGAAAGGATGGGAGTTTCAATTTCTTCTGTTGCCGAGAATGAATTCTGCCTCATATAACTGCTGATGAATTGTCATTTTAAGAGAGTTTGTTAATTTCCAACAGGCAGAAGGCATAAAGAGGGACCTCCTTATCTTTAATGGATGTTATTGAGCGACACAAATGGCTCACGTTTAAATGAATGCAGAAACATCTTGTCTGTTTTGCTATGATAAGACTGTTCTTTCTGCACAGCATGGGTTCAGCTCCTTCTGTTAAATAAAGCAACTGTTTTTGTTCAACTTAATGGCAGGCAAACTTTGAAAGGTTCAGAGGCTGAAGTCAGCTGTCAGAAAAGAACTGGAATTTACCTGGGTCCTTCCTGAGAAAATCTTCCTGGAGTACTGTGCCCAGCTCTCGGGCCCCTGGTACGAGACAGACATGGACCTGTTGGAGCAAGTCCAGACAAGGGCACAAAGATGATCAGAGGGCTGGAGCACCTCTCCTATGAGGACAGGCTGAGAGAGTTGCGGTTGTTCAGCCTGGAGAAGAGAAGGCTCCAGGGAAACCTTATAGCAGCCTTCCAGTACCTAAAGGGGCCTACAGGAAAACTGGAGAGGGGCTGTTTTACAAGGGCATGTAGTGATAAGACAAGGGGTAATGGCTTTAAACTGAAAGAGGGGAGATTTAGATTAGATATTAGGAAGAAATTCTAAATTTCTTCCTTCTTCTTATAAGGAAGAAAGGGTGGTGAGGCACTGGAACAGGTTGCCCAAAGAAGTTGTGGATGCCCCCTCCCTGGAAGTGTTCAAGGCCAGGCTGGATGGGGCTTTGGGCAACCTGGTCTAGTGGAGGATGTCCCTGCCCATGGCAGGGGGGTGGGAACTAGATGATCTTTAAGGTTCTTTCCAACCCAAACCATTCTATGACTCTATAGCTGAAGAGCTTTGAGGTATGACTGAAAAATCTAGTTTCAAGCAAAAACGGTCCCTGATAGTATCGATGTACCTACTGGGGATAAATTCTCCATTAGATTGCAACTTTCTCCAATGCAAGAATGCCTCCAGCCCCAGCTACTGTAAAGAAACAAGAGCTGTAACAATCCCAGCAAAGATGCATCTCTTGAAATCCAAGTAGGCCATCTGGGAAGAAGTCTCAGGGGCAGAGGTGATGCTGGGTTCAGCAAAGCTGATCACTCCCTAATGCCAGCAGGCGTTTTGCCACGGAATGAAATGGCTGGAAAATTATGTCCATAATCAGAGGATGTGAAAAGGTCATTCCTAAACTTCTTAGAACAGTGGTGATTTTGAAGACAACTCCTAAATGTTTGTCTTGCAGTCATCTGAAAGCCAGAAAGGTTCTCTCACACACTGAAAATTCACCCATTTCCCAGAAACAGAGAGATTAGTGTGGTATAGAGCAAAGGCCAAAACCTAAGTCAAATCCCACACAATAAAAAGTGGGAGAATATTCCTTGCTAGCCAGAGAGTGCAAAATAAGATACTAGTGTCATCCTGGCAGCCAAGCTTTGATTAGCTTTACCAAGCTATGACAGTATGGGAGATCCCCATATGCCTCAGGGAAATGCATTATTCAATATATTAATTAGAGGGCTGGTTTTCATCACTGCTTCCTACAAAGTATCACAAAGAATTACTCTGGGACTGTTACTGACAGGCTGAAATTAATTTGTGTTTGAGTTCACGTGCATCAGGGAGAGACAGAAGGAAGTCAGCCCAGGGAGGCTGCATGAGTCTGCAATACAGCGTTTAAGCTTCCAACACCGGCCTGTGAAACATAGCGATGGAGCTTGGATATCTTGTCCCTGTTGCATGACAGGGAAACAGATCCTTCCAGCGTGCACTGTCCAGACAGACATGGGATCCAGTCCAGGCATCAATCTTAATTGTGAGAAATATTCAACAAATTCCTCCTTAGATCTTTCTTACTAGTGGCTTATTTGGTCTGCTCCAGTCTCAGACACTTGGTCACAAGAGAGCAGGGGGGATTACAAAGTGATCCAAGATTAGCAATGGGGGAAATAAGAGAAGTGACTGGCTCCTGCGACATAAAGAAAGCTGACAGATGAGAGACCAAAGCAAAAGGCTTTTTGACGGCTGAAAGCCCTAACTGCAGTACAATATATGACATTTAGTGATAAGCGTTAAATTTAAAACCAATGAACAGAAATATTTCAGCTCTAACTCTTCCAGTCCTAAAAAAAAAAAAATCGCTGCCAGCCACAGTACATTGAAGTCATAAATATGGCTAACATCACAAATTGTACTAAAATCACAACAAATCACAAATTCTAAAAGCCAGATACTATTTATGTAAGGATATCCACCGTTACAGTAGTGAAGAAGGGGTAATCATTCCCTCTGCAATATATGCTGTGTTTCTCAAGCAAAAGGAGGTTAGAAAGAAAAGTTCAAAGGCAACTTATTCCAAAATTGCCCTACCAGAATGTATACACCACCCATTGGAAGAACTCTTTCTGGCTGTGAAAACAGACCAAATTTCAGAGGTGATATATGAATTGTGAGTTTGCTATCACATTGTTCCTTTCCTGTGGTTCATTTATGATGTAGTTCATGGGTTTTAAAGGAGAATTTAAAGTATTTTAAATAATTTCTCTTTATAATCACATATAGTCCTTGTAGCCAGTATGCTTTTCTTTTTCTTGCTACAAGAGCTTTGAGCCCAGGCATCCACACGACTGTTTTTAAAAGTCAAACCCTTATTTTCCTAGCAAAGCAGTTAGTAAGGAGAGGAGCATCACACAACAGTAAAGTCAGGCAATGAACATCCTTTAGGAGTTCTTCCAATGCATCAGCTCCTATTTAGAGTTTACATTCATAGCACAAGAAACTAGTTGTATCAAATTTCCTTTGTAAGATGAAGTCATTAGTCAGCACAAAGCATAAATATACACTAGAAATCCAAACATTTTTGTGTTTAGTCCCAGGTAAAATAGGAAATATTCTGTAATACTCCTCCAGTAGTAAACTAGGGTTTTTTTCCCAACTGCTGCAAAGATGCTTTCCCAGATTCAACTGTGTCAATCGCTCTTATATTAGTTTAAGAAAACCCCACACATGGACTGTGCTTAGAAATGGGAATGGTATTCTGAACATTACGCTAACCATAGGCACAAACAGAACAGGTGGAGTCTATATGGCTTCTATAAAACAGTCCTGCAGTGTTTCCCAGGGACAGAAAGCGAAGCATTTTCCTCTTCTTAAGGTCATTTAGGATTTTATACTCTTAGATATCCATGAAATCTGTCACAACACCCCTGGAAGAACACTTAGCAATCTGTAGTTGAAAACCAGGATAGTATTAAGTTTAGGAAAAAATA
Organism: Aramus guarauna; assembly: GCA_013400195.1. Classification (NCBI taxonomy): domain Eukaryota; kingdom Metazoa; phylum Chordata; class Aves; order Gruiformes; family Aramidae; genus Aramus; species Aramus guarauna. Next base: position 415,615 of record VXBL01007285.1, on the reverse strand, counting down.
TGCTCATGGACTAAAGTAAAATATAAAACTTACAAAGGTTTCTCAAACTTTGTTGACCACTCTTGTAAGCTACTAATCACAGTTATGAAGTAAAGTCTAAGCATACTGAACATCTAATTTGGATATTAGGGACCAGTATCTGCTCTGCATCACAAAAGATCAAGAGGGGAACAGGACTCAGGATCCCTCTTTGTTGGCTTTATCCAGACACTTTATTTCAGACTGCACTCTTTCCCTACTTTAATTTTAAAAGCTCATATATTGAAAAATGAGATTTTATTCAAATTAAAAATCACTTTAACAAACATCCAAAAAATGTCAAGCATTTCAGGATGTTCCTTTATTTAATTTTTTTGAGAGAAGCATTTTGATAATGGCGACATGAATTCTAAAATATCTTTATTGACTTCACACTTTTTCAACAAAAATAAACACTATTTCAGCCAATAAAAAGTACCCAACTCTATATCCAGGTTCCATTTCTATCTCTGCCACTGAGTTACTGTGTAATCACAAGCTAGTCAGCTACGACCTAATGTTTGGAAACATTAAATACCTATAGTGCCAACTGCATTAACTGTAGGCACACAAAATGAAAAGAAAATCCCTAACCTCACAGTTCCCCCACTTGCCCATCTTTTAAGTGAAAAGGAAAATAAAATTGGTCTTATTATCACCATGGTGTTGTGATCTTTCATTAACTAATGTGACCTTGCAATATGTATATGTCAGGACCTTTTAAGAAGGTCTCACCTCTCCTGAACTCCTATTACAAAGCTTGAGGGTAGAGATTGAAAGTTTTTTCCTCAGTCTAGCACAGTTCACGGTCATGGTGGCTGGAGTAACACATTTCAGATTTACATTAGCATTAACTTCTGGGAGAAAAACCTTTCCCAGGTTTTCTCACCCACAGGCATGGGAAGCAATTTCCTTAACACAGGCAAATGAGTCATTAGCCCACGGGAGCCTCCAGTAACAGATTCCTGCTCACTTCATGTGCGGTCTACATGAATAGTCACTGGGTACATGCCTCAGTGATGCTATAGGTGGTATTATCCATGGCTGCCAAACTGGAATTGTTCCTTTTACCCACAGGTCCATGTATGGTATGGTTTTAATTCCAAAAAACTTTAACGCAGGATTACTTAATAGTCAATTTGACATTTACAAGACTATGTTTTCTTAACACTAAACTTGGCTGTAAAAAATCAGGCGATGTTTCCCCAGCACTATGCAATGACACCATCTGGTAGTTAATGATTAGTGGGATTTACAAGGAGAGACAGGCACATATTTGAGTAACCATTTCATCGCTGGCAAACTAGTCAAGTAAAGATAACCTTAGCTGTATCCAAAGGTCACTTCTGGAACTGCTGCTGAAACAGTCTGTGTGGACCTAGATTGGCACTGGGATTAGGAAATATCAGTGCTGTCACAGAGATGAGGAAATAAAAACAGACACAAACCTCTGCCCAACTGCAAATTTAAACCCAGATCATAACCTTACGAAACACTGAGGTAAATCCCTTATCTTCTGCTACATTACTCTCAGATATCCAAACCAGCCTCTGCTATAGTCATCATGAAATGCAAGCTGCAAATGAATAGAAATACACTGGCTAAATTTTATCACTGTTCGTATCCAAAATCATGAAAAAAGCACCGAAAACCTTGCCCTCAGGAGACAAAATTTGCTGGCTCACGCCTCAAACAACTGTGGCAGAAAACTCGTAACTCTAAAGCATAGCCTAAGTGGATGCACAGTCTCTTCCCTTCTCCCAGTGAAAGCACAGCTTGTTCCCTTCTCTCCTGGTTTGTAATCCCTGGAGCTCAAAATTATTGTGGCTGGCACTCATGGATACCAAAACAATCAGAAATCCTGTTGGTTATCGCAGAAATAAAAAAAATAAAATTCTGGGAGACAGCAGTGTATTTGACAACTGCTTGTTGCACCACATTTTTCCTATTTGCAGATGCAAACACTGCTCCTTGAAGTCAGGCTAGTGCACATCCTATTTTCCCCCTCTGCCTTGTTGGTGTTTTCTATCCAGCTTTCATCACTAGTCTGTACTTCAATGTCTTGTACTGACTAGGCTCATCCTGGGCACTGACTTCAGTGCTCCAAATATGCCTGTAGCCATCAGAAATGCTGTGCAGATTTCTCCCTCTTCCATACAAATGGGTTTTCCCCACTGTTCCCATTCTCAGGCTTTGACAGAATCACCCNAAAAGGGGACATCCACAGCTTCACCCTCCCAAGTGATGACATGAGACAAGCCTGTGAGACTCCAGGAAAGGGGGTGGGTGTCCCAAGAAGTATAGCTCTGTCCTCTGCACAGGATGGCGATCCCTGTAACTGCTCAGCAAACATAGGCAGGGCCTCCAAAGACAGACGGAGAGGTGATGATATTCACAGCCATTTAGCTGATTAGCCAGAAAACATAGGTGACCTTGTGGAACTCCACATTTTAAAGAATTATGCCATAAGATTATGAAAGGACTTCACATGCCACCAAAGTATGTTTTAACTCTCTAGTGCCCTTCAGTGCTCTTAATCTACTGCTGTAGCATCTGATATCACAATATTTGAGTACTTCACTCACTACATCCAACAAGAAAAAGAAATCCTATCCTAGTCTTACCGAGGGGGTAACAAGGCAAAGTCAGCTTGAGACACCCAAGATGACATGGAAAAGCTATGGTCCGGCAAAGTGCTGAACAAGGCTCGGTGAATGCTCCATTAACCAAACTGTCCTGCCCACCTGCTTAGTGCTGTCGTCCCACCACAGGAAAAGGCAGAGGCAGTAAAGCAGCTTAAGGAGAATTCAAGTCCTTTGAGTTCTCATCTGAACAGAGACAGTATTTAGTCAGCACACCATGTGTTTTAGAGACAAGGAAACTTCCCCAACATTTCTACAGTACAAAATATGGACTGTATTTTTTTATATCCCTCCACATGACAGCACAGGTGCCTAAGTTACAGTGATAGAAAATGAACAGGGCCCAGAGGGAGCTGCAGGAATGTGTTTTAAAAGAAAAGAACATTGAGTAGGTCTTTAACAAACTTTGCACCCATGCTGGTTCCAGTTATCTTGAGTAATTTCAGAGTGATGAGTGATCTGGGAATTTCTGTATCACATTAGCGTAAGCTCCTATTTCCAGCCTTACAGGATCCTAAGTTATTAAAATCTCTGAGGCCAAGGCACGTGGGAGCCAAATTTGGATGCCTGTACTCACATCAAGTAACACATTCTGTTCAAGCTCTGCCACTGCCATCAGTGGGTGTAGCTAACAAATGAATCACTACTACAGAAGTAGAGATCTCAAATCCTAGTTTTTATAACTAGGACTGGCCCAGAGTATAATTGCAGCTCACGCACAAACTTCGAGCTGGCCGCAGGAACTGATGAGAGATGTCCCATAAGCTGCGGGACATGTGACATCCATATGGGATGAGAACACAAAACTACAACCCAGTGATTAGCACCAACATCTGGGACTAAGAAAACAAGTTGAAGGCAAGAGCCAGGATACAAAGTCACAGATCAGAAGTGGAGCTTAGGATTTTATTTTCAACCAGTGGGGAGCCATCACAGATGCCGCCAGTAAGAGTTACAGCAAAATGCACAGAGTGACCTGTGTGTCCATAACTACCAGATAGGTCTTGCTTACTCTGCTGAGTGAAAATTCACATCCTAACCTCATGAGTTCTGATGCAATCGTAATTTTCTCGTGGCCTTAAAGTCTCTATATCTGAGCTCTCTCAGGGAAGGTATAATTATTTGGAAAGGTCTCGGAGAGAAAAATAAGACCTCTCCCTGTCAGGCTGACTGATCCCATGAACCAGGTGAAGATTATAGTCTTCACAAGCCCATTCACAGCAGCCTGAGAGATGAAAGTCATGCTTTGAAGGCAAAAACATTAGACAAAGGCTGCCCCAGATAAGGCCAGCTGCATTCAAATCAGATGAAGGGTGTCCCATTTGATGAAGGATGCTTACCTGAGCCCCTACTAATAAACAATGCAGAGCAGCACAAACAGGCAGCTCACCTCTGATTTTGACATCTCCCTTTCATTATTCTTTCACCTTTCCTGGAAGTTTTAATTAAAAGGTTCAATAATATAGAATTTGATAAGCTGATAAACTCCATAGAGTCGTGGCTCATGTCTCCCTGAAACTTATAGCTATACCACTTTCTCCCTCTTTCATACCCTAATAAAAAGAAATCACCAAATTCCTGAGGCTAAAGTGTTCCCCTTGCATTTTCCTGTACACATCTTACAAGCCAGAACTTGCAAGCCATGACGGTTTGCAGCTTTAAAAAGAAGGAAAGAAAAAGAAAGAAAGAAATCAGACAGCTAAGGGGAGTTATTATGTTCCAAAATTTCAACATCTCTGACCCCTGCACTACAAATTGGTTCGAATCTCTCTCACTCTGGGAAAAACCTAATTCACTCCCTTAGAAAGTATATTGTCAATGGGATTCTACTGTTTCAAAGTGGAATAAAGATTTCTGGGTCTATGCCATACTACTTTTAACTATAGAAGACTTCTATATTTTCTAAGAGAAACAGACACTTTAAACAGAGACTTTATATAATGCAGTGTTGAAAAGCAGCATTCAAACTGCACAGCCAAAAGGCTGTATGAAAAATGAGGTAGCTTGTGGAAAACAATCAACAGGTTTGGGTGTCAAATGAACAAACAGGCTATTTCCACTAACCATTATCGTAGACAATAAACCACAGCAACACAGCCTCTCCTTTAGAAAGGGATCCCACTTTGTTCCCAAGTCAGCTCAGCCCTTGCACTTTATCCTCCAAGAAAGCCTCTCCCCTAAGTTCAACTGTGCTATTTGAAGAGTAGGGTACAAATATCCCACAGGACCAGCTATTCTGCTCCACAGGATACACCTGGAGAGGATCTACACACACTTTTGTGATGTTCAACTATCATGAATAGTGGAATCAAAGGATTTTGGATAGTTAGGTCAATCAACCACCCACCACCACAGCCAGGAGAACATAATTACTTTTCCTTCACTATGGAAATGGGAAACAGTAACATGGTCAGACAAGGCTCTAGATCTTTGATACATTTTGCAGTCTATGTGACTTAGGAGCCTTAAAAATTCCTTTCCTAGATGTTAAAAAAACTTCTTCCACTGTGAAAATCCACAGGCACAGTAAGGGAAATCTCCCAACTTGGTGCCAAAAAGCCATGTTTTAAATGTGTGAGTCTAAAGCTGTTTAGAGAGATTTGCGGAAGGACCTAGACAATTTGAAAATCCTATGAGGTACCTATCTCCACTACCAGGTGTGGAAATATTCCAAATCCAATCTATAGATATTTAGGGCCTGGATTCCAGATATTTTTAATGACACATAAGAATTTTTATTAGAATTGACTCATATATCTATATATATATATAGATACAATCTCCTGCTTTGCAATTGGAAGTCAATTCTCAAGTCATCGAAGTCCTTGACTCTTCAAAATAAAAGCCTCTGGTTTCTTAATATTACTATCTTTTTTGGCCTTAAGGACCAGGTACTTCAACTGTTCACAGATTCTGTAAATCAGCACTTCTACATGTTCACACACACAGTCCATCATCTGGTATGTAGTACAGCATTAAGAAACTGATTCAAACCCCAAAGCCTAGATTCAACTACAGAAGACTACTGCTGGGTTTTCTCTTTGTCCCTAAACTTAATTCTTGGGCCTTCACATGGTGGAGAGAAGTTTGGAAAAGCAGCATCCAAAATGGAGGAGCTCAGAGACAGGAACTAAATTCGTTTAATCATCTGCTTTTAAGACACACTCCCAATTTTGGAGGCCAACGCTTGGGAAATGGAAAGGAAGATAGTCACAAAGCAGATTTTTAGCAATCTGTTTGCAGATTCTGGGCTCTCACCAGTCAGCAGAAAGAAACTGGTTCCTCAGAGGGTGATTCAAATAAGAGTCTGAATCATCCTTTCTCCCAACGGTTGCATAAGGAGACTGGTCAGAGTGGCTGGCTCTGCACAAAGACTGTGTTGTAGGCTAAAGTAGCTCTCAGAAGGGTTGACAAATAGGAGGTGTAATGATCATAACTTTTTCACTGAAGCACTGGGCAGTTTCTCTGCGTTACAGTAAGCAGGCACGTAAAAAAGAAGCAGGAGGTTTGCAATTATCAAGACTTGTACTCATCTGTACAAGACACCACTGTTATCAGACAAGAAAGAGGTACAAGCATGGAGACATTCAGCTATAGCACTGCTATGGATTGAGCATATAACATTGATGATGACCAAAACCAAGGGCATACTTAGTGTTCAGGTAAAACAACCAATCCCTTCAAGTTGGATGCCCTTCTCCCCTTCATGACCTGCCCAAAGCAAGGAAAGCCTGAGGGCTTTTACTCACCAGTAAAATCTGTTTGGAGTGACCCGCTCATGCATGAGCTGCCATTTTCTTCCAAAGTCCATGGAGCTGTACAGCTGAAAGACAGAGAGAGAGCGCAAGTATAAACTTTGAGGAAGAAGAGAAGGGACTGCCACTAAATACAGTATTAAAATCAGCTAAGATTAAAGAACAGGAATGGATTGTCCTGCACAGATATGGATCAATCTTGCTGCCAGGGAAGGCTAACAATGCCATCTCCTCCCCTCACATTTAACCTAGACTGAGAGGCTGAGACTCAAAAGCAGGTTGGCTCTTCCAAAACCTTTTCAAACATTTTTGTGCTTCCTGATTTCAGCTGTCAACACATTCACTTTGGATGCCATATGACAAAGCTGGCAGTCCCCCTGGCTTTTTCAGCCCAACAGGAAGCAGGTGATTGATGACATGCAAACTCCTAACATTAAATAGAATGAGAGACAAATTAGATTAGTTAGCATGACTATAATGTGGTAGGTAGTGACTCTATACTCAAGGTCATGTTGCAATTCATTTTTATGGTGTGGGTTACATCTCTCTATTGTGCAGGAAAGAAAAGGAAATTGCTCCTAATTTACCATTTCTGAACTTCTATGGTCAGAACAAGGTCTAAATTTTGAGATAAGTTATAAATCAATCTGCTCATTAGTTAAACATTAAAGATTGAAAGTTTGGCTTTCAAGAAGAGTCACTTGCTATCTAGTGATCATTTTGACTCCTTCTGGCAAACAAATGGCACAGCTGCAATGTAACCAAATTTTCAGGCAACTCTACACTAAATCTCAGACATCAGTTCGCTTCATGCATATTCTGCTTAATACCAAAAAAATACCATTCTCCATGTAATTACTTTATTAGCCACAATCCCCTCACTCATAATCAAAGTATATGTAAGCTCCTTTTCTCCAACTTTGAGCAAGTTTGGTTTTTCAGAGAAAAAAAAATACACTTTGAAAAATAACAATTCTGCTTTACAATTAGATCATAGAGAAATAAATAGCAGGCAGTGTTTTGAACAGGATTTCAAATAAATTTCATCTGAAATAAATTTTGGCTTAAAAGAAGGGTTGATTGCAGGCCAATGAGGTAGATAACAGAGCAGAAAAACTTAAATGCCTGTAATATCCAAATTTCGGTCCTTAATGGGAAAACTATATCATTTGAGTAAAAGGTTCAGCATTTGATTTGATTTTGAGTAACTGGATTTACAAATCGGACCCAGGTCCATGTTCAGATTAGAAGGGTTCACAACCTAGTGATGTGTAGTACGGCACAGCTATGATGGATGGCTAAGTGTGACTGGGAAGATAAACTATATGTGCTCACACTGAATATTAAAGTTTCTTGCATGGGCAATATCTTCAATCACAGAGCTCCAGCAGCCATATCAGAGCTGGACCACAGAACAATTTACAAAGGTGATTGGAAAGGGCTGTTTGAGCAGTACCCGAAGCCTGATACAGCTGATTAATTCTTACTATGTTTGTACTCAGCTACACAACCAAACCACTGTATAGCTAGCAGAAGGAAACTCAAAAACTGAAAATCACACCCCATCAAGTATCTAACGCAACTTGTATGACTAAAGACAAAAACATCAGCCCTTTGCATTTATAGCAACAGAAACTTCAGTTTCTGCCAATGACAGTTCAAGCTGCCAGTGAACAAAGCACATCAGGGGATGAGAGGGAAGCAGGCATCCTCCGATCATCATGTCAAAATGGTCTCTAGTTACACAGACTTCATTCTAGTCAACATCATGGGGCTTGTGGTATGAAATATTAGGAAAGATTTTCTGCCCATGTTCTTCAGGATATCAGACATGATCTGAATATTCCAATTTGGCCTTATTTCTTTCGCACTGCCACTAGATAAGGTAAGATACTGCACTAAAAGACCACATTACCTGGGCTGCTTCTGCTTTTCTGATCAACCAATCACAGTGATAGTCCAAAAAAAATAGAGTGGAGAATCCCCTCACCCAAAAGAAATTCTCCATAGGTACAAAATAAAGCACTGATTATCTTTTTTAATTAAAGGAGCCAGGAAAAGAAAATTCCTTCTCCGAATTCAAAGGTAGGCTTATGAAGTCAACATCTATATTGAGATAACTACCTTCTGAAGGAACATCCAGATTTTTTTAAACAATAATTGAAAATCCATACTCCAAGAGTCAAAACTTTACAGTGCTACAGCTCTGCCTTGAATTTAGCACGGTGCCTGCCAGTAATATTCTTGAGTCATCTGATATGGTTTTACACATACAAGGACCTCTGCACACAGACTGAGTTGCATCAGTTGCATCAAACAACTTGGCTATCCCTTTTGGTTTCCTGACTGCAGGTACGACTTGCAGATTGGGCCACGGTGCTGTACAAATCACGGGCTGCAGGCAGCTTATCCTCAGTTAACTCCCGTGCACAGGTGCGAGTGGGACTAGCATCCTTATTGTATTCTGACACGGATGAACCATTCTCACCATGAGAGGAAAGGATTAGCAAAATACATCCATTTCCTTAGATTCTGTTTTATCTTTTGCCCCTAGCATTTCCTTTCCTTTTGCAGCTGCATAACAGCAGCAGCTACAGATAGCTTAGTGGCATGAAGCACAATCTCTTTCTAACTACTCATCTCTCCCACAGTGTCTCATTCAGGGAGCAGCCTTCTCTCTATCAAGTTAAAAACCAGAGACCAGCTACTAAGTACTTTTTTCCTCCCTTCTTTCTATTAAAGCTCAGACTGACTGATGGTAGAAGGATTAAATTGAACTTGCAGCCTTTAGGTGATTTCAGATAAAGAACTAAGGAGAATATTATTCATTTCAAGAACTTGTATTTATTTATTCACCTACTTATTCTAGGCATCCACTTTGAATTTTAACCAGATGATTGACTCTTAAAGCTGTATGACAGAACAAAATCCTGAAAGGTCTCTCTAGCCCAGTTCACTTTTATAGTATTATTTACAGATTCAAATGTAAAGGTTAATGTTGAATTACTAAATAAAACATGCAATAAAGAGTTTTCTAGTATGTATTAATATTGAATATATATATATACATACACACTTTCTGTTCATCTGCCTTCACAGGAGAAGAGATGTTTTTAGAAGAGACAACAAATTTAGAGGCACATAGAACAGATTTCAATAGAGATTAATTTGTCCTAAGGCTGAATACTAAGTGATGGAAAGAAATGAGGTTTGTTTGGTGCCAAGATTTTCCCTTTTTAAAGCTCTGATCTGGCTCATTTAGTGACAAGTAATCTCTGGCATTTCCACCTCCCAGAGCACTCCAACACATTGGTTCAAGAGCGATGGACTTCAGCATACCATGAGGGTGTACTGTGAGGGTATGCCCTTTCTGCAACCTCCTTGTGTTATTTGACCTGCTGATGAGTGAAAAATTGAGACCGTTATTGTACAGGTTGGTCCTGTGCCTTGATGCAGCTAAAGAGTGGCACGCAGAGGACTTGATTAAAGAGCAATTCAGAAGCAGGACCCAAAACAGAGGGACAAAGTTCTGGCTTAAGGCAAGGGTGACAAAATTAATTTTTTTAACATGAAAATGAACTCAGAATCCTGCATCTACCACAGAGCCACCTCAGTAAACACAGTCATCACTCAGCTGATCCCAGCAACCTCTGCACCTATTTGAGTGACAGGTTCCAGGAGCCTCCTGAAAGCTGAGGTGTTTTTGCAAACAAACACACAATGCTCAGATTCCCTACTGAGTCTATCTGAATGATGCTTCTGAACCTCTTCTACCCTTGCAGCAGACAACAGGGGTCTTTACTGGGCATGACCCTAGAATTCCTGGTTGCCCTCAGACTGGCACGCAACACTGCCACAGGGCAGATGGGATTCAGAAAAGTGAAGGGGCCAGCATTGTGTATCAAACAAATATAACTTTTAACGTGCTCTCAGGTCTGATGAGGCATCTAGGGTATTACCCTGAAAGTATCCGCCTGGTCACACTAGCAGGATCCAAGAGCAGCTCTGCTTTCACACCTGACTTTGACGTCACACCAGCTCAGCAGTACAGGTGAGGTCTTGGAGAATGGGTACTGAGCACTGGGGAAAATCTGCCTATGCTCAGGAGCCTAGTTAGACCTACCATTATTTAAAAGAAAAAAAAAAAAAAAAAAAACAAAAAANAAAGCCATACATCAAGAAGGTAAAGAGCAAATGTTTATCCAAACAGCATCACAATGCTCCACGCTCAAGGATCATAGCACCAGACATATCACATCCACCACCACAGTCCTGTGTTTTACCAAGAACAGACAATCTGTGTGAGGAAAGACCTTGGCAGCCCAAGTGATACACAACTTCATTTCACCACAGGACATAATCTTAACTCACACTTGTCTTGTTCAGCACAACTCTGAATCATAAGGATATTACATACCATAGACAGAAAGCTGCTCCTTCAAATTCTAAGAACACTTGCAACATCTTATTTAAGACCAGGATTGTTTCTGAGATAGGCAGCAGGCCCCTTGAACACATGCAACATGCCAGGAACACAGTCAGAACTACAGAGCTGGAAAGGAAAGAGTTATACACACACGTATGCTCTCACAGTGTTGCGTATGAAAAATGTCTCCACGCTGTTGCAATTCTCCAGTACAAACTCTCAGGGTGACATATCCTGTTGGCTTACTCGGATGATCTTGTTTAGGGCTGGGGTAATTTGTTTTAGGCTTTTTGTTTATTTTCCCAATGACAGCTAGCAAAAATATACAAAAGAATGATTTTACTCAAGAAGTCAAGCTTCTCAGAACTGGAGCACTATGAGAAACGGGCCTGCTTAAACTCCCCTTATGGAGAGAGGGGATAAGAATAAGCAATGAAGGAAAAACATAGAAACCACAGAAGGAGATTCAACTCCCTGATATTATTCATCCATATCTGAGCTAGTCACCAAGGTTCATTTTTAGACAGGCAAGAAACAGGCTTGAAAGAGGCACTTCTAAAGCACAATTCCCATACTAAGATATACTTCTAAAATTGCTTATTATTCACGCCTTAGAAGCCTCTATTTCTCTCCATAGACACTAAAAGAAGTCCACAGTGACTAGAGTAGAAAGAGGTAACTCCACTGCAAATAGATGACTTAGTTAAGACGGATTTCATGTTGGGTTCCCTGTTCTTAGACGTACTTGGTCTTCATGTGGGAAGCAGAAGATTGAAGGTTCAGCACGAGCTGAAGAAAGGCCAAGCATACAATAGCCTGGATACACCTTACCACATCAAGAGGCTCACTGAAGATGTCATGAATAGATTAAGAAGCAATAGGCAACAGACTTAAGAAATTCAGAAAGCTTTGATATTTATGGACTTCCTTGCTCAAACTCAGAAGAATAATCATGGCATCAGGAACATACATAAAAAGCTTATATCCAAATAAAATAAAATATTTTCATTGCTATGAAATTGGGTCTATTGGCCTCAGCAAACATCTGGAAAGAATATCAATAGTTTTCTGTCTGCCAGCCAACCCTGGAGTGAATTTGGAGATTGCAAATAATAGTGTTAGATAAAGTGGGGAAGAACAGCTGGACTATATGGACTTAAAGGAACAATTCATTTGTTGCACACAAAATTATACTTCCCCAGACAATACATCCAGCTGATGATAGAAAGACGTATTCATATTAATCCAGCAGGGTGAGAGTTAGCCTAATGGCAATTACTGGGCACCAGCTGACACATGGTAACATGATGGAAGAGGAGGGGCAGATTAGCCTAGCCTGCCATGTTCTCAGGAGACCACGATACTGAGCAGTAGCTTAGATCTCTTACATGAAAAGATGGCTCTGAACCCAAAAAAGCACAAAAGCAAACTAACACCTTCTCAGCCAGAGCTGGTGGGAAAAATCTACAAGATGTGTAGAGGGATCCTGCCAAAAAAAAAAATCAAAGTGGAACAGAAGAAAAATAAAATTAGGTCAACATTTCTGTAGGAAATTGGACTGCATGTAAGCAGTCTGCAAAGACTAAGTCAGAAAAGCAAGTCTGATGCAGGGTCTTAGATATTCTCTACAGAAGGAAATTGACCACAATCACTGGAAAAAAATTAGAGGCTCAGAAACTGAGAAAAAGATGTAAGCCGTGCAGAAAATCACAAGGTGTTTCTTTTCTCTGTACAAGTGTAACACACTTCTGCTTTACTGATGAAATTACAAAAGGAGAAGAAGGTGCCATCATTAACATGTCAGAAAGTTCATTCCTAGAAGGAAAATGCACTGGAGGAAAAACAATTCTTTTCAGCCTTGAGACTACAGAACAGAGAAGCCCAGTCTGACAACTGCCAAAGATGACCCGACACATGGAAGAAGAGAGCCACATGCAACAAATTCAAACTGCAGTGAAAGTGTTTCAGGAAATGACAACATCAACATTTTTCTAAAGGCACATTGAGCAGCTGAGTAGTGCAGGAGAAACATTTTGCTTGGAACAATATCCTGTATAGAATAAGTGGATAGTCCTCGCTTCATCCACTGCAAAGATCTTTTTTCCACACCTAAAATCAGACATAGGAAGGATTTAATAAGGTTGCCCTTACTTAGCAAAAAAAACCCCAAACCCAAAAAAGTCTGCACGATAGGAGATAGCTGCTCCAGCAAGTGAAAGATATGAGTAATAATTGCATTTCTGCCTGTTATATTTCTTTCATTTAACTCTAAAATAACACCTACCCCTACTCAACCACTGTATGACTACTCCTGACAGCCAGAGCCATCTCGTCACCATCATCTCCACCTGTTGAATTTAGCATAAAAATTCCAAGCTGCCTTCTTTTTTTCTGTTTTATTGTTTCATCATTTGAAAATGGTATCTTTTTCCTTCAGCTCCAGCTGGATCCCTGAGACCGTCTCCTCTATCTCCCTATAACTCCTCATTCATACAAATAGCAATCAGATTCCCCAAATCCCCAAGGAATTCAACTTGGGATAGTAAACTCCCAAATAGCCAACCCTGACCCAAGGATTTCCAACCAATACCCACAACACCCAAGCCCTTTCCCCTTATTAATTTTTCCATTTGAAATGTCAGAAAATTGTTGTTTTCCTCCTCATAGCCCCACATGATAAATCCACTTGTGGAGACCCTCTACAACAATCCTGCAGCCATCAGTTGCCCTCAGGAACTAGCTTGGTGTGCCTTTGGGAGCAGAGCAGGCTGCGAAGCCTCACCAGAGCAAGCAACAAAAGAAAGACGACAGAATCAAGAAGAATTGTGTAAGATGACAGACAGGATATGTTTGGTGCCATGAAGACAGCAGATGGTACTGCAGAAATACACCCTACTTCTATATCACGTCTTCCATCTTACCTTCCACACCTAAGTTCCATCCCTCCCTTTTTGAGGACAGATGGATACTTCTCCCTTTCACAGCACCAGTATAATATTTAAGCCGTGGGGTCAATGCAGCCCCCTTTCTCAGGGTCTCATGTGAGGCAGGACTTGTTACTTGCAGCGTAATAGCAACGGGACTCAGGTCTAACATGCTTCAGTTGAGTGGCTGAAACTGGGTTAGAAGCAACCCTTGCCATGGAAGAGGTTTTATTACCTACAGTAGGAAAGGCTGGATTCAAGGAAAGATTCAGAGCCACCTTCTGATTCCTCTGTTCCACCATTCCCTTTAGCATAGGCCTTAGTGAGACACCTCTGGAGTGTCAAGCAGGACATCAGGGGACACAAGGGTTAATGGCACCTTCAAGCTGATGACCAGCTCAAAAACAATGAAATCATCTGTGCTTGTTCCTTCCACCTCCTCCCAGGGAAAAACCTGTCCTTGCCACCTTGCTTTGCTGAGGCTCCAGAGGAACCAAGATCTGAAGCTTGTAAGTGCTTCTGGACTTTTAGAGAAAGGAAGGAACAGCTTCTCAATCTCTTCTCTTGCCACAAGCTGCTGGAAATCACAATTCAGGTAAGGCATCATTTTCAACTCCACACTAAAGAACCTAAAAATAAATCCTGCTCCTCGAGCCAAAAGATTTGTGTAACAGCTGGTGGAGCTGAGCTTAGGAGAAAGAAGTCTACCAGCACCAAATTTATGGTCTTTGTTTACACAGAGTTGTAAAAACTAGTAATTGTAATGAAAACAAATGGACCAGTTTATCTCTCTGCTTTGATTTCCTTTCCAGGTGATTAAAGGCTGCATCAAGAGACCTCATTACAGCCCAAGGTTCTTCTCTAGCATGGTACAGCCAGATTATCTTAGGTGTGCAAAGAGAACGCCTTCACGGACTGCCACATGCCTGAGACTCACCAGAGCTGCATTTCCCTACAGATGTTGTACAGTAGAAGGGGTACTGGAAACAGACTATCTTGATGAGAAACTGGTCTAGACAGAAATTAAATACTAAATACATTTTCATCATCTGTCTCATATGGGGCGGGGGGCGGGAAGTGTCAGAAGCTGGGAAGTTCTCTTTGCACTTTAAAAACCCAATACTGAAATACTTCACATGCTGGCTGGCAAAAGCAGGTCTTCAGACAAAAGAAACTCAGACTCCACCCCACTATTATAAGAAACTGGTCAAGGATCTTCTGCACAAAGCCCAAACATTTTGGAAACGCCTGACTTCATGTTGTATTTGCATAGCTCAACCCAGAGCTGGCTTATAGAGAAACCAGGTAAGTTAAGACAATGCACTGATGTTATGTTTCATGGTTTTACAGTTGAAAAAAAAAAAAAAAAAAAAATGCTGTCACTTGATGGGTCCACACACAGCAGAGCAGTTTGCTTAAACCTGATGCTCAAAGCAAGGCTTGCCTGCCTCTGCTTCTCCACTTCACCTCCAAGAAAAAGATGAAAATGAATTAAACTGGTGGAAAAAAAAAAAGTCCACTCAAAACCCTTCACATTTCAATTTCTCTTAAGCCTAATTGGCACTGAGCATACTCAGCCAAAAAATTTGCCATTTCTGCTGAGAGCACAGCATATCTTTTGCTTTTCTACTGTGTGACTGGTCTGTAGTGGAACAACAAGTCCAGATACAGCTACAACAGGAGCAGCAACATAAATAAGCATCACTGAAGAAGTTAAGGTGTGTTTCAGTTCTGAGTGAAAAACAGCCTCTTTTTTCTGTACTTTCTCCCCACCTCCAGAAATGCTGGAGTGGCTCAGAACCAAGATTAAAAGTATTACTTTCAGATTTATTTTTTATCTTAAACTGAACATCTGGGAAAAAAGCAGGTCAGTCAAAACATATTTCAATCATTTCTAAATAATTTAGCTTTAGTAACTTGTAAAAGGTACTACAAATAGACATGCCATTTTGAGGGAAGGCTAACTTTTTTGATTGCTTGTTTATTCCTTTCTTTATGACATTTTAACCACTTCAAAATCAGCTCTAGAGTCTGTGGAAGGGCTAAAGTTGAGCAATAAGTTACCACTGACCCCCTTCTGATGAGCGTTGTGTTAACAAGCCTTATTGAAAACTAAAGACATAGAAGGGGAAAAAAATGCAGAAACCAAAACACCCTACTTGCAGAATCCAAGAACAGATCAAAACATGACAAACGAGGCAAGCGATACGCTGTGCAGGAGGACAGGTTCCCCCATCAGTGATGCAGAGCAGAGAGTGAGACTAGACACAGAAAGGGGCAGGGCTGCAGAATGGGGAAGGGAGGGACAATACTGGGACTGCAAAAAGATCAAAACAGGATGGAGGTGGCAGAACTGCCTCTTGCTACTAGGGTCCTACAAGGCGCACCAGCAGGTATCTTTACCAGTATTTCTTCCGCTGGTATCCAACAGGCTCAGCCAGAGGCAGAGGAGAGTTGCAGGCTGCTCCTGTTGTCCCCAGCTGCTGCTTCACTCCCTGTTTTCCCTAGGATCAGCTCTTTAACAGCGACAAAAGACTGAATCAGCTCTAACGGCTGCTGACTTTTCTCCCTCCAAGCCAGGCTGGTCCCTTTGCCCAGCTTCTTCTCAGCTGAAAAATCACTAGGCAGTTTTTGATCTGAGATCTGTGCTAGCTGGATCCACCAACCGCATGGGCACAGCCAACGGGGCTGCACAGGTCAGCCTGCACCAAGGAGCTCTGCACCTTCCCAGACCAAGAGGAAAACCGTGTTTGCTCCTGGGGGCTCCACACCGCAGCCCTTTAGAAGCCCCTTGTTACACTCCATCAATGCTCATACTCCAAAAGTTTAACAGTAAGGGGAAATAAATGGGAACCACATGTCTAATGGGAAGATTTTTCATTCAAATGTGCTTTATTGTGTGATATATGCCTTTAATTACAGCGCAAGCGTCTGGGTACATTCATTGCTATTACAGACCAATCTTTCATGTTTATTGAGCATAAGACTACAACGGGCAAAGCAGGAGAGGCTCAGACATTAGCCAGAGCAGGACATAAAGCTACAATCACACGCTTGGCTCTTCCTCTTCGTCTTCCTTTATAAACCCTGTGGCACTATCTTTACTAGGGTAACGTCTATATTATGCAGAACAGGATGTAATGGAAGAGGGTTTTCTTCAGATCAGTGAAACAAAGATTACACATCACCTTTGAAATTCATATAATAATTTGCTGAGTTATTTCTTTATATGGAAAAAAACATTTCTGAAAGTGTGTACACGGACGTTAATGAAAAGGGTTTGAAACAGCATTCAGAACAGCATTTTATTCTGAGATGTAATTGTTGCTCACGTAAAAAATTTCACATGGCTTGAAAGAAATGCATATTAATTTGGGCTCAAGCAGAACATGTCATTTTTGCAAAATTAAAGCAACATATTTTGCTCCAGATTAAATCATATGTTATCTAGCGCGCGCACACCCTTGCCACCAAATTCAGCTTCAGTTTTCCATTCATCAACATTTTCACAGGCAAGGGAGGTTACTCAAGACAGTTTCCAAGTTATGCAGCCCATCACCCTGCACACACTGAGCAGACACACACCTCAAACTAATGTAGCTCACAGGTGAAAATGGTGTAAAGTAAAGCTGCTCCCACTTGGGGCCAGCCCTGGCAGAGGGTAGGTGTCCACCCTCACACACTTCTGAACTCACCAGCTGAGAAGCAGCAAACTTCACAGGTGCTTCAAACCTGCACCCCACTTTGCAGGGGTGTTGTGCAACTCTATTTTTTCACAAAATCAGAGCAATCTCACAAACTGTCTGCATTCTTCTACCCCATTCACCCTACAAGGATACACTGTGCTCCCTTGCAGCCTGAGGCCATGGTTCCTTCAGGGATCTATGATGCAAAGAAGAGATCGCTGCAAAATGTTTAGTGACCTCTAAATCACACCTTTCTTGAGAGGAACTCAGCTGGGATCTTACCAGATTTTGAAAGCTGACAAGTAGCTCTCATCATCCTGAGGAAAAGTGAGAAAACAGCAGCATTGCACTGGCCCATTGTGCCAAGCACATTTCCCATAAGCTCCCAAAATCAGGACGCACAAAGATTGAGCTATACAAAAGCTATACTTTCTGATGACTGAGGGAGCTTGTGGCTGGGCACTGAATAAATACAGGCTGCTCCAATTAATCCCACTCTGATTCCGCCCTTCTCTGCTGCCAGAGACCATTGCAGTCTCTCTGCATGCACAAACGATAACAAAGCTGTGGAGCCGGAGGGGTTTGCTCTGCTCAGCAGCATTAGCACATCAGCCCAGCAGGTTCACAAGCCAGTGCTGTGCATTCAGAGCAGCTAAACACTTTGCTCTCCACGGCAGAGGTTTCACTGAGTCTGAGGCAAAGATGCGTACACCAAGAAATGCATCACAGGCGCAGGTGCCAGATAACTGGGAGGGAAGCCAGGAAAAGGTAATAACAAAAGTGACCCAAGGAGAGAGATTCCAAGAGTTGAATGTGCAGAATTTCTCCAGGGACTGTAAAAAGGAAACACCGAACTGTCTACCTGTATGTAAATGACATAACACCAAGGAAATGGAAAGCTTTGAAGGCTGGCATGAGTGAGAAGGAAGACAGAGACGTTCCTAACCCTTAGAGACCCTTCCTAAATACACTTCCTAAGACAGTTCAATACAAGCATTGAAAATACTAATTTTTAATAATTTCCTTTCCATTTTATTGCTGGTGTCTATTACCCCTCATGGCAACGTAGTCTGCAAATGGGCCATATTCTCAGCTCTGCCTGTTAGGAGATCCATAAGTCAGGAAGAACAGCACAACTGGCATTTCACTGGATTTACTCCAGCTCGATTCTGCTTCTTGGGCCTTACAGCCAGCATTTATAGGCTGCCACAACACACCATGCTACCTCCAACTCTTTGGTCATGCATATGCCCCCACTGCTGAAAGGCTTCTAGGAAGCTGCAGTGGATGAATGGGCACTGCTTAGGAAGCGCACAGGTCCTGCACTGAGAGGAATCCCTCGCTGGACAACCCTGGTCCCCACGCACAGTCTACGCTCTATACTGCCTGGGACCAAGGCCAGATACTGGACCAAACCAGCACAAAGAAAGGCCCACCATAGTTACTGGGAGTCTTGTGTCCCCCAAAAGAGAACACAGATGCTGCCCATAGGACAACTGTGACTGTGAAATAACTTCTATGAGTAAAAAGATTATAAAAATAAGGTAGAAAACTTCAGGTTCTAATAGTGTTGAAGATGCAGCTTTAGCAAATATTATCTTCTAGCTCTTGCACTGTCTTCTACAACTCTTTTAGTCTATCTTCATTACCGCATGCTTGTCATATCCTGTCCTATAATAAATCAAGAGAAATAAAATTTAAGATGAAATGGCCCGTACATCTTGATTCATTGGATGCCTCAAGTGCCAAAGCAAACTTGCTTCCATGAGCCTGAACATATTATATAATAAAGAAACTCACGGTTCCTTTCAGTCTTACCCTCCTACTCCCCAGTCAGCTCTGGTCTCCACCAGGGGCTCTGCTAGCTTGAAGAAGCTCTGCAGTACTGCTCTTGTTATAACACTCTGTGTTGTTATCCTGTAGAGTAATTCAGTCCAGCTCTAGCTAGCCAAATTTTTCATTGGCCAGATTCCCTGGCAATCCATGCATTGACAACAGGCAACTATTAAAGGGAAAAGCAGAGCCTTCTTATACAGGCACAGAGCCAAGCCAGAGATCACATGTAGAAAGGAGTTTCAAATCTGGGAAGCTCCAGGGAAACATCTTTTCCCTCATCCTAAACAGCAAGTGGTCTCACGGAAAGCAAGAGATGGTGTCCTCCCTGTACTTCACAGGAATTCAGTTCATCCTGATCCAAAGGTGCAGGGGAGACTGACAATGCTGCCCATGCACCAGCACGAAGGGCAGAATACAGATGTTTACGGGAGGAACCCAAATGAACAGCACCACTGTAAATGCCAGCCACCATCAGGAACAATTTAGCCTGACAGTTGTAGCGGAAACTGTCACTGCAATGAGGCATCACTGCCAGAAAAATCACCAAATGAGAAACTCGCATGTTTCAGGGATCCCCTAAGGCTGACGGGCATACACCATTTACACTGTCATCTCTGATTCATCCATCACCCAGTTCCTGCAATCGAACAGTGGAAAATTGTACCTTTGGAATAAATGAATCTGCAATTGCAGATCATACAAGACAAAGGAAGCTCTTATCTAACCTCTCTCAGCAACTCTTGAAGTTTCCATATATTCTGTGGTGTCTATATTTAAGGTATTCATCTTGTTTAATTCAAACTCTAGGTAACTTCAATCTACCGTATGTAGCAGGGTGAAGAAAAAAACCCAAAACATACAAAAACTCAACAGCAATAAGCAAACCCTATAAAAGGCAAAAATTCTAGTCAACAAGTCACCAAACTTGGTATCATGTAATTTTAATTCCTGAAGTTAATCAGTGTTCACAGTATAATTCATAAGATAAGGGAAGGCTGCAGAGGAAAAATACAGCAGCTTTCTCCATGCTGTCACTAGCGAAAAAACACAACTCAATTGGCTAGGGAACATTGGACTCAATTTTGCAGCAGAACTTTCAGGTTTGTCACGTTTGTGCCATCGGGTTTGCGTGCGTAACTCTTGTGGACTTGCACCGAGATATGAGGAAATCAACTGGCCTGAAGCAGCTACTGTGTTAATCAGAGGACAAAACCAGAATCCTGTTTTGGCAGAAAAACTTTTGATGGCATTACTGTTCTCTTACTATATAGCAGGAAAGTCCCCCTGGGTACCATATATTCTGCTAACATGTTATTTGTACGTGCTACTATCTCTTGAACATTGCAAGTATAAAATGCTACTAAATCTACATTCAGATGGTTTATGATCACCGACCCTCTGGCAGAAATGAGATGCCCAATGTAGGAGGCTGTGGGAAGGATCCAGTTTTCCTCCTTTTGCATCACAGAATCCCAAGGATTTTCTATAAAGCTTTAAGGTTTGGGTTGGTTTGTTTTATCAATTGTCCTTCTCTCAAAAATATCACCCTTCATTTTTGTGCCTCAGCTCCTCCTTTTATCATACCCACAATACTTTGTATGTGCCAAAATTTTACTACATCATGCCCTAACTTTCATTTTATAGCCACCTATAGTCCTATAAAAATCAATTGAACACAAACCAAAAGAATTTTATTACACTGGAAGGACTTCCTGTAACTGCCACAAAACTGTTGTGGGGCTTCTGCGGCAAAAATTCAAACGTGCACAATTGTGTGCACACCCCATACAAACAGGCCACCAGCCTTCTCTCAGACAACCTATATGGAAGACCAGTTTGAAATAAGCACTAAAATGCAATCCAAGATGTGCCGCATTTGCAATGATGATTAAAGATCTCTTAGAAGCATGAGTCCCGCAGCAGAACAGTGCCAGAATCAGATTATTCAAAGCTTGGCTTGCCCTTTTTCTTTTTTTTCCCCTCCTTTCTTTACAGGTAAAGCTTCCAGTTTTCTTAACTGTGAGGAAGCATTTGAAAAACATGATTCCCAACCTTTCCTTTGTCACAGAAGCATCAAGAGAAATATAAGACAACTGAAATTATTCAAACACCTTCCTGATTTTTTCTCACCAAACTGATGACTTTCAAAAGACCAATTCATGACTTCTAAAATCTTGGCATTGCTAGTTCTGATGTGCTAGACCAGAAAATTCAGACACTGGCCTCCTTTTTCACCACTGAAGCAATGAGCATGAAAAGCTGAACTACATACTGACTTACCATTGAGCGTATGGGAAATTTGAATCATCTGTGCCTACTGTGGGGATAAAGGACTTGGAGCTGTTACTCTGGCACCTTTATTTCCAGGAATAATACTTATTATATGCAATTTCTTTCAGTATAAAAAAAAATTAAAATTAAAAAGAGAAAAAAGGAAAAAAAAAAATTAAGAAAAGAGGTGAATTTTTATATGACAAGGTGAATAATGGATACAAATAGTTGCCTTAACATAAGCAATAGCTTGCACACAGGCAGATGAGCTCAGGGAATCTGCATCTCTCCACAGGCAGATTTTAGGGAAAAAAACCCTGTACACTAGAAGGAGTAAACTACACCTATCTTGTTTTCTGTGAGAACAGAATAGCATACATGTTTTCAGGCCAGATCCTCCAGGGATGTACATCAGCATTTCCCTGCTAAAATGAATGGACACACACTGGATTTCAGCTGCTACCTATGTGACTGCACACATCTTTTGTAAACCAGCTCAGGTGTGCTATTAGATCAGAACATGGTCCATTTCCCCACTGAAACCAAGCACTGGAGGCAGGGATGGTTTGTAGCGACTCAAAAAGGGGAGGAGAGAGAGACAGAGCGAAACCTATTTGGAAAGGGCAATCTGAGACAAAACTAGGGCCATGTAGCAGCCTCCAGTATTACAGAAATCTGTTTCACACAATAGCCACTAAATTATTTGAAGTTAAACATATAAGCTTTTTAGCGTACTGCTGTACTACAATGAAGAAGGGCCCTCTCTGCCCTGTGTCGCCTTTACAACTACAGCACCTGCTGATGCGACATTGCCACATGGGGCTCCCACCCCAACCACACTGGAAGTTCTGCCACAGCCAGAAGCACGGGGAGAGAAGAGGTTGCAAGAGCAGCAACTCCTCTAACACTTCTATAGGGCCACCTGGGCCAGTGAAAAGGAAAACAGAACACGATTTAGGAAGTCTGTGTAACGTTGCAGCTCTGTCACTGGTTAGCTGGCTAACCGTGCATAGCTCACTTCACCTTCATGTGCTTCAATTTCCCTTCAGCCCCTCTCACTGCCTCATTGACTCTGCCTCTGTACGGGCAACCGTCAAGCTGTGATTTCTGAGCCATTTGCATGACAGCAGTAGGTAACGTGACCAGGATAAGACTGTGGTAACACTGGCACTGCTGAGTAAATCGATGATTCCTCCTGCTGATGGCACGAAGGGACCTACCAAGAACTGCATGGTGCAACAATCACCAGGGCATCCTGGGATTTACAAAATCCAGTTATGCTTCACAGGACAGTGTTGGAGAGGAAATGTCAGCTCCTGCCTGCTCCTTTTCTGGAGTTTCTCTTTCTTTGGCTATCAGACACGCATCTCAGCTGTATAGAAAGATTTTGATAATACACTGGTAAAGATAAGATATAACAACAGTGTCCTGTTAAATGGATGTGACATGCCCAACAGGAAGGCATTGTGCAGATATTGCCATCTGTGACTGAAATCAAGTCACAGATGCTCTGCGTGGTTTAGGGCCAGCCTGTAGGATCTGATGATCTGACTGGGCCCTGCACATCCTCAGTTGCAATGGAAAGCACAGCAGTAAACCAGTGGCAAAGACTCTGGCCCTTGGCACTGCCAGCTACAGCCAAGGCTCTGCATCAGGATCAGGACCATACATTTCCTAAAGGTCCCCCTCCCTGTATAGTTCACATAACCCTCTTCCCAAATACTAGCATTTTTTTCAGGTTATGCAAAAACACAAGAGGTTCAGCAGAGGCTAACAGGAAGCTGAAACACCCCTGCTGTAGGGGCAAGCACTGAGAGCAATGGACAGCCTGCTGTTGCCACTCCTGACTGCGAGCTCCTGGTCTGGTACACAGAAACGCACCCCTCAGGAAGCACCATCACTGATTGTCCCAGTGCTTGGTTCCTGATGACGTAACAAGTAGGCATGTGCGTGCATGGGGAGGGGAAGGACTGTACCTTCTCTCCTCAGCATCATCTATCCAGCTGGCTGCCTCAAGGACACTGGTCTATCCCATCCCAGTCATCCATCTTTGAGGACATTAAAGATGAAAGTATTAAGTAGTCCACTGCCATCCTAATGTGCTATACTTCCAAACAGTGAGGTCTTCTATTGTCAGGGCAATGTGCAAATACTAATTAACATCACCCATTACCCAGACAGGAAGAATAGTCCCTGTCGGGCAGTCTTCCAAGAGTTTTCAGCTGCCTGAATCACTGACAGTAATGGGAGCTGCTGGGTCCCGAATCCTTCTGGATAAAGCATGACCCTTCTGGGTTAACAAAACATAACTGCTTCTTAATCAGCACCTTCCGAAAGCGCTCTTGGTCTGAGGGAATTAAACAGTGTCCCTCTGTATTGAATTCTATATGCCCACAGTCATAATTTCAGCTGCCAGCAGACCCATCTTCCCCGAGCTATGGCTTTAACGTCCTGAAGCATTAAAGATGAGAGAACAGCAAAACCCAAGAAAGTGAAACTACCCAAAAGCCCAACACTAAAAGCCCATACATGACTCGTATGTCTCTGCAGGCACTTTGCAATAGTGAAAGCCTGTCTGTGTAACCACTTCACACCCTAATGTGTAAAGGCTTACGTACTTACAGGCCTTAATCCACAAAAGCATTTATGCATAACCTTAAAATTAGGCCCAGGCTAAACCACTTGGCTGCTCTGAAATCAGGGTTGCCTTTTTTTCCTATTAAGTTCTACATTTATATGTAGTTCTATTCAAAATGAAAATTTCATGACAATTCACACAAGTTTGTGTTCATTGTCACAGGCTCCTTTCCATTACCTCAAAAAAAATATTGACTTTAGAAAAAAAAAAAATGTGACTAAACTCAGACATCAATTAAGTCAATTCAACGAGAGGGGAAAGGACACCAGACTGAAGCTTTCCATGGTCAGCATCAGAGGACATCTGCATGGAGTCAACAGTTGAATTGTGCTCTTTCTTCAGTTGAAAGTGGTATCATCTATCATTCTGCTCAACAGATCTTAGAGGAGACAGTGTTGCCATCAGACCAGGCAAATACTGACATAGAGCTTGGACAAGCAATATGGAAGGCAAAGAAAAAGAGAAAAGAAAAGAGAGAGAGAGAAAGAAAGAAAAGAAAAAGGTAAAAAAAAAGGCCAAGAAAACCCTTCTGAATTCATCTCATTTCACCGAAGCAGCCTGGTAGGTAACTCACATATACAAATGAATCCTGATAAAGAAAAACAAAAGATTGGGAATTCCACCTTTGCTTGCACTTCATGTTTGCTCTCTCCTCCAGGCTGGGGGTTATTATAACCTGTAGGCACGATACCAGGAACTAGGAAACTTAATGCTTTTTGTTGCTTTGATCGTATTGGAATCATATCCCATGTAATCCATTTTGCACACATCCAGACAGCATGGTTGGTTTCAAGTCCCCTAATCTCAGGTAATATAGCAAATACTTACATCTCAGGAAAGGAAATTACTTCCCTGACAGTCAGTGGAGGCCTAGTCAATACAAATGAGTCTAAGGTACAATTTACCTCATCCTAAAATAGTCACCTACATTTGCTTCCAGAAATCAATCAACACTATTCAGTAGATCACCACCAACTACATGCAGCCACAGCACCTAATATAGGTATACATTGCTACATTTCAGACTTCTACAGTCAGGCAAAACAAATCATGCCCCCGGTGTTCTTATTCTTCAGCCTTCTTCATTCCTTCATGTTTATGCCCATCTGCTATATTTATAACCACCCCTCGTCCCACTTAGGCTCCAGATAAAATCAATACACAACCATGATTTAGCATGGCCCAGGAATAAACCACAGGATCCTTGCTCTGTTACACAATAAACTAGGCTCCTTCAGCAGAAGAGCACATTTAAGCATCGAATGTGTCTCGCTCCATTTATCTCTATATTTTCCTTTTCAAAGTAAAACCTGTTTGTGAAGTATCTATAACATAAATAAAAAGCAATACGAAAGCCTGTTCTGGCTAAATCAAGTTTCACAAGCAGTTACTTTCTTTTTGCCACCACAAATCATCACAAGCCCAAAGTTCACTGTTTTGCTAGGACAAAAATTCATTGGGCATTTCTGAAGTAAGCCAGGGTTGCATAATTTAATTTCTCATCTCCTATTAAAACTGCCAGACTTACCATAATCAAAATGATAAATGCAGAGTCATACGTCTTCTTTCCGACAGTAATGCCCATCAATACTTCAAATGCAAACAATTGTGACATTTGACTTTATAAAAATTACCTGGTGCACCAACAACACTTAATTAAATCATTTAAAAACTGCTTTTGTTATATTTAATGAATGATATATTATACTGCAATGAAACATGCAGCAATACAAATACTTCACAATGCTAACAATTAAGCTCACTTCACTTATGGCAATTGACAACACAAGTGCTCCTCACTTCATTCAGTGTGTGCATTCCAAATGAACTGGTTAGCAAAAAGGGTGCTTCTTTGCTAATGAGTTTGGTAATCAAGGCATCTATTTTAATTTCAAATTGGCTAGATTGGGGGAAATTGCTGAACTAAATGACTGGTTCTAATTAGGATTATAAAAATATTCATCATGCAGCAGAATTAGCGCAAGGTCTTGATTTCCCTACATTTGCATATAGCTTTAGTTTAAGAGTGGAAAAAAACCTCCTGATAAATTGTCTTCCTTTTAATGAATTGAACAAACACTATATCTGTTTTAGTCGTCCTTTCATTTAAAGGCACTGATACATATTCATGATTTGTAAATGAAGTTAAGTGATTTCGATTCTTCAGTTCATTACCATATTGAAGAAGAGACTTCTGTAAATTGCCTTTAAATATTCCCAATCTCAAGGGTTTGGTGAGGTTTTTTTCTGTTTGGTTTGGGTTTTTTTAACTTTACTAACATTTTGCTTTATCTGTTTGATGGAGCCCTGCCTGCCTGGGAGAGCTGCTGGCAGGTGGCTTGTCCAGCAAAGGACACATGATATGTTTGTAGAACCTGATGTTCTCAGAAGACCATTCAAAAGGCAAAAGAGATGAAAGGCTTATTTGTGGTTAAGTCATGGGAACAGGACTCTATCTGGGTTCAGTTTCTGACTTTGTTACAGTCCTCAGTGGTAGTTAGGCAATGAAACACTTTAATGACCTGTGCCTGAATACACTATGGATACTCCGGGGACAATGCTTTGTCTGTCAGCTTCACGTTTAATTGCAGGCTCTCTGGGGCAGGGATTGCTTCTTAATATGGATGTGTAATACAATGGACCAGTCAGTACGGTAGGGATTTCTAAGAGCAGTTACTGTAATATGGCTTGCATTCAGCACAAAACACTAAGTTTTCCTTTATAGCTGGGCAACATACTCACTCTATTCCATTCCTCTGTATGATAGGCCTGTAGCAGGAATTGTTATTATGGCAGCTTCCTCGATTTCTTTCCCCTTTGGGTGAAGAAAAGAATGCAGTAGGTGTGTCTCTAGCTTCACTCTGCAGGGTGCTCAAATGCCAAGTGGCTGGTGCAAGACAAATTTGAAAGCTGAGTATCGTATTCATAGGACTGGAACCACAGTCATCGTGCTCTTCAGATATCAATGAGCCATGATAAGAAATTAGCCCCAGTGTGTTCTCTCGCATCACACAGTGAAATGGTGATTCTACCACGAGGATCCATGCGGGAGCAGAAAGAGCTTATTTTCCTTGTTAAATATAATGTTCACATCTTGGTAAGAAAAGCTGAGTTTTACCCAAGAGGTGCAGTCTCGAGCTGTTGCTGATAAAAGGAGAGGCTGCTCACACTTCTGACAACTACTGTTACATCTAAATTCCAGGACCAGGAGTGCTGCTGAAGACTAGGTTACAGCTCTGAGTGCCGGCTGATTTATATCAAAATGGGATGCAAGGCAGACACCAACCCACCTCTCCTCATCAGCCCCATACCTCAGTTCCTAAGGAAAGCAAACCTACAGGCCTGGGCTGGTGTCACGTCTCACTTTGGACATGCAGCAGTGCACACTGCTTAATTTCAGCAGGTCTGCCGTGTGCAGCTGCTACCTTAGAATCACACTGTCCAACGTTAGGAGTTCCAACTCAAAGGGCAATATCCTCACCTCAACACAACCCCGAAGTCCCCATGTGCCTAAGTTTTCATGGGAAGCACAGAAGAATCTGAGAGCGGGGCTGGGGCACTTGCTGGGAATGAAGAATACAACTCCCCAGTCTCTGTGCTGGTGAAGCTGAGCAGAGCAGATAGAGGGGGAGCTAAGCTTGAAACCCTGCAGTACTGGCACACCTTGAGACAGAGGGACCAAGGGCCCTTCAGGGCACTGAGGGCTTTCTTAATGTCCCAGCTCAGTGACCTACTATGACAGGAAAAGAGATGAGGAGTTGTCTTTCTCTCCACATGTGCACGTATAAAGGTCTGGCTTAATTTCTTTATATGACTCCTCTTCACAAGGATCCACATGAAGAGGACAAGAGGCAAGGGGTGCAAGTTGCACTAGGAGAGGTTTCATCATGGTGTAAGACAGACATTTTTTACAGCGAGAACAATCACTGGAACCTCCCCCCAGGGACACAGTGAAGTCCCTATCACTGGAGGCTTTCAAGACATGACTGACAGTGTGCTAGATAATCACATCTAGGCTCCCTTTCCCACAAAAGTTTGGACCAGATGATCTTTCGAGATCCCTTCCAATCTGGGCTGTTCTATAAGGCTATGACAATGGCTCATCACAAAGACAGATGGCTCAAAGACTGCCTGGAATAAGGTAACTACATTTTGAGAGGAACATGAACCCGCCATATCCTTCTCTCAGCAAGTCCCACTGGAAATCTTTGGCAGCACCCTACCCAACTGGACACTGGCAAAAAAAATAAATCCCATTCTTAGCTGCTTAACTGCCCTGTGTCATACTAGCAGCCTGTGCCTGAACTCCGGGGGAGAACCTCGCCTGGCAGCAGAGAGGCACTGCCTTCATGGCTCTGGCTGTCTGTGTCTAGGCTATAAAAAAAAAAAAAAAAAAAAAAAAAAAAAGAAGCTTTTCCACATTGTCCCAGTGTTATCTGTGATTCTTTTTGATAAATTCAGCAGTGTCTAGTCAAGATAGTCAGAGCTCTGACACGCACCACATTCAATTTTCAGATCATAACTTGCCACATCTCCAACACTGAAGGAATCTCCCCAGTCAGACCAGATACTGTCTGCCAGGTGCAACTTGGTGATACAGCAGAACGTTATCTTGCACATTTTATTTATCACCTCATTTGAAGAGATATTAAGACACCCATTTTCTTTTGTTTGCTTCCTGCTGAAGATTAAGCCCTATGGAGGGAGAAGCCACTGATTGCCAAACTTCTTGTTTATCCAATGTTCTCAACTTTGTAATGGTGTAGCCGGGGAATTTCAATTGGTCTGTTATTGAATTATTCAGTCTCTCACCTGTTCCCATTGGGTTCCCAGTCACAGTTTGGCTTGTAAGAAACAGGTGCAACTGTATCTCTTTGCATAATTTTTTTCTCTTAACAATGATGATTTGAAATATATTAAATATATCTCTCTTTTTCCCTAATATTTTCTTTTTTTTTTTAATTCTATTTTAAACAAATGTTCATATAAGAGTGTTGTGCATGTTGCTCTGAAAGAAGTTTCAATGTCATTCTGAAAGATATTCCATGGAGCTGGAAACTCCCCTCCATTTCCACCTCCAGAATGATCCATTCCCCAGAGAGGTATTGGGGTTTGGAAAGTTGAGCTTATTAAGAATTAGTTGGTTCCCTGGATAAATGAGACAAATGATGAGGCACTTGAAATATTAGCATCAGAAATGCAAGTCCAATTCAAGATCTTCATCTCCAGCCACTATGAATGGCAGCAATGAAAACTTTACCTTATGTATATGCTAGTAGACTGAGCTTTTCACAGCACTCCAAAAAGCAGTTCCCAATACTTTCCAACAGTTTCCCATACTTTCACACCTTTTTCATATATTCCCCTTTCCATCATATTTTGATACAAGGGTCATTCAAAATGTCCTCCTATACATTTTCTGCAACAACCTGTGCAAACTGGAGGATGAAGCCCATTTTCCCTTTGTATTGGTTCACATAACCAAGTGCCAATACGGACACTACTAGTGAGACCCAGCCTAATTTGCACCAAAATTGGCTGTAACATTTACATGGTGTCCACCTTCTGTCAAAGGCCACAGGGGGCCATTAACACAAAACTGACACGAGCACGCATCAGATTGCACTATTTTATCAATAAAGTAGACGCACAAAAAGCTACTGGGAAGAGATCCAAGATTTTCAACTCAGAAGACGCAATTAATCTCCAAGGGCCTGATAATTGCACAATGCCACATGGCTGTTCAGGGGGGAGTACATCCACCCATGCTTGCTTAAAGTCCTGCAAAAATTTCTCCTGTCTATGCTGTATATGTTATGAGAAAACATTAGGGTCTACGAACTTGCTACACATTCGCGCCCACACAAACAGATTTCTTGGCTCAGCCATACTGCGTTTATTTGATAATACAAGAGAATTAGCAAGGCAGAGGAGGGTCATAATTTGCTACAAAAATAAAGAACAGGAATGATACGCTGTGTTGACTCATACTGAGGAAGTATCCTCAATAACTCTTTGGATACTCCAAAGAGAAAACAAATGGTGGTAGCTGTGATATATCCTTAAATGAATGAAGTAACCAGCAGCCACACAGCAAAACATCTGTCAGAAAGCCTGCTGAGCTCCATCCCTCTCACTGAATCTTCTCCCTTGCTCCTGGGAATAGCCCCAAGCAGGAAAGAGGAACAATACCCATGTGGGATTGGTAATAAAAGATTTGGGGACTGAATTGATGCTGTATTCAACTATTTCAGTTGATGGAAGAGATAATGTTGTCAGAAAGCCTTTGGTTTTCTCAGCTATGAAGTCACATTTCAAGGAAAGTTCTGTTGAGAAGAGATGGACTCCTCCTCTTAAAGGAGGGGAAGGTCATTTTTGGACATAAGATTGCTGTGAGGCTTGGGCTTTTAAATAGAATCACAAGAGACTGGTAGCAAAAGTCCACAGGTAGGTATAAAAACAGATCTGTGCAAGGGATAAACTAGGAGAGTCGCATTATTCAACAACAAGGCTATAGGAGGAGCAACGAGAAGAACAGCAAGTCTACTGCAGAGCCTCCTGCAACACCTGAACAGCAAGGCTGAGGGTAAAAAAGCACCAGCATGAGAAGCATAAACTTATGACCAAAATTACACGTAATAGTGGCTTAACAGTGACTGGCTGAGAAAATTCATAACTAGAACATTACCACAGGAAGGCATCACTTGCTCAGGAAAGAGAGGACAAGCCTTGCATATCATGGATACATACGCTCGGTCTGAGGTCTCACAGCATTCTCCTAAGCAAGCTAAAGAACTGTAGGAAGTTACTATTAGCTGGGTAAAAACACTAACTGGGATACCATATTCTGAAAACAGTTATCACTTGGCCACAGTAGAACTGCAGGGGACATGTAAAGACTGTGGTTCCACAAGGGTATCACAGTGTTCTACATTATTCCATTTATTCACTATTGTCTAAGAAAAGTGCAAACACCTTCTAAATTTGGTATAGTGAATACACCCCCTAATACACCAACTTGGAAGGGACAATAATTCTGTTAGAAGACGGAACTCAAAACGTCTTGGGTTTTTTTAGTTGGTTGTGGTTTTTTTTTAATCAATTTTTTTAATCAACAGTCTAATATTGTTATCAAATGTGGAAGTTAGCTAAAAAGAAGGAGAGATGCTTAGGATGAAAGAATGATTAAAAAAGAGGATTAAATCACAGCCATGGAACTGTAGGTCACAGGACCTCAGAGGAAAACTTTCTAACAGGAAGATCCAAAACATTGAGTATTTGTATTTCACACAAAAACTTTAATATTGTTTTCTATTTTTATACACAAAACAATTTTAAATCTTTTGATCTAGGCAGTGACCAATCAATTATTTGTGTGGCACTAGTTGCTGATATTTCATTTCACTGTGTGGAACAACATACTAGGCAAAATGGATTTTCAGATTCATCATTCTCATTAATTTCCAAATTGACCACAGCTTGCTTTGAACACCATATTATTATTTTTAATGGAAAGAAAATTAATAAAATAAATATTAATCTGAAAGCTATTTTTTAATCTAAGAAATTAAATTTGCAAACTTGTTTACACATTCACAGTTATGGAAGGACGGATTAGATCTTTCCTTAATAGTTCCTACTGCTGGGAGTCAAATTGTATGTATTTGATTTGTTTTCAGAGTTATTTGCATTTTTAAATATGCCTCTAAAGTAGTCATTATAAATAGACTTTAAAGGTCAAACACACTTTTAAAGCTTAGAGAGGTGGAAGATTATGGTTTCCCACTGTAGGAGTGGCTGCACCACTGAATATACAGCAAGTCACTGATTTTCATCAGCACCTTCCTTGTCACGGTACCCGTGGATGAATATTACCTGCAGGTTACAGACTAATGATAAACTTTTTATTTTATTGCCCTTTCATGCACTTAAATCAGAAGTGTTTCAGAGCATTTGTATCCCAAAAACCCGGATACATGAAGTGAGAAAGCAAGCACTATTTGATCTAGCATCACCTGGCAACAGTAAAATGGGCACAGAAACAAAGGACAGAGGAGTACCAGCAGAACCAGGCTGCAGCTGGAGAATTAGCCCCTGACAACAGCACGGCATCTCTTTGGATAGCCTTCTCAACTGCAGAGCACTACTGCAGCCTCTCTAGCTACTTATTTTAGGAGCTCTCGATATCTCTGTTCTGGTCAGCAGCAGAGACATCAAACAATCATTGCCACTGGCATGAACCCGTGACCACAGCTAGGAGAGAAGGCATGGCATAGCAGTGTGGGAAGGTGTGAGATCCAGATCTGGCTTCTAGAGAACAAGAGAGGAGAACAACCGCAACAGTCTTATGAAGATGTACAAGACCTGACAAAGCTACTTAAGGATTTAGGATTTTTAGTCCAAAAGATACTTTCTTTACTGGCCTAAGCCCTATCTAACAGAAAGTCATGGTTGACCTCTGATACCCACTCAGCTGTGCAGTACAGTACCCCTGTTTCCAGACAGGCAGGAATGTATTACATCAGCCTCTCAGAAGACTTCATCTGGGGACTTCACATAGCACCACTGTCACAATCTATAGCATAGCCTTTACGCTTTAACAGCACTGCCCTTTATCTCAGTAACTGCAGTGAAGCTGCATGATCCTGAGCCAAAGGGACAATTCTTTTACAGCTCTCACTAAGCCAAGATGTGTCTGGGAACAATCCATACCTGGGTTATATTAAGCAAATTCTTCAACTGGGAAAAGCGCTGCCTCCATGGTTCCACTCAAGGATCAACTTTCAAATCAGCACCTGAGACCGTCTTTCTGAGCACTGAAGAAAAGCATTATTAGTGGCCTTGAATGCAAAGGCAGACATAAAGGCAAAGCCTGACTTCACGTTGCTCCATTTCCATTTGACCAACAAGCTGCAGAGCACCTCATCTTTTCTCTTACACTGTGGACAAATTTGTTCAGTTCCTGGGCTAAATGCAAGTAGACAAGGTGTTTCTAACTCACAGTTCATTTTCCTTGGCTCTCTTCTGAGCAGAAGAGAACAGCTGAGATGGATACTCAGATATGTTAGCTTGAAGAAGCAGAAGCAAAAATGCTCCTGAGCCACTATTGCTATACTGGACCACAGGAGAATAATTACAACCTCACAGTCAAGCATGTGTGTATACATTGTATTTTGATTTCTCCTTCCAGTGGTTAACATGTCGTAAAAAGACTACAAAGCACTGGAAATAGAAGTGTTTCAACCCAACAGCAGATGGTCTGCACTCACCACAGCTGGTCTGCGCTCACCACAGCTGGATCTCTGCAAATGCATACTCAGTATGTCATGTCAGGCTTCTCACATTCAGGAGCACCTCATCAGAAATCTGTTTCTTTCAGGGCTGTCTTTGTACAAACTCCAGTATCATTTAAAATCTTTACCTCCAGTTTAAAAGTGGCATCAAACCATTCCATGACATGAAATAAATAGATTGGTCTTTCTAGCCACCTTCAAAATCCCTGTTACATTGAACATCTGAGTGCACAAAACTATTTGACATTTGACTAACTCCTTCATACAGTAAGGACCTGATACTATGAAAGGAGTGTATTGACAATAGCTTTGTGCTTGCAAATGTCACTCAAGCATCATCAGTAGCATAGCAGCAAGCCACCTGGTGCCTGCCATAGCGTTCTGTTAACAAGTGGAGGGAAAGGTTACATTGGGAAGTACAGCAATAGTAGATTATTTGATTATACTCTCAGTAACTACTTCAGTAAAGACTTGCACTAACCTTTCAAAAGAAATTCTGTCAAATACAAGAGGCACAATATTTTGGGTGTATTGTCCTTAGAGCTCAGAAGCGAGGCTGACTAGTTAGGAAAACTTCAAAAATTAACTGCAGGAATTGAAAATCCCACCCAGAACACACACACACTTGACAGATTAATGCAAAAAAAACTTAAAGTGGCTATTCAGCATGTTTTTACTCTGGATGTCTACGGATGACAGAAACAGAAGAGAGGAAAGGTAAAAGCTTGGCAAGTTTTAAGCTTTCTAAAATTTGTAATTTGATCATCTGGTCTATGTCTTGGCTTTGGGCTGTAGTGGAGACTGCTGTTCCAGAACTGAAGCACATACTCCATAGCCACAACACTTTACAAGTCACATTGCACCTGTAGTGCTCAGCATCTTTCAGTACAGATGAGTGCTATGCAAGGCCTCCTCAGGACAAAGTAACAGACTTAAGAGTTGTCTCACTAACAGAAGGCACTGCAAAGTCACTTAAAAAGTGGCACAGAGGAGTTTGTCATATAACTGAGTTCAGCTTGCAAGCAGAAAGATCACCCCATCACGTGCAACAGCCAACTGTTATACACCTACTCAGCCTGAGTGCTTGATCCTCAGAGATCTTCATCAATCACCAAGGTCTACAAATCAATAGGTATTTTAGAATAGCTTTGTCTCAGCTATGGGAGAGTCTCAGCTATGGTCATGTCAAATCTCAGATTCTTTTCATCTTTTGTACCATCCCCACTACTAAAGTTTCCATACTCATGATGATCACTTCATAACTCCATTCCCGTTAGCAAGTTTTATTTGGAGTTAGTGGGTGGGTTTTGTGCGCATTTAAACCTGCAAGGCAAGAGCAGCAAAGCACACCATAATTTCTTCACGATCTCTAGAAGTGTGCGGTTCTGAACACTATCCCTTTCAACACCTGCCTCAATAATCATTGAGATATGAAATCAATTGCTCACCTTTTGATCCAGACTGTAGGCCAAGATCCACTCCTCCTGTTTGGGGTGGAAGAGCAGGCTCTGGATATAGAAGTTCAGACGGTACTTCTGGTAGGTTGCCCCTTCATCAGAGCTGATAAGGATGCTGCTCTCAACCTCTGGATCACTAAGAAGCATGATCTAAATAGAAGAATGGAGGGAAAAGAATGTTAATGAAAAAGTGAAACTGAACATAATTTAAAAGTGAGGGCAATACAGCACTGATTCTTATTAGAGCCATTCAGAACATTGCTCAACAGTGCAATCAGCCCATAAGATTTCCAAAATAAGGGGGGAGGAGAGGGGGTAGTGTTTCACTTCCATTTTATTTTATGATTAATTCATAGATGCATTCAGTGATTCCTTTTTTTTCCATTTCATTTTTATCCAGATTAAAAAAAGAAAGCCTAGCAAGAATGAAAAATGCTATGCTGATGTCAAAAATTATTTTGGTTTGGTATAGCAACTTCAGACAGCCACACCAGGCTTTCCTGGTCCCTTTCCAGTCTACCACCTCTCTTCCCAAATGTGGAATACTCTCTCCAAAAGTACACAACAGGACACTCCTGAGATTTAAGGCTCATTATTTTGCAGCTTGTGGAGCTACAAATGAGAGCATCAACTCACTGGAAACACAGAATGCCTACCTGGATCAGCTGCTGGCATCTGAAAACAGTCCATGTGCATGTTTGCAAACATTGATACACAATGTCATATATCATGCTTCCAATTTATATAGTAGGAGATGTTCCTTCACCCAGTGAACACATAATTTTCCCCAAGCACGAGAAAGTGTATGACCTCAATTTATACAGGGAAGAAAACACTTCTGAGCCTCTAATTTTAATTAGAAAATTATTACCAATATTTTAAAATGGGTTGATTCTACATTATCAGATGGCATGCTCTACATAAATGTTATCAAGAAAAATGTTGTGGAAACATTAACACCATCTTATTAACATCTGGAGAAAACGACATCACATTAAAGCAAATGCCAGTACCATAAAATAAAGGCAAACAGTAGGAAATAAATTAGAGCTGTGCTAAACACAGCAGGTTATTGATACCGTAGCTGAAACAAATATAGAAACTGCCTTTCAGCAGGAAAACAGATCCAGGAACTGACTTTTTTAGCTAGCTGCAGAATGATCAGCTAGCTGAGATCCATGGCAGTTCTGTTACGCTAGCATGTTCACGTTAACTTTTCTTATCCACCTTCACAGAGCTCCAACTTCAAGACTACGGTAGGGAAACAGTAATTTTGACTGCAAAAATCAGTTACAAGGAATGGTAAGACCCTTGCTATGTTAAGACCCTGATCAAGCAAAAAATTTCAGCACTTGTTTAATCTTAAGCACCTCATTAACTCCATGAAGTCACCAAGGGAAAGTGAATATAATGTAAACGGTTTCTGATCCTTTCCATTAAAAAATTAAAAGGGCCTTTAAAACTAGAACTGAACATTGTCCCAGGGTGAAGTCACCTGTATGAATCCAGCTTGAGCTCAGAGCTCCTTCAACATCCCTCATATATACGGCTTACGAGCCTCATAAAGTAAATTCTACCTGTTCCCACAGAAAGCCACAGCACAAGTCCTGAAAAAGCGCACTTGCACTATGCTCTGGTGTACAGCACGGGAAACGGGAAACATCCCCACAGGCAACTGACCCCCTGGGAATCAGTCTTGAGAACAGGTCCTGTGGCCTCCACCTAGAAGAAAGCTTTGGGACATTTCTTCTTTTTAATCAGATCAAAACATGTATTTCATTCTGCTCCAAACAACAAAGGCTTCCCCACTATTTGAAGATATTTCTTCTGTCACTGGTGACTTAGACTTCAAAGATGTTTTGTCCCCCAAGTATACAAGCATATTGCCTGTGCCAGACGGAGAACCGTAACGTACTTTAGTAAAAATCACTTGCGTCTGCAGAACGGAAGTAGTATGTAAGACTGCCAATACAACAAGATATTCCAGAGAGATCTTACATTTAAAAGTAAGGATACTTCAGGAATAAAAAGATTTTGCGCCTGATGTCGCAGAAGGTTACAAAGTTAATAATGCTGTATATTAAAAGGTCACTGCTAGAGTTCTGCCCTCAGATAAGGAGCACAGGACAGCTAGCAGTTGCATAGACCTGATGTGGTACACACGCAAAACATCCACTGCCCTTTCACACACGATCTGCAACACTTCAGCGGATAGTGCAAGAAATAGGTCAGATGAGATGGAAGAGGTGACGTTTCTACCAGCTGGCTCACAAAGCGAGGCAATTTGTTCCTCTGGAAGTGTAACAGTGGTTGCAAGATCAAATAATAGAACCATCAAGCTAGGAAAATTAGCAGCTAGAAGGAAAGCTGGAAGAGTCTTAACAACAGTCATATCTTGCTGTAAGTGCCATCACCTAAGTTGCCCATCCCCCTTCACCCAGGTCTGATACCAACCCCCCATTCTTCAAACGGAGAAAAAAAAACACACCCGGCATCTCCTCCCAGGCAAGGCTGATCCTACACAACGCAGGACGGAAGAAACAGGAGGCTCAGAGTGAAAAACAAAAGGCCACCAGCAGTCACGCAGCTAGGACAGGTCCACAGTTTTGTGATGTGGCAAGCAGGAAAAGAAGAATGGGAGACTCTGGGCTTTATTTTTTTTATTCTTTGTCTTTTTTCTGCTGGAAGCTACAGGGGGAGGGGACATATTTTGGCAGGGGAAATAGCACAACATTTGTCAAAGGCCTGAAACCGCCACTTCGCATTATGGGGCCAGGGAGAAGGATCCACCCCAGTAGCGATTTAGATTAATTGCTTTTCATTAGGAGCCAATAAACAAACTCCAGTCAGAACGAGCATTTCTGCCAGCACCCTGTGTTGCCATTTGTAATTGCCATAAGGAATAGCAAAGGAGCACCAGAGAGCTGTCAAATGTAATTTATAAGTTTTTAAGATCTAATCATTTTCCATAATATTAAATTAAATGGCAGCCTTTATTAAAAAGGAAATTACATTTCACCTTGCTATATTCTAGAATATACACACACACACATATATCTATATAAAAAAATATTCTTTTCAGTTGCTGCCTTCTCTAGTTTAAGTGGAGAGGGGAAGGGGAGGCAGGATCGATTACTGCTAAGGGTAAGTCCTTGAAAACATACTTGAGCTGAGGTGGTTTATACTACATAACTTTTCCTCTGGAGACCATAGCCTGATCTCCAAAATTCAGTGGACAATGAATGGCAAGCACCAGACAAAACAAACCAGACTGAAAATCAGACTGAACTTCAGGTAGCTCCCTAGGAGGTGAATGTAGAGGAAGAGCTGTCTGGTAGGTGGTGTATCTCCTTTAAAGCAGGAGCTTTGGGGGCAATGACGACACACACAAAGCTGTTCTGAATGAACTCCAGTTCAGCAGAACACCGAACAGCGAGGGAAGCACATAGCAGGGAGATGATCCGGAGAGGCCAACTTGCAAGAACAACATCAACTACGATGTATGGACTGAGATCTTCAGCATGTAACCAGGAAACACATCCAGCTCTGAATACTTCAAGGGGATTTATCCCAGGAAATATGACATACAGTCTGCAGGCAGAAAGATCAAAAAAGGGAGGTCTCATACCTATATATGCCATGATATATTTGGTACACAAGCCACAGAAGTGGCTGAGTCACTTGTATTTGTTGGAGAGCTTGTAGGACCCTTAAAGGGTCTGAAGAAACACAGAGCAGTGAGGAAGGAAAGTGACACCATATCGCAGCACCAACCCACTGAAATGGCATGCCCTCTGATGGAGCTAATAT
>VXBL01007285.1:363808-376809 GCA_013400195.1 Aramus guarauna | reverse complement strand
AAAAAAAAAAAAATCTAAGGCATGATTTGTAACTAAGAATCTGAGTTCCTGATACCCTGAAAGAAATTCCAGGTGTATCACTGGGTTAATGCAAACACTTTCCTCAGTATTGGTTTCTCACAGGCTATGTGCAGGTCGATAAGTCAAGATGGTGACACATTCCTCTTCCTCTGCTCCAAGCTAGTCAGGCACAAAGACAATGTTAATCAGGAATATTGAACCACATCAGCAATGAGCTAGCACACTTCCCACAAGTACAACACTACCACGTGCCCAGACTCTACTGGCTTGGAGCTACAGGTAGCCTGAACTTGTATCTGCCTGAATCTGTCTACTGCAGTTACGGCAAAGACATAGCTTGGCACTTGGTTCTTCTCTCAGTACCCTTCACAGCTCTGCCTCCACATTAGTATCACCTGCATCCATAGCATCAGATTCAAAAGCTTTATCATTGCTCTTGCTCCCCGGTTCTGTGTTATCCCAACACAATAGAGATCTGGTTTGTACACAGCTGAATCTTTTAATAAGCTACCTCTGCACAAAAAATGAAACAATGTGCCACATAAAAGGCATTTTTATTAATATTAGTTTTCATTGAATCCTTTTATTTTTCTCAACCAACATAAACTTTCACTGTAAATTACTGAAGTGCATCTCTTTAAATCAGTACGGAGAAGTTTTATAGGTACAACATCTATAGCAGTATCACCACTAAGCTACATTAGCAGGAAACATCCCAGTAAATGAATAAAGACGACAGGTTCAAAATAAACGTCTTTTGTTCCCAGAAATAAGTAGACAGCATTAAGCCATTGTGTACTGTCTTCTGATTTTCCTCTTCATTTTAATGCGCTTTTCATAAGTGGTCCTTTTCAGAGGTCCCAGTTACATTCTCATTCGCCCATATAAAGTGCTATTCTTAAAAGAAATAAACAAAACCATTTTACAAAAATCCACCTACTAACCACCCAAGCTTCCATAGCTACAAAAGAAACCTAGCTCCTTAGCAAAGTATTAGCAATTTGCTCTGTAGCACTGCATTGTCCTCTTCTGCAATTGAAAAGGTAGTTCTGCCGCAAACATTGCTGCAAAACCAAAAACTTAAGGTTTCATGTTTACAGCTTCATAGTGAATTCCATACTAAATGTGCTCAACTTACATGTGAAAAGGCTTTTTCTTTTGGGCCTCCTCCCACTAGACCTTCAACTCAGAACCACTGTTAGGTCCTTCCTAAAGCCAGGCTACATCAACATCAACAACAGGAAAACACAAATCTAATTAAAAAACAAAAAAAACCCCACAACTTTTTTTTGCTTTCCCATTTTGGTTTAAAACATTTAAAGGATTGTATGGTCCCACAAGACCTCTGGAACTAAGCCTGCTTACTTCCCAAAGTTCCATATTAGCTTTGAGTTTAAAAAGCCAAAATGTTTCAACAATTTATGCTGAAATGTCAATGCAAACAGAGGATTTTTGCTGTGTGTAGACTTATGATGTCCTTTCCTCCTTTTGAATCTGAAAAACCAAAAATCAAATGACATTTAAAGGCTTAAAGATACAAAAATAATTTTCTTCCTTCAAAACATCAGTTCATCACATGTTCAATAGGAATAGTTTGGAAATCTCTTATGGGAAAAGTAGGGTTTTTTAGCGCTGAAGCATTTTAGATTAAATGTTTGACCATCTGAAATTTCTAGCTGACAAATATTTGGTTATTCATTCCCCTCTCCCCTACATCATTACTGCAATTTACTTGCCCTGCAGGCTAAAGGATGCTCTCGGAGGTACATACACAACCTTAACCTCCTAGAACACAGCTACGCAGTACACCTGTAGCCACTCTATGCCAATCCCATCGAGGACAGATGCAACTCACTGCAGTGAAAATCTCCTTTTTTTCTTCTCTCCTCACCACATGTCAATTCAACTAAAAACCTTCAGTTTAATTAAATCAGCCCAAACCCCCGTGAGACAAAAATGTACTGGTGTCACAAGTAACAGTCTACTTACCCGCAAAAGTAACACCCATATATATCAGCATTAAGCTAAAAATATCTTTGCATGATTTGCACTAGTTTAGAAAGCACACCTTAACTTTACACAAACTTTTACAGAAGGTGGTCAGAAATGGCTAGATTTCTGCTCACTGCCCTGCAGACATACCAACTCCTGCAATAATCAGGGGAAAAGGAAGCCAACCTCTACTTTCCAGTCACCAAGAGCAACATATCAGTCAGACAAGAAAAAATGGGAGATGGCAGCGATAAAAATCTGCTCTAGAGAGAAATCCCATTTATTTACATACAAGTAAAGCAATCCACCCCATTACTTAGTGATCAGCAGCTGTGATGAGAGGGACATCTGCTCTCTGGGAAGCCAAACAAGACAGCCAGGAAGAGGGCAATAGCTTCCACATAATTACTAACTTTGCATCCCAAAAGGAAAACACGCATGGCAATCCCTTGTAACATAAGGGAGTAGCCCAGATTTGGGGCTCCTTCTTGCTTCACATGGTTCAAAAACTTCCTTAAAGTTAAGGATAAGCTGTGGGCTTCAGTCAAGCAGTAAAGGTGCACTGAGCTTTCACGAGAAATAAATTGTCTGGACCTACCCCGTTTCAACTTCTTGTAACTTCACTTCTTATTGCCTGAAATTTAACATTAATAACAGATTTAATTAATGAATATAGCACCAGATCACCATCTCTCAGAACCATAACGCTGTAATCTTAAAGGATGAAGTGCACTGCACTCACTTTATAAGGGTTTATGAAGCATGTGTTATAAAAGTACCTCAACCATAAGGCTTTTATACCTTGGCACTCACTTCAATACAATCCCATAAAATCCAAGCAATCTTTAAGTGTTAAAGGTGACTTTCACTACTGTATTTATTATTGGATAATGAAAAATGAGTCAGACACCCATAGAAACTGAGCAATGAAATAAGAGTTTCCTGAGACTTTCGCATTGGGTCTGCATTATACGTACCGTGACCAAAGAACCAAATAGCTCTCTCAAGACCTTTCAGGCACTTCATGCTAACCTTTCTCCAGAACTTCGTTCCCATCAGAACTTCTCTGTAATTACAAGCCAACCTCTACTCTGCAGAATCCCATTGCTTGTCACTGAACTTTCCAGATGTCAACAGCTGTTTCTGTAAGCATCCAACTCCTGTGAAGGACCTCCTCCACAGACTTCTGCAGCTGTGCTGGAGACTGCAGCTCTGTACTCCAGTAAGTTGGTTTGAGAAGACCGCACAGATCTCTGACACTAGCATCAGGGGACCCCATCTGTGGGTTCTCCATCTTTTCAGCATTAAGAGAGAAAGATCAGAGCACATTATGCTGTTCAGGTTACATGCAAGTCCTGTGTCTTTGTAGAACCTATTGTCTTTTGTAGAGGGTACATAAAAGAAGAGGACCATTACAAGGTGGAAACTAATAAACTATAAAATGATGATTTTTTAATATTTTTTTTTAACCTAAAACAGCAGGGTCTTCTGATGATACTGCAACACAAGAGGACCTCACTGTGGTGCTTGCTCATTTTTATGAATATCAAATCCTCTTCTGAAATGCAATATGTAATTATTCTGTTGTCCTCTCCTTATAGATATTTAGACAGCCCATCTTCAGAATTGAGA
The DNA here is from genome assembly GCA_013400195.1 of Aramus guarauna. NCBI lineage: Eukaryota > Metazoa > Chordata > Aves > Gruiformes > Aramidae > Aramus > Aramus guarauna. The sequence goes on along the minus strand of VXBL01007285.1, from coordinate 373,164 downwards.
GCAAGTTTAATCATAAGTTTTGTAAGTTGTACCACAATATTCTGCATAGATATCAAGACCATTTATGCAAGCAGAAATCTGCATAAATCCAAACAGCACACCCTCCTCACCAGAATCAAGCACCCCAGGTTCAGTGTTAACTTAAAAAGCCCCTCAGCAGAATCCTAGTACTGTCAGAAATAAACCTAAGAGTTTTGGCTACAACCAACCCAATATGTACCTTGTCTCAACAGAACTTGGAACCAGTAGCTCAAGGGAGCATAAGTTTGACCTATGAGGATGAATAATCTACATGCATGAAATACTAGCATTACACTCAGACACTAAGCATGCAATTGGAATATATAGTCCCAGCATGTGCTACATACAGTTGGCTCAGTCAGAGAAGAGTACACATTTAAGATTACAGCATCTCAGCAATTCTTTCATTTGTTTCCTGTAAAGATTAAAAAGGACAGAGATGTCAGAAAGACTTTGGAGAGACACTGAGATAGAGCAGCTTGGTGGCAAAAGAACAATTGTCTATCGTCCTCTTGTCTGAAAATCCATAGGAGAGATATCTTACATGATTAACTCTAAGAGATTAGTAAAAGCACATCAAACAAGGACCAGCACCACCTTGCCTTCTCTGAGGAGATGCACATCATCCCACCATGCTTGTTTACAGTGAATAACCCCAGTTAATCTTTCTGACCTCTATTGTTTCTCATATCCAATTATACCCAGATTACAATTAAAATTAATTGCTCAGATTCATACAGAATTAAAACAGTCTCTTGGCATTGCAGCCATACCTGCCATGAATTGCCATACCAAAACAAAACACTTCACAGAATTCCAAGCTCACACACCCCATCCCCTATGGAGAGAGAAGTTCATTTAATTACCACCTCCAGCAGCTGTGCAAGAGCACAGATGCACCTTGCAGGACACCCTGAGGATCAGGAGCAAATCAAGGCTAAATTGGATACAGAGCAAGAGCCCCTCAAGGAAATCCACTCTGCCATCCTTGGCAGGTGGGAAATGAAAATATATCACGGCTGTAAGGCTTAGGCAAAATCAGAGCTGGGAAAAGAACTCAGATACTGTAAGGCTGCCATCCTAACCTGCCCACAATGCCAAATCCCAGGCTGGATCCAATTTGCATGCACAGGAGTGGAATAAGCCATCGTACTAGACCCAACAAAGCAGAACATCTCATCTTTGTTTTACTGCTAAGCAGGTCAGAACAACATGTCTCCCTGCTTTCTCTTGTCTTTTTGGCACTGGACACATGTACTTTTCACTTTTAATTACAAGGCACAGCAAGCATTTGCTTGTTAAATTTCAGGTGCCAGTGGGGATGGAAGCCATCCAAAAAGCATGTGTTTGACCTGGCAAAGAGTGACTGATTGGCAACAGCCACATGCTTGGTTGTAAAGCCTTTTCATTGTCACAGCAAGGCAGAGTTTACCCAAGGTTACTCCATCCCATTATGCTCTTGTTACAGCTGCACGTTCTCCAGCTCCCCACAGATTGTCAGAGCAAAGTCCTTTGCCATAGTAATCTCACCTTCCCAGGCCACTTCAGTGCTACATGCTGTTCAGCTATTTTGCCAAAGGCTTTTCCATATCACAGCATGTTCACACATAGTTCCCCTCTATAAACTGCCAAATGGGTTACAAGCATCACCACTTATGGCTGTTCTGTATACATGCAGTTTGACCAGCACTTCTAGGACTGGGCCTGGACCAGAGGTAGAAGGAACCTGGGCTGGTGACATTAGGCAAAAGCCAGTGCTTCCACAGGAAAAAGACAGCAAATCAGCAGAAGAGCAATGTAAAGCTCCTGATCTGTATTCTGCTTTGCTCCAGAGACTGGTATTTCTGCATAGCATAGTTTTGCATGATGCCTTTTCACTCTTCTTGATTCTACATAGGAAATCCCTGATTGTTGCAGCATCTGACACATTGTTTTGTGGTCACCAGCTTTTTATAGTGGCACAGAACAGCTCTGATCCCAAACTGTGTGCACAGAAAGAGAAAAACAGCATTCAGTGTTATAATTATATGTTATTTGGGTAAATACATGGTTGTGCTATTCTCCATAGAACTACAAAGTAATTTTCACCATTATGGTAACTTACCATGTAAGCAGAAATAGTTACAGAAAATAATGTTATCAGTAAGGAGAGGCTGTGTGCACCACAGCTGCTGGAACTGAGAACACCATTTATATAAAAACACTCCTCTGATTATAGGTCTCACTTGGGAGAACACTTTACATGTGGGAATAAGTTTACTCACAGTAGTTGCCCCATTACGGAAAACAAAGAGATGTGCATGGATAGTTACTCATGGGGGTAAACTTTTGCAGCCCATATACAGCAATCTATTTCATTTGAGGACAGTAGAGTGTTTCATGACTCTAGAAAAATAAAAATTGTATTATGTATCTCCCTTGAGGCCATTAAACCTGAATACAATTTTAAATGCATCATTGCTTTTCCACTGCTTACACACTTTATTTTTCTGCTTTTTAGTCAGATTGCGGAGAGAACACAGACAACAGTCAGCTTTATCAATGTTCACATCCAGATGCTAATGATCTATCTCAATTTACTTACCTGGTGCCTATTAACTCATGTCCCTCACTGTCCCTAATGCACTTCTCTTCCTAACATCTCCCCACTGGTGGAAGCTGAGGAGGTAGGAGAAGGTCTATCCCCTTTCCGGACAGAAAGCTGAGGCCCCCAAAAATTAAAGGTTAAAGTTGCAAACATGATGGCACTGCCATCCTCTGCATAGTAGCTCTCAGCTCTAAGCTATCCACTGTAGTTGCCAGCACCACATGCTGACTCAGATGCCAGAGATCCTAATAGATAGGAAGGTTCGGGACAAAAGAACAGGATTCACAACTACCAGCTCACTTGCTTTGACATTTTCCATTTCATTTTCAAAATTAGCTCCCAATGATACAGTCCTTGCAGGTTTATGGTAGAAGTTTGTCTGGAATGACACACCAAGAAGGTGAGCAACTGCCCCAGTGACTGTGAACCACAGCCGCTATGTCCTGTTCCAACAGGGCCACTGGTAGCTCACAGCCTTGGGAAAAATCACATACTTTCCTTTCCGTATTCTTCCATGCACGCACATGAGGCCTGGTCACCGCAGTGTCCTGAAGAACTAATATAAGAGGAAAAGGAATTGCAAGAGGGGACAAAGTTTTTATCTGCAGCACAACCCTGATTCTTTGGTTTAGAAATCAATTGGCAAAAGCCAGAAAATTGCCAAGCTGACTCCATCTTTCCACCTATTTCCAGGTCCTGAGCAGTACGTTCATTGCCTCTACTCCATTGCCATTCAGTCTCTGAGCACAGCTGCTTCATAGTTTTTGTTGCTTTCTTTTGCAGTCATTTTTAAGGATCACACTGGCCTGCCATGGAATGGCTCCAAGGGAGGCAAGAGAAGTTAGCTAAGCTTTTTTGTCAGAAAAAGGACAACCTGATCTGTTGCAACAGAGAATTAAAACATTGTGGAGCCCACTGCAAAAGGCAGCACGAATCTCCCCTCAGACAGACATAAGGACTGGACTAAGTGCTGATTCCCCAGATTGATAAGAAAACTACAGCCTGAGTTTTCTCTAACTACATCTGTGCACCACTTAGAAAATCACGATCATTACCTTCAGAGTGCAGTAATGTTTGTCTGTATACAATGAAAAAAGGTATTTTAGGATAGGTAGGGTCATGGGCAATGAACTCTGGATAGTGCAAAAAGAAGCCTCAAGCACTCTGACATGTGCTGAAATGTTTTTCTAAGATCTAGCCCAGCTGAAGTCCATTGCAAAGAAAAGCTGCTCCTAATATAGCCATGCACGGGCTTCCAGGTCTCACAAGGTTGCTTGGGATAAAGCATTTTACACAGAATTGATAACTTCAGAGCTGAAATTAGAGTTACTGCATTTATACTATGAGACAGATGTGCATATATGGCAGAAACTGAGACAGTGGCCAGCATGTACCCTGCAGACTCTGCTAATCTATTCTATTGAAAATGAGAATTCGCTCAATGAGTAATGCTGAATTTCTCTATTCTTCACTTCAGAAAAGAATGAAATACAAAGACATTTTGCCACAGATTAGTGGGTTTGGGGTTGGAGAGTGTTGGGGGCAGGATTTGCCTTAAAGAAAAATATCTCTCCCAGTGAAACAGCTGTTATCAGTAAAGATCAAGGTCAGAGCATTATGGGGTCTTCAAAAGGACCCACCTGCCCCTTTTCCAAGAGCTGCTCTCCACCCATTCTATTATTTTTCCTCCTTTTTAATAACAGGACATGCTGACTCGTTATTATTGATTGATTATCCTGCTGTCTGTGAAGCACCATTCCCCTCCTCGTTAATTCAAAACTACCTCATTTTTCATACTTCATAAATTAATATATTATTGGAGCTGCAGTAGTAAAGGAGATGGCCATGTTTCATAGAGAGGTAGGGAGGGTGGAGAAAGGAAGGAAGTCTCATAAACCTGCCCTAGATCAGGATCTGCAGCTGTGTCCGCCCTGCTGACAGGCTGGGTGTTACGGACAGGCAGCCCCTTACAAGGTGATGCATCCTGACGGACCCTCTTTGTCCCTGTAACCAAGGCAGGGCACTCAAAGCTCACACAGGTCCACTCTGCCCACTTCATAAAAGCAATGGCCCTGTTAAGTGACAAAATTGCAGCTTTATTTTAGTGGATATTATAACTTCTGATCTGTCCTTTAACACTTGCTGGCTAAATTAGAGCAAACTACCTCTTTATTAAATACTGACAGCCAACTCTGGGAAGTCTACATCTAAATGTGGATGTGACCTTTCCAGTTTTACCCCATGTCTTCTCTTTACAACCTGGTACCATCCCTAAGGCTCTGCAGGGCCCTGACTCTAGCAATACAAGGTGAAGCAGACAGAGAGAGCAACAGGAGAGATGGACTGACTTCTAGGAAGCCAGACAAGGCAGCCCTGTCATAGACATGCACCAGTATGTCAAGCTGACTCTTACCTGATAACTGGCCTTTTTTCCTCCAAGCATTATTTGCAAGCCATACAAAACCAAAGCTGATATACTGGCTTGGGTTTCTCCTATCTTTCCACCTTGCAATTTGAACTTCCAGCAATTTCACTAGATAATGAAGTGCAGTTATACCCTTCTCAACCAGCTTTAGGGTTTTTTAGGATGATGGGCTGGGAATTGTATGTTTAATGCGGTAGGTACCTACATTTACCATACACAAACAATGCCAAACAAACACTGCTCGCCCACTCGGTTCTTGCACACAAAGCAACCTCAGGAAGTGTGCATGGTAAGTTAGTCAGGTACAAAGGGTTTGAATTCTGGTTTGCCTTTTCCTAAAATCTGTGCCTGCTTTCATTCAAGTGCCCATTTTTTTTCTCAAAGCCCCAAGCAGCATCTAAGCAGGGATTTCAGGATCACAGTTGCCATCCTTGGTGGATAAATGACATAGCAAGTGTCTGACTGCTTTTTTCGTATTTTACTTACACATCTTGTGTCTGCATGCTTACTTTTATCAACCAGACTTGCAATATCTGCAAAGGCTAAAATTACCTTTATTTAACAAAACATTTTTCAAAAAGCTAACTTAGCCCTCATTTTCTTCCCTGTCTTTATTAATTAAATCCTGCATTAGATTTCTATTCACTTTAAATACTTACCTCAGCATTAACCAAACGTATATTAAATGAGTTCAGGAACTTATGAAAAATGCAAGTAAAAGCTCTTGGAATGCATAGATACAAAGACATGAAATGCAGATGCATAAAGACACACACAGGCAACTCTAATTCTGGAGTTTCATAATATATGTACATTTTTTTTCTTCATTAACATTAAATGATGGCTTTCAATGTACTATCTTTAAGATAGGTAGAAACATACCATCTCTCTTCTAACCCTCTCCCTTCCACCCCCATTAAATAATGCCATATGTGAGTGTTTTGTTAATTATCTCAATTGTGTTTATTTGTAGAAACAGCTGATGAGCAATGGGTGAGTTTCAGGGTGTTTTATTTGTTTGGTTTTAATGCATCTGCTTTTTCAGAGAATTAACCAAAAAAGCTCCAGGAATCTCCAGTTTTCATGTTCACACATACTGAAGGACAGTCTTCCCTAGAGTACAACAATCAGATTGTCCCTGTTTAAAAAAAAAGGGGAAAACTTCTGTTGGGAACCCTCATAAGCCTGGGTCCCAATTCTGTGCTGTCTGTACTGACAAATGGTCATATCCCAGACAACAGCTACTATACGACCTCCATTTATCCCTCTGTCAAGTCAGAAGTTGTTAAATTAAAATCTGCAAACGAACAGACAATATTTTGGTCTTTAAGCACAGGAGCTGTCAGGTCAGGTCCCAGTGGGGCATCCAACATCCCAGGTCCCACAGTCCCAGGCTGCAGCAGGGCAGAGCACTCTCTCATAGGAGCCCCATCATTACAAAGAGCCACAAGAGGACACAATCCCCAAACATAGTAATAATAATAATTATTGAAAAAACCAAACAACAAAACCTGTTTGGGCATCCTGAAAAAGACTGTATATTTTAAGAGTATTCTAACACTCATATTTTGCCTTTACATCTGAATATCTTTCATTCATTGATCTTGAACCATGCTTAAAACACTAATGAACTAAGTCACCCAGCATCAGGAAACTGTATTTCTTACATAGGAAAGGTCAGAGAAGTCTACAGAGGAAACATGACTTTTCTGAATTCAAAAAAGACAATAAAAATCCCTTCAAAAGGAGAAATTCCTAAAGTTGTCTTCTCCAAGTATTATGACACATCTGTAACTCAAGAGATCTCTTTCACACAGTTTCAGGTCCCAGTTCTGCAAATATTTACCAAAATTCTCTCATTTCTCAGGTGACAAACTCAAGCTGAATTAATCAGACAAATAGAGAGAATCCCATGTACAACAGCTCACAAGACTTGTAGATAAAACTCATCATGTCACACGTCCTCTGACTCCACCTGCTGTGGGTGACCTTGAGGAAATCATCTTTGCTTCATCAGTAAGAAAAATATTTCTTCTTCATTCCCATCTTTATTCTCCTATTTAAATTGCCTGTTCTGGAGACTGGCAGTGATTGTCCCTGAAGTGTATTTACAAGACCAAATACGCTGCCACGTTAACCAGATCGCAGTCACATTTGTACAGCCCACTGGTATAACCAGACCAGACAAATCTGAGCTCAGCTAATCCAGATGCTGCATTTTAGAGTTACAGCCTTCCCTGTACAGCAGTGGGCAGGTTCTGACCACATAGGCTCTGGACTGAGTGGCATGATTTTTGGAGTGCTGAGAAGCACAGGAACATCATACACAGCTCAACAGGTCCAGAGAAGGGGTGCACAAAGAGACAATTACAACTGCATCTGCAGCTCAGGTAATTTAAGGCCCTGTTAACGGCAGCTGCAAAACCAAGAGCTTTTCAGTAACAGTATTTCACTGGGCTGAAGGAAAAGATTAGGGATAAAATACAGTAGAAACAACTAGTTCTATCACTCCTGCCCTATGGCTCTAACCCAGCCCCATTGCCTTTGTGTTATAAACACATTCTCTGAGATTGTACCAGCAAGTGCCAGTTTGCAGCACATGCCGTTTATCACAGCGTCAGCATAATAAGGAAAAAGGGTCCAAAGAAACCTTCCATATGCCAAATGGCTGTAGGACACTCCAGAGCTCAGTTCCTCACCGATAGCTTGGGATGCAATCTTAGGAAAAAGCAGCAGATGACTAATGGTAGCTGTGGCAAAGGATGGCAGCTCTGTTTAAGCTGGGTTAGCAAGCATCAGGTGCATGCTGGAACCTCTGCCTCATCAGCCTATCACAAATTTGATGAGTAAGAAGAAAACAAAATTATGTGGAATTCCCTTTGGGATCAAATGGACTAAGAAATAAAGGCAAAAACAAAATCAGTTTGAACCACAGTTCTGCCCTGAGGTGCCAATCACCACTGAGGAATTTGCTTTGGAGATACATGAGGCCAGGACTGGGTTTACTCTGCAAGTGAGCAAGAAGAAATGAAGAGGATGTCAAAGCAACTTGCATTCATTTAGGACCTCCAACTCCCATAAGAGGTGGTGTCGGTCCCAGTGTGCTAGCTAGTTTTCAGTTGGGTAGATGCATTCCTCTGCAATTTCAATATTACAGTCACAATCAAGTTCTTCCTTCATTAACCTGAACTGCAACACAGCATTGCTCTCTGCCAGCTCATAAACAATTGCCACACTTCATCCTCAAGAAGCTTCACAGAAACAAACAAAACTAATTGGATTCAGCTTTCAGACCTTCTGACTCTCCAAATTTTTCATTCTGATGGGCCAAGTTCAGAGGTGTGACTAGGTATGAGAGATGCCTCATGCCTTCAGCTTTTATAGCTTCAGTGATTTAGACTGCCCCTCCATTTTGACTCTATGACAACTGGGAAACTAGCCTGCAAAACCACTTTCGCAAACCTCTTTAACCGAGCACTGTAACTTTATTTCTGCTTTATGCTGTTTGCAACTGCTGTTCAATTCCCTTCGCTAGAAGGTCTACCTATAAATAAAATGTCTAATGCTTCAGTTCTGGTATAAAGGAAAAATGGAGGGAATCCTCATTTCAGTCACTGTGCCTGGGTGATACTGCTGTGCAGAGAGTCAGCATAAAAGACTACATACCTTTTAATTCTTCAGGTTATCACCTGCAACAACAATGGTAAGAGCACAGGAGAAAACCTAAAGATGACTGCATCCAATTGAATTGCAAAGAAAATTCATGAAGGAAGGTATTTCTAAGACATCAGAATTGTCACCCCGGATCTTAAATGCGATCAGGACCTCCTGTTTATCCACATCTCATCTGAGTGATACTATATACAGGCAAGTGCTTTTTGGTTTGATTTTGTCAAAGTTGTCATTCTCTTCCTTTTTTCCTCTCTTCTTTTTCTTTTGAATGCTTTTTAACTCCATCCTCTCAACCTCCACATAAATCCCAAGGGTAAAGATAAAAGTTTCATAGTGAAAACTGGGGTTTCAACTAAACAACACCACCAGAAATATGCACTCTTCGCAGAACATTTCATTGAAAAAGTAATACATGAAATCTGTGATTCAACAACAATTCCTTGAGATTCAAAATGGCACCTCAGTGCCTGAAAGGAGCAGTGCTTCAGATATATGGGACTTCTGTTCTTCTTACCCAGCAGACCAACCCATGCTAGAAAATGGGGGCTCGCAGCACTTCAGCAGTGCAGGCAGTTAGTCGAAGAATTAAGAATCACAGGCTAAATTTTTTGTGGAAATTATCCAATTTTCTAAGAGAAAGTTTTCCACAAC
>VXBL01007285.1:314188-363763 GCA_013400195.1 Aramus guarauna | reverse complement strand
GTAAAAAAAAAAAAAAAAAGGTAGAAAGAAAATGGGAATTTAAAAAGTCAAAAGAAATGTTCTTAGTAAAATAGAAGAGACTTTTTCCCTTAGTGCTTTGGAAGAAATAAACAATTCTAATTCCCAAACTGCTGTGAAAATCTGCCTCTAGTAAAATGTAACCAATGCCCAAAATATAGCATTAAATTAAAGGTTAGTAGGGAACAGAGAGGGTAGAAAAGCCAAAGCTATGCATTTTGCAAGTCTCAGCTTTTCAGAGCGCTCAACCACCTCCCCTTAAATGCCATTTATCTGTAAGGAAGGGGCGCTGCTAAACAAATACCAAAGTTTCTCCTTTCTGAAGTTCACCACAGAATTATCAGGCTTGTTGCAACCTGCGTGTCAACCAGGCAAAGCAGATGCTCCTCATGTGGTCTCTCAGACAAACAACCGGGTGGGCAGGTGCACTGAAAGGGAAGATGTGCCCTGGAATACACTCTGCTTATTAGAGCATCTTCATGGTGGTAGAAGTGTCAAAACTGCAGGCACTTGGCTTCTCATCAGGGCTCAAAACAGTAACTCTCAAGAAAGCCATAGCCCCCAGGACTTCAGAGTTGTCTGACTGCTAGGTCTAATGATCACCTGGAATTTCATAGTATTAATGAGAACCCAGTGCACATTTTCGTGATCCAAATACAAGTCCCTAGTGTGCAAGTGAAAGGAGAAACAGAGCAGATACAAGTCTGGCAGTTTCTGCTCCCAGCAGCGGAGGCTGTACACACAGCCGCAAAATGTGCCTCTTCAGGCACAAAGACATGATCTCTCCACGGTGATTTTACCCACTGATAAGCACTAGTGACTGATATGTTTCATTGAGGAGCAAAGGGCAGGACTAAGGGACCAGCTGCTTCCAGCCTGCTCCAGCATTTTCCAGTCTGCTGTGACAGGAAAGACATTTCAATACTCGGCAGGACACCCAAATACAGACAAGGGTAATATTCAACACTCTGCTGGGGCTCTCCATTTAGGGATGGGAGACACACATGGGAGCAGCTTAGAAGGAAGCCTAAAAAGAGTATGAAATAAATAAAATTGACTAAATATATAACCCAAACTGAAACAAGAGTTTATAGCTTAAAAGAGGAAGGCCCACAATACATGAAGCTAAGTGGGGACTTGATTTTGCCATCAATGTTACATAGCAGATGCTCAGACATTAACTTTCATAGAATCATAGAATGGTTTGGGTTGGAAGGGATCTTCAAGGTCATCTAGTTCCAACCCCCCTGCCACAGGCAGGGACACCCTCCACTAGACCAGGCTGCTTAAAGCCCCATCCAACCTGTCCTTGAACACTTCCAGGGATGGGGCATCCAGAACCTGTCTGGGCAACCTGTTCCAGTGTTTCACCACCCTCAGAGAGGGATGCCTTCCTAACATCTAATCTAAATCTACCCTCCTTCAGTTTAAACCCATTACCTCTTATCCTATCACTCCATGCCCTTGTAAACAGTCCCTCTCCAGCTTTTTTGTAAGTCCCTTCAGGTACTGGAAGGCCACAATTAGGTCTCCCTGGAACCTCCTCTTCTCCAGGCTGAATAACCCCAAGTCTCTCAGCCTGTCTCCACAGAAGAGGTGCTCCAGCCCTCTGATCATCTTTGTGGCCTCCTCTGGACTCACTCCAACAGCTCCATATCCTTCTTACGCTGAGGGCCCCAGAGCTGGATGCAGTACTCCAGGTGGGGTCTCATGAGAGCAGAGTAGAGGTGGAGAATCAACTCACTTGACCTGCTGGTCACACTTCTTTTGATGCAGCCCAGGATATAGCTGGCTTTCTGGTCCATTGCTAGCTCAGGTTGAGTTTTTCATCCACCAACACCCCCAAGTCCTTCTCCTCAGGGCTGCTCTCAATCCATTCTCCATCCAGCCTGTATTTGTGCTTGGGATTGCCCTGACCTGTGTGCAAGACCTTGCACTTGGCATTGTTGAACTTCATGAGGTTCACACAGGTCTACCTCTCAGGTCTGTCAAGGTCCCTCTGGATGGCATCCCTTCCCTCCAGTGTGTCGACTGGAGGCTCACACAGCTTGGTGTCATCAGCAAACTTGCTGAGGGTGCACTCGATCCCACTGTCTATGTCGTCTACAAAGATGTTAAACACCACCAGTCCCAACACCGACCCCGGAGGAACGCCACTCGTCACTGGTCTCTGCCTGGACATTGAGCCGTTGATCACAACTCTTTGAGCGTTACCATCCAGCCAATTCCTTTGTTGGGGGCAGAATAAAGCCCAGAGATAATTAAATATTTTAAGGCCTAAAGAGCCATTAGGTCATCAATTCTGACCTCCACTTGTAGCACATATGCCAGAATTTTACCAAATCATTCCTACATTAAGCTCAATATTTCTTCCAGAAAGGAATCCACTTTGTAAGAAAAGGATGTTGCAGTGCCATAATTCAGGAGAGTAAGGCATGCATCAGGTGTGGCTTTCCTGGGACCAAGAGAGAAGGGGGATGACAAAGGCTCCCAGACCATGGGTTGTAGCCATGCCTCACCCAACTGCACAGCCTCTGCATTTCAACTTTGGCTTTGTCTGATCCCCCATATTGCAATAAGCAGAGATGTGGGCATTGAGAAATCAGTGTCCCACCATCACCTGGCACAGCACTGAGCAGAGAAATAGAGAAGAAGCTGCCAAAAAATTTACAATATTCCCACCAAAATTTTTCAAAAAAGAAATTAGAAACAAAAGCTTTTCTTTTAAAAGAAAGAAAGAAAAAAGCCAGCACTTAAATCCTCTTGCCTCATAATTGAGCCTAGGGTTATGCCACAATTCAGGTAAATGATGTTTATATAACTGGCATTTGGCTGAATGCATAATTCCTATTTAACAGCTGAAGAGAGGCATTTTGGGTCTTCAAAGAATTTTGACAGGTAATTCCCACTGTAGTTCTGCAGGGTAGCTGAGAGGTAATTATCCTTCTCACTAGTAAATCAATTAGGAATGAATGTATGGAAAGCTTTTCCCCTCCTCCAAGTAACTGCTAATCCTCTAAGCACTAATGAGCAGAAAGGGCTAGCAACAGTGTTCAAACCCATCAAAACTCAACAGGAGCTGCAAGGCACACAGGGTCCAATCACTACCTGGGAGCTAATGCCTGAGGAGAAAATATCTTGCCTGGAAAGGGTCTGCACAATTCACTGTGTGTGCGCTGGCCCTGTGTATGTGTCACTTTTGGTATCTCCCTCCCTGTTTACTGCCTCAAAGACAGACCTGTTTTGGGGGTTCACAAGAGCTCATTGCATTGTATTCAACGAGCCAGCATCTGTGCCATTAGAGATGAAACACAAGGGTTCTGAACTTTCTTTACTGGGGTACAACTGATTCACTTCACCTACTGCTTTGTGATTCACTATTGGTGGTTGTCTTCAAGAGCTGAGCAAAAACATGATGCTTACTCTGCAGGCCACTGTAACAATATTCATCAGAGAGATTTGGAGAAGATTACAAACCAAATGCATTTTTTGCAGTGCATAACCTCATGAATCTGCGAAGGGTGGGTGGACAATAAACCTCATATTGAATTCGACAAATCCCAGATGCTCCAGTCCAGTGACACTTTATCCAGGCATTTTTCAAATGCTGCATGGATATTTAGAATTGCTTTGACGGTCAACAAAGCAGAGTCAGCTCTGGGTTCAGACAAACCAGCTGTTTAACCATGCACAGTAACAGTGCCCATAGATTTAGCACAGGTAGAAAGAATGAAAACAAGTTGTTCCCACAGCAGCCAGCACTGAAGCTGGTTTCCTACAGCTTTTCCTTACAGCTCATCTCCCTGTTTCAAAAGGATTTTCAGAGGGAGGAAAAGAGGGAAGACAGACAGGTCCAGAAATCATTTCCTTAAGACACAAGACCAAAAAAAAAAATTTAAAAAATTGTCATCTGAAATAAGAAAACAGCAGGTAAAGGTAGGTCTGCGTGCCACTATGTGATGAAATGTAGGTGTTATTAATAAAAAGGAGGGAAAAGACTGCTAACCTGTAAAGCTTGATAGCTTGAGAAATTGCTAGAAGACAATCATATATCCTAGTACTCCAATTTGTGAGGGAGACTTTACACCAGTGATGTAGGATTTGTAACTGAGCATATTGCCTTCGCTTTTAGGTGGGCAGAGTTGCTCTGGAAACCGAATGAAGAATTAACTCTTCACTGCCCACCATATTGGATATGGGAGGGGTGTGACGGCCAGGAGAGCTCATTACAAAACATCTTCATTCCGTTTTGCTCCGAAAAGAGAAGTCAAGGTGGTAGTTAGAATAGTTTAGCATCTGCATCAGAAAAAATATAAGTGGACCCCTGCCCACTGCATTCTTCCTCTCCTCTATACATCCAAACACACACATATTGTTGCCAATCGTAATCGAAGCTATGACTGCTTTATGGTTGCATACACTGAAATAAAAAATCAATCCTGAAACCTCTGTAGACTGACCAGTGATGGAAAACACAACAGTAGTAATAAGAACAGTGCAAAGAGCAAAATACTAGTTTGGAAACATATTGATGGAGACAGGAGATGGGCAGTTTGGAAGTGAACAAGCCGAACAGGCTGCACCCATCCAAACACAGCTCCACTGCCAGCAATTAGCTACATGCTGCAGCCCTCCCACATTGACTTCTGTGGGTAGCTGAAAGCATCTTTGTCCCACTACCTCCCTTGAATCAACACAGGCAATAATTTTAAACCAAAAAGGGACTGAGTAGTAACTCCTGGGCTGTTCTCCGTGAGCCAGCTGCAGCCCTAATTGCATCACGTGGGAAGCATGAGCAGGGGGTTTGAAAGCTATGACCTCATCTTCTCTCCTACACATTCAAATCAAATCTTAGGTCTCCCACCCACTCTCCCAGGCATTCTGCTTTCAGCCCCCTTACATGATGTAACCAATGAAAATGTCATTTACATCTTTACCTCCAACTTCTAGCTAGGGAAAGCATAGAGGGGGAGAGTCAAATGCAAAAATAAATGCCTTTTACTCAGTATTTCTAATAATAATGAGACAGAGAAGGCAGCAAGAGGTGTATTAGCCAAAGCCGGTGTAAGCAAGAATCCCAGAAACATTTGTGTGAGTTCAGCTTCTTCAAAGGTTTAACAGTCAGAAACAAATAAAAACAACCCTTTTATTTCTCTAACACATTCAGCAGGAGACTAAGGACTCCATCTCTATCACAAAACCAGGCATAATTCTACTGGATTCCATGGAATTGCACTAGTGTAACTTAGGAAATTCAAACTCTTGTGAATTATCAACAACTTTCATTTTAGGATTCCTCTCAGAATGAACAGAATGCTGTAATTTTGTTTCTATAGCTACCAGCTCAATGGCTTTCCCTTACCTTCCTCTTGTTAGTGGGACTGACATAAAGGTAGCTCAGCACAGTCTTCAGGCCTACTTTGTCATTTAGCTTTTCATAGGTAGTGCCATAGTCTGTTGACCTGGAGAAAAGAGGAGACAAAAAGAGTTTACGTGATTATTAGAGCTCAGCAGAAGGAAATGACTGATCAGTTGCTCAGAGTTACAGCTGGAGCATTATTACCCTTTATCCTGGTTTCAGCTGGGACAAAGTTATTTTTCTTTCTAGTAGCTGGTATAGAGCTGTGTTCTGGATTTAGTATGAGAATAATGTTGATAATACACTGATGTTTTTAGTTGTTGCTAGGTAGCTGTAGTGTTTACACCAAGTCAAGGACTCTTCAGGTTCCTACGCCCTGCCAGGTGCACAAGAAGCTGGGAGAGCACAGCCAGGACAGCTGCCCCAGACTGGCCAAAGGGATATTCCCTGCCATAGAGCATCATGCTCCAGCTATAACTCGGAAAGCTAGCCGGGAGGCAGGATCGCTGCTCAGAAACAGACTGGGCATTGGGTTTTTTTTCCTGCAAGTGGTGAGCAATTGCATTTGTACATCAATTTTATGTATTATTACTGTTGTTATTATTATTATTAATAATATTATCATCAACATCATCTTCATTATGTTATTAACTGTCTTTATCTCAACCCAGGAGTTTTTTTCCATTCTTCTCCCCATCCCACCAGGGGTGGAGAGGGGTGAGCGAGCAGCTGCGTGGTGCTCACTTATCAGCTGGGGTTAAACCATGACACCCTTAAAACTCAAGCTTTTGAGTTTCATTCAGGGTGGCCAGCAGAAAAGAGAAGAAAACCTGAGTCCTTTGGGGAGGGTCTGTCTCTGCATCAATTGATCCTGTACACCTGAGGAGCTGTGGTGCAAACATGAAGATGGACTTTGGGGTAGGTGCTGCTCTCACGTGCCAGCGTGGGATTGCAAATGATATCTACATGGGAGGACTCTGATTTCAGCAGCACACTTAGCACAAATTCTCTTTTCAGACAAATACAACAGAAGAATCCAAATTAAACCCATCAACAACAGTTTTATTTAAGTAGGCTGAATTTTGACTTGGAGATGGGGATCCAAATGTGGCTCAGAATTGTAACAGCTGAACTCATGTCTAGATAAAAATGTACCTAAACTGGCATCTTGAGTCCTCAGACACCCCCATCCTACTTTGTGCCAGGCATTTAATTTTTCTGAGTTACAGAGACAGATTCAGGCCCCTACACTAGCAAATCCCACCCGGAGGAGCAGATGATCTGGGGGTGGCATTACCCATTCGTGACTGGGGAAAAGGGCTGCTTCGTCACAGAGGGTTTTCTGTACCTTCCTCCTCCTCATTTGTGGGCATGTTTGAATCCTCACTCTGCCCTGCTTGTTTCTCTGCTGTTTTTGTACTCTGATTTTCCTAAAAACCAAGACTTTTCTCACCAGAACAAATCAACAGCTACAGGATCCCACACCTGAAGAGTGGTCAGCACCAGCTTGCTTTAGGAGGGGTGTCACAACCTGCATGAAAAGCTCACCCACCCCATCCCAACAGTGGGGAGAGTCTGGCTCCTGACCCTACACAGCTTCTATCATATGGATGGAGCAAACACAATTCTTATCAGGTGGACAAAGACAGACCCTCACAAGAAGCTTACCTGGACATACCTATGGTTTTATTAAGATGAGAATTCATGGCCCCTGCCCTCCTCTCCAATCATGCTCTTTACCAAACAGATGATTAGAGAACATGTAGCAACTCAGTGCCTTTCCCAGTAACTAGCTCCAGTAATTTTCTGATTTTCTATGTTCAGCAAGCCTCCACCATCTCTAGCATCTGCCTGAGACCAGTCCTCTGCTCCTTGTCTGTCTGGCAGAGAAACGGCCCAAGTCACTTCTGGCATCACAGTGAGCAGAGCCACTGCACCCAGCAGACCAAGGCTCCCACTCAGGGGTGCTTCAGGTCTTAAACAACTTCCTCGTGTTCTGGTTTAGCTCTTTAATACTCAAATAGAACTAATAGTACCTCTATTTACATTTAATACTCTTTTGTACTAATGCATAGTATTGATACTCACTAGGCTTCAGAGACTTCCCAAAGGATTTTGCAATAATATACTGTATTTCCATGGCACTTTCCCATCCAAAGAATCTGAAGCTTTTGTCTCACTAGCTATCAATACCACACAAAAAAAACTAGCAGCTTTGCCCCTCCAGGCAAGCTTGAAACTGAAGCAGCTCGATTAATTAAACTGAATAATCCAGGCCAATTAATTCCACTACACAAGGCCTCCTGTACATGTAAATTCATCAGGTCAGGAATCCTCAAGTAACACTAAGCTCTAAGCAGAGGGTAACGCATAGAGGTACTTCCTTGATCTCACCCTTCCAACAGCACACAAACTCCGAACAAGCCACATTCGTGACTACACATGTACCAGCCACCAGCCAGGGAAAGAGATCACTGGTTTCAATCAGCATTCAAAGAGAATACAAATAACAGTTTAATATTCTGACAGAGCTACTTTGATTTTGTTCTCCAAATCATTTTCAGATCTCCCAAAATGCTTTGCACTTCTAAAGATGCAGGCTGGATGCCCTAATGACTCTCTCTCATTAAACCATTATCACTCATTGCATTTGCCCTTTCAAAGAATAGCTAGAAAGGAAGTAGGATCATTATTTCGTTAGCTTCTCTAAGGCTTTCTTTATTATCATGACAGTCACCACTGGCTTCACAGAAACATCTCAAAGGATATCACAATAATATAGTGTATTTCCATAGCGCTTTCCCATCCAAAGAATCTGAAGCTTTTGTCTCCTGTTAATCCATTCAAACTAACAAAGTCCCAAGGGCCATACTGGGAAATATTATCTCTTTTCTAGAGATGAAGAAACTGAAAGCTTGCATAGGTAATTGTTCATTTTTTCAAAAGCTAGCATCTACAATTAGCCATTTCAGCTTCTATAATCATCCAGTGTATGGCTCAATACTCAAACCTGCTAAACTCCTTCCACCAAACTGCCTAATTTGAAAACAAGTATTTACCAAAAAATAAAAAAAAATTGGCTGCCTAATTTTAGCAACCCAAGCCTGAACATTTGAAGAGACATGACCCACAGGTGGACTAGAACAGTTCTGGCTCAGCTTTTAAGATTAACTTGAGCTCTTCACCTTTACTAATTACTTATCTTTGCAGTCAAAGACTTCTAACTGCAAATTAACTAGCCCACAGGTCCTTACAGTTGCTTGACACTACAAGCAAACTGGATACCATTTTTCTCCCACTCCTCTGGTCAGAATAGGATCCACTTCGAAACACATTATCAAAGGAGTGGAGGGGAAGAAAGGTTGTAGCTGTATCGAAATGGCACAAGACTCAGTGATACAAAAGATCCTTTCCATAAATCACACACCAAATGTCTGCTTTAACTGTGGTTGGGCCTTTTATGGCCAACTGATCCTGCCTAGCTGGTTCTCCTCTGGGTTGCTCCATTAAAGCCATCACTGGAGTCTCATCATCTTGAACAGCTGTTACTGCCATCAACCTCAAGTTGGTATTTGCAGATTGCTTTCGAAAAAACAAATTTCTGCACCTTGTTACACCACTGGTAGCACAGAAACTATTACAATATGGAACAAGCTCTGGCTATGTATACAAAGCCTTTAAAAGCTCAGTCCTTGCATTTTGTCCCTACATTGATCTGACAGCATTTTATTGTCCCCTCTATCCCACTTTCCATCCTGCAAACCAATTGCTAGCAATAATACCCCAAGAAAGGCTGCACAGTGAAAAGCAATAAAACTCAAGGGGTAATCCAGTCTTGAATGGACCTTTGTCTACTCCAGTTGGGCTTTTTGCTTTTTACAACTAGCAGTTCCTAGCAGCCATGAGGAAGAATCTCTTTGCTAGTCTTGGTTAACATGAAGAAAGACTCAATCCAGTGCAACACAGGTATCATTCATATAACCAAATAAACATGGGCTTTCCCTGAACAGACTGTGGCACCAAATTCTACATATTCCCTTTGGAAAAGCAAGGTTTATAATGTGATTCATTTTTTGGAAGAGTGCAAATTATCCCATAAACTTATTCTATTATAAACAGGTGGGAAAGAAAATCACCTGCTTGATTCCACTGCCCTCCATTGCTGCAAGTACTGTCCCACCGCCTTGGCAGAGCAGGGCTCAGCGGGCACACCCAGGCACAGAAGCTTCTCTCTACTAAAACCGGTATAACTCAGGGCACCAACAGCTAACAAAATCCATCTTGTTCCTGTAGGTCTGAGCCTGAGCTTCCCTGTGAATCCAACAGGCCTGAGCCAGCAGACTTTAATACTGTGGTAAGACTTGCTCATCCCAGGGATATGAAGCAGAAGTGTGGAGAGGCAGAGAGAATGCCACCTAATAGCTTTTAGAGGAGTCCTCCTCTCGAATGGTTTCCATCTCAGGGCTCTGTCAGGCAGAGAAAGGAGGTATTATTTGTTTGCAGTCTCAGCTACAGAGATAGGCTATAAAATATGTATCAGTGTCTCACGAGAAAGAGAGCTGCAAATGCTGGCACTGGATGGCTGGGAGGGACAAGTCAATCTCCTGGAGTGTACGTGTGCCACCAACTCTCCTGTCAGGGGGCTTCTGCGCCCGTGACCCTCCCCGACTGTGTCTGGAGAAAGAGCAGGTACAGTTCTGATTTTAGAGTCTCAGCCTTCTTCCCAAGGTACTAAAGCTTATGTATTCATCTCCAGATCGGAGTCTCACTACACCCACACCCACAGCCCCATGCTGAGAACTGCATGGGGGCACAGCTCCACTTAAATGAGCAGAATATCCCAATTCCCTGTGCACTTCAGAGAGCAACAGGAACACACGCAGCCCAGATTAACATTTGCTTGTCTTCTCACGTGCCTGGAAACTGACTGCCTGCAGTGTGCCTGTCTCCCCATACCCCCAGACAACTTTTTGTTTTTACCCATTGGCCAATTTTCTCCCAGTTTGACAAAGAAACAAAAACCCGAGAGGAACAAAGTTTCTAGAAGTTTCGTGAAACCAGCAGCTAGCAAAAGGAGAGCAAGCTTATTAGTGCTCAGAGAAAAGCTGCAGCATGAAACCAAATCCCATGAGACACAAGAGCAGGCACATCTCTCTGAACATCCAGCTGCAGGAAAACATTCAAACGCAGCTCACACATTAATACACTACAAAGAACCCAACTGCACAACACAAGAAGTCAGGCTGCCAAACTTCCATTGCTTCTGAAACAATTTGTTTCCATCTCTCCCTTCCTCCCCCTCAAACTACCCTCCCTGAGATAAAGGCATTTCTGAAGCTGTGACACACTGAGAAGAGACTTTGATGGAGTCAGAGTCCAGCTTGACAACCCCCTGTGGTAGCCCCAACTGTAAACCCCATTCACCAGCTGCCCTAGGGACCATAAGTTGTTGGAGACTCAGCCAAAAGCTGGCTCAGCATGGACCCCACCTCACTGCTTTGCACCAAATGGCTAAATGGGTTCTCACTGGGGCAGAGTGCCCTAAATCAGGAACCGGGCCAGCCACACAGGAATTACCGCACCACGTGGGAAGCTGGTCCTGCTCACTCACAGGCAGGGCTGAAGGCTGCTCCTCTTCAAAAGGATTTCAGTCATTTAGCATGCTCTGGCCCTGCTTCTCTGAACTTTTTGAGACTATTCCTTTTCTTCCTTGTTGAACTTAGACTAGTTCCTGGCTTTTGGTGACTAAATCTCAGTGGCTAAACATCCTGCACTGCCAAAGCCTTTTTCATATTTAGTTACAACAGTGAGAAGCAACCTTTCCTCTCTTAGGGCTGCTTTTAAGCCCAAAGTCAGAGTCTGCCTTGGGCAGCCAAATGCCTGGGACAGAAACACAGAGTTGGCCCTGCTGCTATTCCAGCCCCAGCTGCAGCTCGGGAAAGGCAGGGTGACCGCTGCCAAGACAGGATGGGTGCAAGCCTGGCAATGCTGCCCCAGAAGCAGCAGACATGGTGCCACTCCTCACTGCTAGCTCAGCTCCCCAGGCTCTTCTCCTCTGCCTCTCCAGGACTATTTCATTCCCAACCTCAAGGCAACCAGGGAAGCCCAGGTCCAACTCCCTGCCTATGACAGTGCAGCCTAATTTCACTTACAATGAGGCAGTTCCCAGTAAGATCCACTCTTACCAGTGCAAAGCTGTCTGGCTGACCTGGTCACACAAAAAGACACTTTTTTTTGGAGGGAAGGAGGTGGGGAGTGTGAACAAATAAAACCCCACAAGACAAACAAATAAAAAAAACCCCACAAACAAAAAGCCCAAAGAAACAAACACACCAACAGCTACGTTGGGCTGTGCCTACTTACTAAGGAAACCCAAATATCTGTACTCTGTCAATCTTTCACTTAGCAGAGCACATCTGCTGTGCTGAGAGCTTGCTTTTACCCAATGATGATTTTATAGTGACTGTAATAAACACAAAGTCAGAATATTTTACAATTACAATCAGAAGCAACTGCATCCCTTTGTACCCATCCCACTAAAGAAAAGTAAGGACAATGATGGAAGTCTGTGGAAGTGAACAGAGACTGAGAAAGCATATGGTACTGCTTCCTGGTGTAGTTTCCCAGTCTACAGCAATATCCTAAAATTGAAGATGATGCCTTTGTGTGCCAGCGCCACCAGTGGGCTTTTTAGTTTCATAAATCTGTCTAATCCCACAGGGAAACTTGGCAACTTCATTATCACATATTAATAAACACCACAACTGTGTTCTGTATGAAGGGATATTCCCTTTTGTTTTAACTTGATAATACAATCCAGAGCCCACTGCTACTACTTAACAAGAATGAAACCACAGAGCTCCACCGTGCCATTTGTGATTTCACTGATTGTTGTCATATTCCCCACAGATTTTTTTTTCCAGTCTGAAGACTCCCCGTTTATTTAGCCACTCCTTGTACAACATTCTATGACTACTCTTTCTAGACCAATTATATCTTTTGCCATGGATGCCTCAGAGACCAAGCTTTAACAGAAGATCTTTCTTGAAAAAAACAACTATCCAAGTATACCATCAAAAACCCAGAGCATTTAAAAACACCTAAATAAAACCACTTTCTACCATCATACACAAGACATACACAAGGTTTTACATCCTCAATACTACCAGAACCATAACCCATCAGTTCTAGGGGACTTTCAGTTCCACAAAGTTTCAAAAGTACCTAAAACCAGAGATTCCATTGAAAAAAGAGAAGTTCAAGTAGATCATAGTTTTGGTAATTTCTCTTGGAAAATTAATATTTTCCTTTTAGTTTGCATGTCATCTAAAAAGCATAATACTAACTCCAATTTCTATTATGATACCAGCACTCTTCCTCCACTTCCTTTCTTTTTTGCTTAATGACAATTCCCATCACCAAATGTCCAAAAGACTTGAAGATCACCTTTGTTGATAAATTTCTACTTATAACGTACAGTGGAGACTGGCAAGGCAAAACGAGCTGCCATGATGCATTAGTCATTGTGATTCACAGTTCAAAATGAAGGAGATAGGAACCAACTAGGAACACTGGCTTACTCTTTTTTTTCTTGCAGATTCTTCTCTTTTATTCTTGACAGGAAAGGTATCCTCTCTCATTTGTTCAATATGAGCCTTTGGGAGGACTCTGAGTGTCTCAGAGGCTGGACAAAAGATACAGAATATTCCACCTCTGAATTTACAGACAATAAAGCACAGGAGATGTATCAGTCACATTTCCAGTAGCTGACTGTTCATCGGCATTTCATTTGATCACCATCCCACAAGGTAGGGGGACTGTTCACACCAGTCATTCCTTAGTAGAGATGACTGCTCAGATGGGCATGAACAGTCTCTGGAGATGTAGTTTTTGTATATTTAGCCTACAGGGATGGTGGGGACTAACTTGAAAGCCATATGTTTGCATGACACTTGTACTTGTCCTGCAGGATCACAGTGGTGCTCTGGATATCCCCAGCAATCACTGACTACCCAGAACAATGTGCCATTGGGTACTTAAATAGCATTCACCATCAGCAACTGGGCTGTCTTTCCTAAACTCCTCTCTCTCCTGCACTCGGGCCTTCCCTTACTTCCAGACACACCATTTCTGTGGAAAGGCAGAAGTAGTTTCAGATCTAAAATAATCTGCAGAACCACTCCAAATTAAGGTGTCTTCCTTCAATGTAAAGGGAGACCACAGCAACCAACACATACACTCAATTGTTAGATGGCTAGAACAAGGCACGGTGTATCTCACACTAAAAGGATTAGAAAAGTTCATGGACTGAGCTTGCAGTACAAATGAAGGGAAAGACCTCAGTCATCCTGCCTGAGATCAAAAGTTCATCATTTGTTGTAATGAGCCAGTGCTCTATGTTTTAAATGTTGTTATTCTGTAGGGATATGAATGAGACTTACTACCAAAAGTAGGTGCCAAACAATATGTTTGTCCACTGTGCCATACACACTCTATAGCATTACAAAGTGAAGAGAGCAGAGGCAAGAAGAGAAATGTGATATGGATTTCCCAGTGGTTGCTGGCAGAATCAAGAATACAAAGACCTGAGGAAATGTGAAATGGCTTCTCCTCTAAAGCTGGGATAAGTACTTCCCTTCATTGCATGCTTGCCCCGTGGATGAGCTGCTTGCAAACCTTATTATGGCCAAAGCCAATGCCTGCTGGTAGAAACCATACCTCACAAAAGCATAAACATGAAAGCTATACAGGCATCCTGTAATATCCACATCAGCAGCCTCAGCAAGGACATCAGAATCATGATTTTACTGCTTTTGACCTGAGACTAGGACATCACATCCCTGCAGACACCACCCAAGACTCAGTTCAGCTGCCATGAAACAGGGCACTGGAGCTAAGTCTGGCTTCAGGGAGGCCTCTCCTTTTTCTGCTCTGGTCATTTCACTACTGTGAAACCTATATAAAAGCATTACTTTTGTATAGCTCTGAAGAACTATACCTCAATATTACTCACTTTCCATTTGTGCTGTCTAAAAGATCTGATATATTTATCATGTTCTTGATTCTGATGTATTCTAATTTTCCAAAGAGGTGTTTTATGCATCCCTGATAAGGCAGCATTGATTCCAACCACTTGACTGACTCAGCAGAGATGGCCTTATCAAGACGTATTCAAGAAATTCTGTCTACAGGACAGTAATAGGCTCAAAGATAAAAGGCAGCTTTGATGGCAAAGCCTCATTAATTAATCAGTTATTAATTAGATTATTAATTAGAAACAAGGCCCTTCCCCAGCCCTTTTCTACTTTTATTACTATAGCTAAAAATGCTTCTCTAATGATTCTCTTAAGCAGCTAATAATTTTAATTTGCATTATTTTGTAGCAAAAAGCAACTGCTTTGAATGTAGGATGTTCTGAAGCAATTGAAGAGGTTCAATTTAACATTGATGGTATCAGGTGCATTTAAACTGGAACTACCCTTAAATATATATTGAACAAAATGTTGAGGGAAGACTATGGAACTGCCCCATCACTAAATGCTGTATTTCTGTGCTAGATGTGGAGGACAAAGAAGTCCTCCCAACCACGCAGAGAATAAGCACACTTTGTGCAATACAAAATACCCTGACAGTAGGTACCTCAGCCTTCTTAAGAGAGGGGGAGAGGTGACTCAAACCTCAGTTTCTCAGCTGAGGCTACCAACATCAGTGTCCACTCACACCCAATGGCATGGTGGCTGTGGCCAGGGGTTACCAGAAACTTGCCTTTGACACACTGTCTGCCTGTTTTGGGATCAGTGGTAGGCAATACTGTGGGGACATTACCTGAGCCTGAGTCATCTCTAATGTAACACAAGGAATGTTAACTTTCTCAAACTATCAGCAAATCTTTGCAGAACTGATGCAGTTAAAAAGGAGAGAAGTGATGGAGGTAGTTTAGTCCAATTCCTTAGACACAGATATTAAAAGTCACAGACAATTGCCAAACCAACTTTTACAGTCAGCCTGCAACACGTTCCGCTTCCTACCTCATCTGACCCCTCTTCACAAGCCTTATGTCTATCTGCAGCTCCCCTACCTGTGGCCTACAAAGGTTACTGCCCCCAGCAGCACATCCACACAACCTGAACATAAATGCCACAGAAATCCTGTCTGACCCCAGGCAAGGCTCCTCGGCATGCCAGTTTCCCATTTAGTTAACTTAGGTTCACAGGAAACAACTGGCTCTTACTGTTTCCAAAAAAGAAAAATAAAATAAATAAATAAATAAAAAAAAGAATAATATTGGCAGATCTACACGTGAGGTCAGGACCCATGTATACCTGTAGATATATATAAACATACAAACTAATAGTAGCATTAACAAGAGAATGTTAACATTTTGCAAGCATTTCACAATTTTTCATTTGTGAGAATTCTGCATTTCTAAGAAACTTCGGTTTAAACCTAAATAGTGCAAGTTTAGTTTTCATAAAAGCAAAGAGCATTTGGAACCATAAAAGAACACAAATAAGTCTCACACTAATATTGCTCTGAATAGGTTTTTTGCAATGACAATTTCCCACCAGAACAGCCTCCAGCAAAAGCTCTCTTTTCAATAAGATAAATAAAACAAAACATAAAATCAGCCCATTCCTGAATCCTTCGAACCTTATCCATTCCAGCAACCACTGAAATATCCACGACAGGGGCTGCAAACCCTCCCAGCCTTCTGAATCAGAGGCTAACATTTTAGAGCATCTCATAGCACAGACATCATAATCCACAAGGCAGGAGGAGCTCTCAGACTGGATTACACAGGTGACAACGCCTTTATGCAGGTTGCACCACTTGCTTTGCTGGGTGGCTTGGTTATACGGCTACTTCCCTCGGCAATAAGCTGAGGGTGTTCAGAATGGTCCCAAGTGACTCCCTTCCTTTCTCATCCAGACAGTCAGGTTATACCACTCCATCCTCTCCTAGTTTCTTAGAGCAGAGAATTTCAGTTAAGAAACATAAGGCCAGGACATAAGTGCAAAAATGGAAGCAGCCAGTCATCTGTTACACAGTTTCTTGGCTTGGGCAACAGTCAGATCAGCAGCTGGATTAAGTGTCTCATGATACAGTTAAGTCCAGTGCCACACTGCATGTAGATATTTCATACTAGCACTGGTTTAGTGTGAGCCTTACTAATTCTCTGAGCATGAAGATTAACACCCTCCAGTCTAGTTAGCATGTCTTCAAAATGCAGATGCTAAGGTCTAAGCTTGTGTCTATACAAACTGTCCAAAGAAGTAAGCTTGCTGTTTATTATCAAGGTTAATAAATTATTGTGACTCATATGGCAGATGCTCAGCATGGAGATCTCCCTCTTCCCCACCAACTGCTTGTGAGTTGTGGGCAGCTTAGAAAGCACACAATTGATCACCCTTGTGCTATAATGCCCTAAGATCTCACTGCCTGGTACCTTTCAAACCACAGTTAGTTCAAGCTTAATTTTACCCCAGAAAAGCCTCCTTTTCCTGTCATTTTTTGCACTCAGAAGCTCATCTAACACAAAACACTTTGTCTTAGGAGAATAAACCTGTTGGAATTTTTTTCAGGCAGAAGATCAATAAAGTGGGAACAGCTTGAAAAGTCAATCAGCTGCAGCAAGTCCCCCAGGAGACAGCTGGGTGATTGTCATTTTAATGAAGGAATAGTAAAGAGAGCACAAGGAAACGCACATCCCCTTCAAGCTCATGAGGGAAGATAGGCGAAGAAGCAGGGAAAGAAAAGGAAGCACTGGAAGAGACCAGTCACCTCTCTAGCTTGACAGGTTGTCTCAACAAGTAGTCAGAAAGAGCCAACAAACTTTTTCAAACTGAGAATTAGCTCCAGTACTACACTGCAAGAATGACATTTCCTCCAGGTATGAGATGAGGAATATTTTTGCTTAGGCCCTGAAATGCAAGGATACATACCCTTTATGCCTTTGCTCCTAAGTAGTGTGCTGAAAATGTGGTTCTTATTCATATTAAAGTCATGACTTTTACCTAAATGGAGTTTATGAAGAGCTAAGCACCCTGCATATTATCAAGGCAAACGGAAGGGGAAGGTTGTCCATAATCTAACATGCTAAAGTCCTTTTTCTAGACACACCATGGATTTTCTTTATGTCTTTGGATCTAATGATGATTTAACTACCTATGAAAAGGATCAAATGCATGCAGACAAACATGCATCGAACAAAGATGCAGACTGTGAGGTTCGCTGAAGAAAGAATTCTGTTGTACTAAAGGCATTAGAATGTATTTTGGGAGACCTGCAAGGTTCCTACTTTGCCACAGACTTTCTGTGTCGCTGTGATCTTTTTGCTAGTTACACATGGTGACATATTTTGCTGCTGTTCCAATCACCTAGGTTGGAGTATGGCACCTCCCACAATGGTGCACATACATGCAGACATTTCAAACTATAAACCGAGATCCATGCTTTCTCAGCCATGACAGATGGATTGGATTTACTGTGTGAGGTCCCACCCCCTGCGCTATGCCACAGCTCAGAGTACGTCAACTTAATTGTCTATCCTAGCATTCAAGTCTATGACTCGGTATGTTTTGGGCCCTTGGCCATGCTTTCTACTTGAACTTGGGCTCCAGTCCCACTCAGGATATCTGCCTGTTAACAAACCAGCCATTGCTCATGTTTCTGACAGCACTCTCCATGGATCCAGGCTTCAAAAAAAATTAGAGCAGAGCTCATTAAATTGTGCAGTGTATCTTTAATTGTATTCTAACCCAGAATGGTTCATTCACAGCCCCTGAACAGTTTTAAAGCAGTGGCACTTAAGTTCTTTCAGTGATATTATTTAGATCAGGAGAGAAATGGCTTTTTTTTTTCTCCTTCACTCTAGTCAAACTGATACTTCAAAAGTCAATGTGAAAGTGAAGCATGATACTACATTCCTGGAGGGCATCATTAAGACCCCAGGGATAATATCAGCATAAAGGGTTGCCCATCTTTTAGCAGGTAGATTGCAATATCCTGTGATTAATTAGGAAGTAGTGGCAGCTCATCATTGGCCATTTCCTCATCCTTTTTAGCTGCCTTACCAGAAGGCACGTGGTTTGTTTTAACATCAGCTTTAACGTTCTGGGAATGAATCTTCCTGCAGGCTCAATAGTAACACTCTGAAAGCAAGCCCCCTGCAGTCAGCAAGGATCTGATCAACCACTCAGTGCAGGGCCAGTTCTGCAGACTTGTCTGTGCACATCTGTACAGGTTTTACTCCAAGGACAGAAAAGAACATGAAATATGGGTACAAAAGAGAAAAGTTCACATAGTGCCACATTTTCTAGCAAAAGCATTTAGTCATGACTGAGATGTGAGGGGTACATGGACACGCCTAGCATAAGAACATGTAGGGAAAGCAGTGCATCTCTGTAGCTTATTGCAAAGAATAAGGGCACCAATAAGTGACCAACAGCTCAGAGCAGATGAACTTTCTTCCTCTCGCTCTGTCCCTTCAGAAGGTCCTTGGGACAGTGGATGGGAAACCTGCTAGATTGTACTACTGCTTTGAGTACACTGCTTGATTGCTCATGCTTTAACGTTAGACCCTCAGCTAGTATGTATCGGACAGAAACTGCTTATGACATCCTAAACAGGAAGCCTCAATACAGTACAGCATGTTGCTCAGAACAGGCACTCCACACAGATCCATCACCTACTTCTAACTAAGTACCACTGTGGACCTGCATCATTCAGCCAGCTGAAAATATAAACAGGTGAGAAGATCTCCTGCTACAGGAAGATGGCCAAGCTTTAACCAAGCTTCCCCCAATTCATTCCTTTCCCCCCTCAATACCTCTTTAATCTGTTTGGTGTGTGCTTCTATTAATCATAGTCCATGCAGTCAAAAATACCTTTCCCCAGACTCCATTTTAGACACACACATTTATTTGTGCTTGACTGAGATGTAAGGGAATACTTCCATGTTAATGAGCCACAATCATGGATCAATAAAGTTCATATTGAGACTTAAGTGCTGTGATTATTGAAAGAGGGAACACAGAAAGACATATTACGTCATGTACATATGCATCTATAACACAGCTGCTAAGCTTTAAAACAATGTGTTTGTACTAATCAGAGTACCATGGTGAAATAGTAGCTGTCTTTTCAAGCCAACAGTAAATGCACGTTGGAAGTGCTATCTGAAGGGGTTAGTTCTTTGTCCGTACTTTACTACGTAACTGATGCTGAAAATGAAGCAAATAAATAACGACGAGTTGTTGCTACAAGTCATTATTTTGCAAAGATTACACTTTAACAACTCTAGTACACAAAATATTTTCATTAATTAATCTCCCTTCCTCACGGATGAGGGCAAACGATAAATATGGGCTGTTTTAACTCCCACCCTCTTTTTTTTGTAAAAAAAGAATCTCATTCTGCTACTACTTATCAGCATCCCTGCAGCAAAAAAGGGGGAAAAATATTAAATGCATTGCTGGGAATGGGATCTCATCCTTAATGACACCATCAATAATTGCTGTCACAAGCTAATATCAGAGTTGCAACCTTACAAGGAAGATAAAGAGCAGTGTTTTTCAGATTGTGGTTTCTAGACAGGCTCTAAATGGGATTTCGCTACATGCTTTTAACTGCTGCCTGGATAGCTCATAGGGCAGCGGAAACTCAAAGTAGGTTGAATACAGACAGGGAGTACTAAACCTAGGGTCATCCTATGAACTTCCCAGAATGGTGTTGGATCCAGAAAGCAAGATGTAAAGACAGCAAATGCTGTCCTTACAGCAAGGCTCACACCTTTGATGGCAGTTCCTCAGGCACCAAGGATATCCTCAGGCAGCTGCTGCTTCACGTGTCAAACAGATTCCAGTAATTCCCCATTCAGCAGTGCCCAGACGTCCTTCAGTCCCTACATCACTGAAAAGTTACTGTGCAGCTAAGACCTTGTCATCACAATCTAGACACCATTAAGAGAATTTATACTCCAAGATGCTTTTATGAAGAGACTGAATGGCTCCTAGTTGAAACCTGCAGCTAGAGAATTGAGATCAACTTCTCTTCAAGTATCAGCAGCTTGGGGACGTTGACGCTACCTGCAACCTGCACAGACCTGCCCTCACACCAGTAAGCTGCAGATGAGCAACAGTGCTCGCATTTCTTGAGAACTTCTTGTTAATATGCTGAAGGCCAGACACTGATGACCATTATGTATTTGCACAACATCAAACCAAGAACTGGCCAGTTGTTCAGGTGCTTCTCCGCACCCTGGTAGTGCAACCAAGCATGTACTTCAAACTTAGACAGAGGAGGAGACAGGCGTAACACAGCCAGACCCAGCTTCAGCTGGGAGGGGCAGCTCCTGAGCCCAGATGTTTGGTGTCACTATGACTTCTCAGGTGACTCAATTATTAACTCCCTAACAGAATTAGTATATTAATCAATAGAAAACAGTGGAGAGGGGAGAAGCATGCTGGGAAATCACCTTTAATTTTGCACTTTAGAATTTTCATGTAATTAATATTCAGCATGGCACACTTGCACTGCTTGTTGCAATCCCTGAGAAAATTCCCATCAAGAGCTTTGCAAGACAGTGTTTCATTTCCAGTCTAGGAATGAAGACATTCCTTCTGCTCTCTCTTACTGACTGCCACTGAACACAGTTCAGACCTGCCCTCTTGGACAGTCTAGCTATGCAGACCCTTTTCCACATTTGGATGGAAACCGCACCCTGCTTTCATCTACTCTATCCTATCAGCCAGAGACACCGTTCAATAAGAAGAGCCCAGAGATGAAGCATTAGTCATAGACCGTACTGCTCCAGTATCATAACACACAGTCAGACATAAGTCGTCCCTGAATTTGGCAGGGGGGAAGTGGGGCTGAAATCACATCTTTCCACAAAATGTGTTTTGAGTCATCTTTTAAAAAGGGTTATGTAGATGAAAGAAAAGGGCAAAGTCAAGGTGACAGCAAAGTCTAAACTACGGATCTCCCTGAGTTCCATGCACTGAATCTGAGAGCACAGTTTCACCAGTGTCAGAGTTTATTTTTCTGGAGCTATTGAGACCCCACCATATGGCAGTCTCATCCAAGTTCATGAGAGGACAGTCAATTCCAAGACTGACAGCCTCTAAGCAAGAGCACCATCTCAGAAACAAGGAGTGATTTGCTACATGCATGTAACTGGGATATATGACCTGTTCCCAGCTCTGTCCCAGCATTGATCTACCCTGCGTTCCTTGCACAAGTGTTGTGACTTCTGCTGATCAACATCAGATAAACATGGTGAACCATGGAACAAGAAAAACTTGCTGTGTTGCAAATGGTGGTCGTCAAGAGCCACTTCCTTGGAGAACAAAGACTAAATATGTGATAAGCCAGACAGGTCTCCACTGCTGGTTCCACATCCATCACACAGGCAGAGCAGATCCTATCATTCCAACAAGAAAGTAAGTGGAAAGGTACAGTACAACAGTTTTATCCATAATAATATGATTCCTTTGCTGTGCCTATGCAAGCTAAGCTTTTCCACACTGCATTACCTCCACCAGACCAGTGCATATGTAATGCAAATCAACCATTGAGCAGTATTTCTACTACAATAATAACTTGGAAGAACTTGTTTAATATCAGAAGACTTAGTGGAGCAGATGAATGGCTCTGACACGATATCCATGGGATAGAAATTCAATTAAAAACTGCAAGTGGCACAGGAGTGGTAGTTATTGTTCAACACGTACCATGGGGCCTTTGCTGAAATACAGCTATTAGCTGTACTGGTTGAGAAATTCTGTTTTCCTTTATGGCAATCTGTTAGCTTGTAGAAAGTTAAATTAATAAAAACACACAAAATCACTCTCTCACTACGAGAACACAGCAAAGCCAAGGGCTAGTTGCGTATTTTATAATTATGGATTAAGTGCATTATGCCAAGGAAATTAAAGAGATGCCACAATTATAATAAAAATGAAAGATTGTCTGACTCTAAAGGCTGATGGTGTGACTACTGCATGCAGAGCATGCTAGTTTGCCCATCCATATCTCCCCTCATCACAGCTCTCCAGGACGTCAGTAATTATTCCTAATGCTAGCAGCTACATTCTGGCTTTGTTCAGCCCTTGGTGGAGATACAACTTGCATCAGAAAGCTACATCCCCTCCTGTTTAGCAGCATCTCAAATTCATCTTCTGCCTTGGAAAGTTAGTTTTGCCCCCAAAGAACAAGGAAAAGAAGGATGGAAAGATAATAATTTTTTTGTTACGTAGATGGAGGACAGAGCTCAGTGGGAAATAACTCCCCAAGCATATCCAACTTTTGCCAAGTCCCAAAGACGGGACTGACAGGGATCCCAGGATGAAACTTTCCGCATGGAGAGGCAAGAATCAGGCCCGATCAACAAGGAACTGACACAAATGTTTTTAATTAAATCTGCAAGGGACCATGCTCACATCACTGATTTTCAGATATTCAGCTTCAGGGCCCCTATCCCACAAGTGGAGAAGAAGCTAGGTCTGAATCACCCTGTAACTCTGAGCCCACGTCTTTGCAGTCAATGTGGTACCACAACTAAGAGTGTTCCAGTATTTCATTTCTTACAGAACACAGCTTTCCCCTCCAACTGACGTAACTAATGGGACAACTATGTAATTAAATAGCCATGACATCTTCTGGACGTGGGGCCTTGACTACTTTTTAACTCATCCATTATCGTCAGGAAGCCTGCAGCATACCAAGAAATTGCCAGTGACATCTGGCTTCGCCAAAAGCAGACCCAAGCGCCCAGTCAGATCACCACTGATTTCCTCAACAGCTATGTCCCTTCCTTTTTATCACTTACCCACCATCACTTCCAGATCTGAGCTACCCACTCAGCTGTGCCTACACCACAGTGTCGCACAGGAAAGTGCTATTAGCAGGCCAAAAATAGGTATCAAGAGGAAAATGGCCCAGGCAACAACACAGTGCCTTCCTCCCTTTGTCCATCTAAGAGAAGCCTTCCACTAAGGCTATGCCTAAAAGCCACGACTAAATCAGCTTGAACAAATGCAGGAGGACAATCCACATCTCTGGGTACAACAGATCTGGCAAAACAGCACCATAGTTTGCTTATTCTTTCTAGACTCTCTTAACCAACCCCAGCAGCACAGTTTTGCCTTCTCTAAACAGGACCATCTTCTCTCAGTCTATGCAAGCTTTTGGCCTCTCTCTGTAGAAACTGCCAACACACGGCATGCCTCAGAGTAGCTCAAAGACTCCCTTCAATCCCTGCCACTAATGGTGAAAATCACAGTGGTCTTCCCAGAAAAAGAAAAGAAACAAACAAAAACCCTACCAAATCAACACCCCAATGAAACACCACAAAACAAAACAAAACAAAAAAAAAAAAAAACACAAACACACACACTTTTAAAATCGGACTTTGAAATGCAGCATGGTAATGTGACTACTTCAAGTCTCTACTCAAAGGGTTTCCTGACCTCATTTCTAACAGTGGACAGCTAAATCCATGTTCTCAAATATGTATACCTCTTACCTCTCCTGAGCAGAAAACATTAATTCTTAATCTCCCTTTTCACTCCTTTCATAGCAATATTGTTGTTGCTGCTGTTGTATGAGCAAGCACAATTATAAATTCCTTTCTGCAAATGGAACATCAACCCTTGTAGGAATAACCTTTCATGGATGGCAAAGTTCACTGGCACAATGCTATTTTTATCCTACCAGGAGCCAGGGGCATCATGACACTCAAAATTAAAACCACCTTAACACTCATCTGTAATAACATATGACAGCTGCCATGTTTTTAAGACTCCAAATGGAACTAGGGATCTCAAATTCGTCACTTGGATTTATCTGGTTTGACAAAACTAGTTCAGGGTACACCTGTCCTGGACTGAAGATATCCTGGTTATTGGTAGCAGATATGAGCACAGCACATGGGAAAGTAGTAAGTGGTGCGGGTACTCTGCAAGCAGCTCTTCTGCCTCCAGAGAATTAAGGGGTTGTCTTAGTATGCCAGATTGGTTTTTGTTGCTGAGTTGAGGATTTTAGCAACCAGTCTTTGAATACAGATTTCAGTTGCTCCCAAGAGCTGTGTTTATTACCTATGTTGTGTAAACACAACGCCCTTTGCTCTAAGGAATGACCTAGCAGAGGAGGCCATGTTTCCTTAGCACAAGAGCTCTTCAAGACTAGTGCCTTCATAAATGCTGCACAGGTCAGAAGGTAGGGAAGCAGGGAGAATGAAGGGCTGCCTGCTCCCTGTCCTTCCTCACAGCTCTGCAGATGGAATGTGCCGAGTGGGGAAGGATAAACAGGTTACCACATGGGCTTTCAAAGGAGAAATCTCTGGAGGTACCCAGACACAGTGGGGACAATGCATGGCAAAGGGCTACATCATGTCAAGTTTGAGGGGACCTATTAAAAGATTAGGGCAATACAAAGAGCTTCCAAACCTCATTCTGCCAGCAGCCATAAACCAGGCCATGACCATCTACTCTTCCCCTCTCCTCCCTCCCCAAAAGAGTTATTGTGTCTGGCTGGAAGCACTCACTAGGATCATGAAAACATTTTATTGTCAACTACCCCTGCTTCAGTTTCCCCACTGAAGAGAAAAGAGGAGATGAGCATGGAGATATCCAATTCATCTTTGCAGAAAGCATCTTCTGAGCTTATTTGCATAAATAGAACAGCTAGTGTGCCCAACAGGATCAAATAAGCAGAGGAAAGGAAAATAAAGCCACAACTCAATCAATTCCCTAGGTTACATTCAGATCTGTCCAATACAGGCACAGCTGAAGAATCATCACTTCCATTTCAAAAGCACGAAGAGCTATTTGACCACCTGCTGTCCAAAACTGCCAGGCCATTGGTCCGTACATAAGCCACAAAGAGAAATCATCACACTTCCAGTGCAGATGAGTAATGGCAGTATCATCAGCGTGGTCCTGCGTCACCAGGGGGAGAGTCTCCCACTTTCACTGCAACTCCAGGGCCAGCAATAGCACAAAGGTCTGCACAAGCTGTCTGCTGACAGTGTTGCCTGGGCTGCCTCAGCACGCCATGTATCAGTGTGCAGAACAAATGAGCCAGCAGCCTCGTTTGTCATCATTTGTGATCGCCAGCAACCGCCCTCCACTTCTACCACGTTGGCTCAGCAGCATCCTAACAAAGAAAAAGAGAAGTCCTTCTCTTGCTCCTGCCACATGTTCACCTCACCTTCAATCCCTAAACATTGATAGAAAGGATTAAAGAGAGTGCTGCTTAAAATAAAATGGATATAGGATTCAAAACCAATTACCAAAGCATAGTCTTGCTCAGATGGGCATGTTAAGAATAATTACTATCCACAAGATGAATGCTTGTTGCAGACACATTACAGAAGACTGCATAATTAAATATAGCAACCGATCCTCATTTATCTACCAAGCAATTCACATTTAAAAGCTCACCTGCATGCATTTGGGCAAAAGCCACTTGGGAGTTTTCATAGCAGTTGAAAGTTTGGGGAACGGCAAAAACAGAAAAATAAAAAATAGCAGGAAAAATAATCAGCTTGTCACCAGTAAAAAGGAAGGGATCGTAAAATTCTGCTCTGGGCATTATTTGCCCTTTAAAATAATATCCTTTGAGAGAAGTGGAAGCATCTTTGATATCAGTGTACGCTTGGTCCAAACAAAAATTGTTTCTAGAAAAGAATAAACTGATGTAGAAGCAAGAGGAGGCATTGTGCCCAGTACAGCTTTCTCAAGATGCATGCTGCAGTGTCTGTGGACTGCAGAAAAACAGCAAAGGTAACTACTGTCACCACACCCCAAGAGCTCCGTCACTTTGCACCACTCTTCCCTTATTTACTCAGCCAAGAGACAACTGACACCAAGCACAGGTATGCCAGAGTGGTGATCAAATCAAGGATAACTTAAGCCTTCTGCACTCATATCGTTCTATGCCCAAGATAAAGCTGTTCACAGAAATAAAAGCCATTTTTTTCTTGGCTGCTCTGGAACCTGGAGGGAAACGCAATGCCCACTATGGCATGCGACCTAACAGGTGGCCCGCAACCACACGCCAAGTACCACAAGCCCGGCCAGCCCAGCTCCTGAAGCACCACACCAAGCTCTTCCCTTGCCATGTGTCACCCAAAGCTGGTTATGCGCCAGCTCTCCTGCTCAGTGGATACTCTTTCAAAGCCTTGCCAAACGGGGTTTTCACAGAAGTATGTTGCCCTGATTCATGATATCACGTTGCAAGCACGTTGCAGAATAGGTGAACTGGAATCCGGAGAATGATCTCCAGAGAAAAGGATCTCCAGCAACATAACCAGATGCAGAAACCCACCTTCTTACTGACTGTGGTCCCAGGCAATGACAGATCACCCTTCTAGAGAAACTGTTAAGTCTCCAAAGATAAGAGCAACAACTGCTCTCTGTAAGTCTTACTGCTATTTTGTAAACATGAATTCCATCTCCAGCAGCCATTTTTCAGGTGTTTGAAAGATGCGAGTATGAATGCTTGGTTGGGAGATATTGGCATTAATCAAATATTCCTATGCAAAAAAATATGCTGAGTCCCAATGAGAATATAAGAACAGCAATGTTCATTTTATTAACAGTTTTATATAAATAGAATTAGAAGCTGAACAGGACAAATATCTACTCCATCCCATAAATAAAGTATTTCTCTATCTTCTCCCTTAGTGAAAAAAAATGCTTTAAAATATGGAGGCCAGATGTATTTTTGTGGATAATACTCTGTGCAGAAAAACAGGAAAAGATATATGTAAAGGGAAAGATTTTCAAAGCCACCTACCTAATACAGATGTCCAATTAAATTTAACGAGAGTTGATCTTCAGCTTAAATGTGCAGCTTTGACAATCTTAATCAAAACGTCTTAAGTTTTCCTACATCTATCTCCTGAAACATCTTTCTTCTTCAAATCCATTTTACCTTGTCCCTGAGAGATTAATTTTCTCAGCAGCACCTTCCCTCCAGCCATCCAATCTCGCTACAGAAACCGTTGCACGTGACCCTCCCCAACCAACCGCACAACTTGAGCAATAAACACTGAACATCAAATATGCAAAAAGCTTTTACTGTTGACAATCTGTGAATGAATCACAGGCTGTCCTTTGAAAACTGTCAGTCAGTAAGACAGCATTAAATCCTTGCAGACATTAACTGAAAGAATAAAGCTTTCATGCACCCAACTTGGGGTTTGGTAGCAGAGGTGAGGCTTTTGGGGGCTTTTTACAACAAATGCTTTTGATGAGTCCACGTTTAACTTTGTATCGAGAAAAATACAGGTACTGATAAGCTTTGTCCTTAAGATACCTATACTGCTTACACTAATAATGCAACACTTTTCATTTCCACAATAGTCTGAATGCAATGACTTACACATTCCTAAAGTGAGCAAACACCACCATCTCTGTATTGCCAACGAGAAAAGCACAAAATCCTCAGATTTTTTTCCTGAGTGTTGCCCCTCACCCGAAGAGTCTCCTCAGTCTATACCAACTACAACAGCCCAGGGATGAGGCATTTAGACCCTGTTTCCAATGAACATGCTTCTAACTCAAATATGCAGTGGAAGACGGTGGACACTGAAACACGTTTTCCACGTTAAACGCAGATCTTCACGTGTTGGAAAGCATCCATATCTCTCTCCTGGAGGATTTTGAAAGCTCCTGCACTCTACAGAAGTTGACTTCTCGCTCTAGCTGCAAGGCAGGGGAAGATTCACAGGTTTTAAAGATTGAAACATGGCTCAAGTCTATTACAATAGATTGGTGCTAAGAAAAGAAAACAAATATTGCAAATATGCATTTTAACAGACAGAAATGTCTGCACAATTCAATAAATATGCCATTTGACTCTGTCTCATACATGACCTCTGGTACAATGA
Source organism: Aramus guarauna (assembly GCA_013400195.1). Lineage (NCBI taxonomy): Eukaryota > Metazoa > Chordata > Aves > Gruiformes > Aramidae > Aramus > Aramus guarauna. The sequence goes on along the minus strand of VXBL01007285.1, from coordinate 335,489 downwards.
CAACATGTGAAGAACACTGTCTATATTTTTCCTACAGGAAAAGCATTTGAAATGATCTCCACCCTGTGACATACATCATCGTCTTCTAGATTATCACTATTTCAACACAAACTAATCCAAAGACATTGAAAGCAAGCTCCTGTTTAATGAAAACCACCATCATCCTGACTGTTGTATAACCAATGGCTTCTGAGTAGGAAAATCTTAAGAGGGAGTTGTGTTCATAAAATCTGTCAATATATAATACTGGAAAACCATACTTAGACCAAGAAATTTGAGTCAGATCTTAGCGACACTGTGTTAGGGACCTCCAATGAATCCAGCAGATTTATTCTCAATTCACTGACCAAAAATCAGTTTTTAATCACATTGTGTACTGAGGAGCAAGAATTTGGGCAAAATTCACAGAACAAAAACAATTAAGTATTCCAGAGTGAAGTGTATTCTTTGCAGGTAAGATTAAAATATTTAGACATACAATCTGGCAAAGAAAGGACTGGGCGCTATGTAATAATGATCAGATTGTGAAAGGTCTAAAAGTTTGGTCCAACTCCTGCTGGATTCAGTCAGAAAAAAAACCCAAAAGCTATACGTCTCTTCAAAATAGATGCAAAAATTTGAGCTAGAAAAAAACAGAAATTTTAGGCCAAACATAAGTAAAATCCTGTAACTTTCAGAATCATCAGTAGTGTTGGTTGGAGATACTTCAAGATGTCTAGACAGACAAAGAAATTGAAACATCACTTTCTTGTCAGATAGAAAATTCAAGTTTGGGCCAGTTCTGGCACTTAAGCCATGGAACTGGCTCCCAAAAATGTGACAAACTTCATTGCTCAAACGCAACAAACCCTAACCAGTCACATTAGACCTGTGCAGCAAAAGGAGAGCACAACCATGCGGGAAGATGCTATTGTCTGCAGAGTAATTTGCCAAACTGGTCCCTCATTTGGGCCCTCCCTTTGCATACGGGATCAGACACACGGGCCCCAGAGCTCCCCTGCGCACCGCAGCATCATTTCTATTATTTCAGCAAAGCAAATGGAAGTGACGGACATCTCACAATTTGCTTCATAAAAAAAGACTCTGATAGAATAAAGCCGTGTTTGCAGAATGTAAACAGAGATTTCATAGCACCAAGTCTTCATTTTTATCACATCAGATCGCTCTTTCTTTCTAAAGGGAACTCTGGGGAAGGATAACTAAAGGTTGTTAAGACTTGCTGCAGCTTTGGGTTTATGATGGCAAACCATTTTTTTTTTCCCTGAAACTACTTGCAACAAATGTTGCTAGGCAGAAAAAAACAATATAAACACTTGTAAATGCTCTACTGAGAGGCAGAAAGGTAGAAGGCGACTAGTGCTGAAATGGCTAGATGAGGTTTTGATTTTTAAAACCCTATAAACAACATAACAAGTATTTAATGGCAGGGAATCAAAGACAGCTTTTTCTCCTTAATGCATGGGGATCTGCAATCCAATACAAATATAAACTGTGCCACTTTTTTTTTTTTTTTTTTTTTTCCATGTACATTCCNTTTTTTTTTTTTTTTGCAGTGTACACCTTACCACTGCACCTGAAAATACATTAGAGATGTAAATAATACAGTTGCGAAGTTAGAATAAAATCTCCTAGTCCAGGAAGAGAAACTAAAACATCTGCACGAAGGGCAGAGAGCTATTTTCAGGTAACTAATAACACAAAGAAACACAAGCCAGTTGTTCCAAAGTGCAGAGCCATTTCTTTTGTGCCAGAATGGTCAGACCAGCCAAGACCATGCCTTTGCAAAATACTATTTCAGTTCCTGCTGTAGAAAAGCTGCATGCTTTATCTGTACCCCCCTGATTTTACACCCACAGCAAATAAAATCCTCCAACATGAATCTACTGTTCACTGTCTTCTATTTCAGTCCATAACTGAGGGACAAAGCCATAGGATTTGCACATTTTGATTTTGTTCCCCTTGAGCCAAGAGGAATTTTTGCAGGAGAAGCTTTTGCAGAAGAAAGAGCTGGGCACCTCACCCAATTTTCCTGAGCAGTACAGCACCTCCAGCTGCCCTCATCCCTCCCAGGACAGCAGGATCTTCATCTGCAGGGAGCTTCTTTTTGCAATGCTGATGCAGTGTCCTGAGCACCTGCCGTTCGATGTACTAAGCATCTTCATTCCTAGCTGGTGAGGGGTTGGGGCCACTCAGTGCTATTTGCAGCTTGATTACAGCTCCCAGCAAAGCCTGATGAAAGCCGCACCCATTTTGCAGATGCACCCACATTGTAAGTCTATAAGCACCCATGCAGCCATGAAGCCTTTAGTAGAGTTGAAAAGGAAATAAAACCTTATCAATCCTGTCTCTAGGAGGAAAACTCCCTGCTTTTGAGGGTCCTTTAAAGACAAGGGGAAAAAAAAAAAAAAAGGATCCATGTAAATGAGCCAGTGCTTTATTTCATCCCCCTGAATTTTGGGCTATCAGCTCTTTCTGCAAACAATTATAATTCCATGAAAGGGAAAGTGAGGAACAAAAGAGCTCCAAGGCTTGGTTTCCATCATCAAGGAATCATGGCTGCGATTTGAAAATTCACCAGTGCTGAGGCTCTCAGACATGTAGCAAACCAGCCTGTCTTTCAGCATCACTGAATTTGGCCAACTCAGCCCAGAGTCCATTTGCTGCAGCATCAAAAATGAAATACAGTTCCAGCAGCAATGCAAATCAGGTCACATAATTGAAAGCCTATAAGTATTAGTAAAGACTGAATACGTTTCCAGCCAACAAGCAATACTTCAAACTACACTGTGGACTCAATGTAGAAATTATTGAGTAAGATTTTCTGGCCTGCAGTACATGACTAGATTATTATTATTACTTCTTCTGTGTGCTTTAAATCTATGAATCCGAGGACGTGCAGAGCTGCACTTCTATGAAGAACACCCTCTTGAGACTTCCATTCCCACATTATAAACACGAGAATTTTGAAGATACTGGATTTCATGCCATGTGACAAGGAAAGAATCACCCAAACAAGAATCATTAGAGTGGAAAAACCTGCTGCCTTATGAAAAACTTGTAGTTTTTAATCAGGATGTGAGTACCTGCCTAGGGAATTAGAGGGCCTTTCCACCTGGTCAACAGAAGCACAAGAAGAGCCAAAACCTGATAAATTGCAGTTAGACCAGTTTGGGTAAGAGGGTACTTTGTTCTATTTTGGGTGTTGGGTTCTTTTGTACAGAAAAGGCAATTGTTCCAGCAAGACTGTACTAATAGCTGAGGTAAATTCTTCATCACTGCTAATTTTTCAAACAAGATGGGATGTTTTCCCAAGAGTTTTGTTCTTGATCAAGCAGGTATTGGTCTGGGGAATTTATCTCTGTTTGGTATCTCTGGCAAGTGATTCTCAGTGAGTGTCTGAGCACAATGCTCCTCCTGCCTTTGTAACCTAGGAATTGTTTTGATAGTAACACATTAATGAGTCATCAGTGACACAACTACTGCTTCACAGTTTATCCACATAGCTGCTTCTAGACAAACTTTTTTTTTTTTTAGGATTACACCAAGAGTACAACCCAGTATTTTCAAAAAGTATTTGCTCCGAGAAAGATTCTAGTGTCAAATGGCTCCTCTGAAGTTTATCTTACCATGACACTATCCCACTTTGTGTGAGAGTAATTAATCACTTGATACTTTTACTCCATGAAGCAGCGTGACTACTGGAATGCAAAGCAACTGTTTGTTCCAGTCAACCAGGTCATACAAGGACTCTCGTTTTAGCATGACCCCTCCTAGCCTAGTGCTATGAGCTAAAGAACTTACTATCAAGATGTCCTTGCCTGCATTCACCACTTTCCCTAGTATTATGTCTAAAAATCTTCCATCACCTAGCTTTACAAACACAACAGCACTTTGGTTTAAACACTAATTTTGCCAGAGCTTTTTGCCTCTAAGAAAGAAAAGCTATATTCAGAACTGCTCAAGATCATTCACATTTCAAACACATCTTTTTACTCTTCCACCAGCCATTCAGCCAGCACATCGTTAGCTTGAGCACAGTTGCGCTGATAGCACTTGCATGTTTCTAGCATTGCTCCAACATCAGCTAGCTGATTTTTGCCCTCTGTGGTCTCCATTGTGTAATTAGTTGTGGAGGAAGTCAAAGAGGTGAGATCACAATTCTTCACACCCATCAGACCCATGCAGCCTATCAAACTGCACATCTGCAGTGCAATATTTTGCTTGTTGATGGGATCTAAATTGGAACTAATGCACTGCAGAGAGCACAGCCTCAGTCTCCAGTTAACACTTGTTATTGTACATTGTCCAATTTCCATGCTGCCTTCACTATCCCATTTACATAATATTCTAATAGGGACATTTCAAGCCAAGGTAGGATGGGTCACAAGATGCAAAAATGTGCTGGATGCACTCAAGTAAAAATTATTCAACCTCTCAGCTCCTTCCATAATCAGCTTCTAGTACAAAGTCTGTTGTGCTACTCTTCCCAAGGGATATGGGTGGGAGGCTCTCCTATCACTGGACCACAGAAATACAGTTAAGAAAAAACCTTCAATGTTCTCCCTCTCTCCCAAAGGCGAGAATAATTCGAATGAGACATCCACTTCAGAAGGCTGTCTAGCATGTACCTAAAGTCTTTTAAAATGGAGACTTTCCACCTTCCCAAGCAATCCATGTTCAGCTTTAAAGAGGTTTTTCCTAAAACCTGCCTCTGCATTGCTGCAAATTACCCAGTAACTGGAAAATAGATACTGAGGGGCTGGGGGAGGAGGGAGGGTTGTGCTATATGTATTTATATACTTACAAGACTGTTGTAAGAAAAAAACGTCCAACTGTTTTTCCTTAATTGAGCTATTGTGGCATGGCACCTCTTTACTAAAATTAGCTCCACTTACAGATGTTACCATAGTATTTGTTGCCATGCCAAGGCATACTTCATTGGTGATGTCATTTACCACCAGAGAAGGCATCATTTGTCATACAGCAGAACGCCACAGCTATCTACCAGCTCCGAGTCCTAAGTCTTGCACATTTCTTCAAGAGTGTCTCTCACCTCTAGAAGACCCCACACAGGTTACGCACTATTGGAGGCTTCAGGAGCAAATTCCTGCCTGAGCTCTGCAGCACAGCATCTGCACCCAGAAGCCAGAGTTCTGCCTTGGCACCCAGCCCAAGCAGCATCTCTTACCAGCTTCTCCCGAGACACAGATTTCCACAGGGCTGCCCCAGGGTTTGCTCAGGGAAGTTTCTCAGGCTAAGTACCTGATACATGAAGATGCGTTTCCCCTTCATTACTTTTACAAGGCCTGACTCAAAGTCTGGAAAAGTACCTGGAAATACTCTGACTTCCTTAGAATTTGCATCCTAGATTAGTGACCTATGTATAAATAGGTTCCTCTACAAATTTCCTCTCTCCAGGTTAAATAATCATTGTGTAATCACTATCCATGCATAAATTCTTCACATCTCTTCTACCAAGATTCCTTTAACCTTCTGAGAAGCATTTGCAGCTCAAGTGAACCTTAGCTCTCCACTTTGTATCATCGACAACAATAACTCATTAAGCACTAATCCTTGAAGTATATACACTTTGCAGTAACCTGCGAGCCTTTTCCTGATATGTGGGCATAGTTTTACAGATAAATTTAATAGGAGGTGAGGAAATTTTACAGGTCTGGATGGCTTGTGCTTGCACTCATTTTCTACTACTTCTGAAGTCACATGCATGGGAAAGTAGTTTTTAAACAAAGTCCTTTGCACTGGGCTAATTTTTTGCAAAAGCTGAAGCCAAAGTTGATGACCTGACGTGTTTTTTCTTGTGCCTACTCCCAAGATCCCTCACAGATTTTGCCAAGAGCAAAGGCACACATACAGAAAGAAATCAATGTACTTCAGTCAGCCCTGAAGTATATTCTCAGATTTCTGTTGCACAGAAACAAAAAGGGTTTTGGGAAGCATCCAGCTTAGAAGATTCTAATCAGATTTTCTTCTGGATCATTTGCCCACAATGAGAAGTTCCAGAGATTAAGCAGAAAGAGAGAGAGTAAGGTTAAAAATGCACTCCAAAACAATCACAAGAATACGTTTTTCCTTGTCTTAAATAGAGAGAGGCCCTGGGCCAAATTCCAAAGAGGAAACAAGTGTAACTGGTGTTTTTCCTGGCCCTTTCACCTACACAAGTTTCTTTACTCTCACAGTATCCTGGACTCCCCTTATGTTCCAACATGTCGTCAACGATGTTCCCATTTCATCCAAGTGTATACAATTCCCTGTGAATTTATGTGCATTGCAGACCATATCTTAAACAGTCAAAAAAACTAATTATAGAAGTGAAGCAACAAAGAGGAGAGACCAACACATCAGCCCTGATCATCTCCGCTCCACACATTCATTTTCCATACAGAGACCTGGAAAATCTCCGTCACAACTGGACCATAGCCACCATCCTTGTTTGCGAGCCACACACCACTGCACACCTTCCTGACCAGGCACAAACAACAGATGGTTTTAGAAGTGCATGTGCTGCCCACACTCAAGTTGGGAAGAACAAAACACTGACTAGAAAACCATAGCCATTCCACGCAGCATTCAGGCCTGCTCCCTCTGCACTCTAAGTCAGCACGAACAGCAGAGGCTCCACACCTCTGAGTTTTTTAGAGAGCACGAAGCAGTCACAATATTTAGATTCATGAGATTAAGGTGACTTTATGCAACACTTCTAAAGGGAAACCCCATTCCTCCCCATCTTCTTTGCAACTTCTTTACCTCAAGAACTGTTAATCACATGAAGAAAAAAAAAACCCAAGGAAAAAATCCCTTATATTCCAGTTGTCCTTTGGAAAGCCTGTAAATCATCACGTTAACTGAAATTCATTGAAACCATTAAACTCATTTTTCCCCAAAGTCAGCTCTCTCCCTGAACACCCCTACTGTTTCAAATGGCAAGGAAAGACAGTGGTAGGACCTGTCTTTGGTGATTCTGTTTGAAGGTGATTTTATACTATCTGATTTCTAATTCAGATCCATCCGTCACAATCAGGTACACAGCACTGGTCCCTCAAATCACACATTGCAGCAGCCTGACCACTGTGGTGTTGTCAAATTCCCTCCCTCCACTCACAAAGGCACCTTACGCTAACTTTAGAGCAGCACTTTCTGAGATCAATGATAATTGACTGGTTAAGTATGCCTAATGCTGCCAGAATGTGAGCTGATTGTGTAATGGTGCTAATTAGTAACTGCCAGAGCTCATTCCAATTATTAACCTTTATGAATGTCATTTTATAAAGATAAGAGTTTGCAACACAGCCTACTGCAGCATTTGTAATGGTTTTTGTCACACAGAATGAGAGGGAACACAGTGACCACTGAAGCTGAGATAAAGGTAGCACAAGAAAGAAGCTCTGGGAACAAAGGATTTTACCTTGGCTTCCTGCAAGTGATACAAAGACTTTAACAATAGAAAGGTGGGATGTCTGCACTGAAGAATTCAAGAACCCACTTTTCCATGAGACCCGAGCCACTCAGCAATGCCACTGCCAAGCATGCCTCAAAAGCTTCCTAGCAGTGCAAGTACCAAACCAATTTCCTGATTTGCCAGATGGGCATGCTTGCCAAGTGCCATGTCCAGTGACGCTCGAAGCAGAGATACACGAGAAGAACAAGTTTGCTATTGCAGTGCCGTTGTACACCAGTGAAAAGCACTATTCCCATGTCTGCACAGTCACAGCTCTTATTCCTCTGATATGCTATGTAATAGAGGACATTTCATGATGAACCACAGTCACCAGGCTGCATGTACCCTGCTTGGATCAGATATAGCTAAACAACTAAGCTAGACCACGGCCTACTCCCATCCAGCCTCATCTGTCCCTCAAACAAACCACGTGCACTGTCACTATATAAAGGGAGTACTTCCAAAGAAGAAATATGGGCTTCTGGTACATCTCCCAGCACAGGAGAGGGCCATGTCCTGTTACATAGCCAGACTTGTGCTCACCACCATTAAAATTACACAAGACAAGATATGAACTTCTCAGGTGGTGTGACTAACACCCCTCTGCCCCTGTGATGAAGTAGCATTGGTGCAGACCACCCTCTAAGTCCTCAGAGAGGTAGATAGACCACCAGAGTCTCTCCTGCCATGTACTCTTAAAAAAAAAAAAAAAAAAAGGCAGCAAACCAAAGCTTGTCTTGCTTTGTTTCCCATGCCTTGCACAAAACAGAAAATGCACACTTATGGATACAAAGCTAGATGTGCTGTGTTAACTCTGTATTCCTCATAGACATTCCTTTTGCCTTTATTATTGGTTACAGATAATAGAACCAATGGGATTTTAATCTTCCATGGGACATTTATTCTCTACTCTGCTAGAGGCACACTGAATGATGTAGCATGGTCCACTGCTTACTCTGTAGCTTTAACTACTCCATGGCAATAAAACATTATATCTGAAACCTTACATTTTAACAGATGATCTTAGTGCTGTTGCTTTTCTCAGCCACACTTAGAGCTGCAAGTAAGCCAAGGAAAGGACAACTACCCCCCTCCACTGGCTTTAGAGAGACTTGTGTCTGGGGCACCTCAAGGTCAACAGCTTGTCTGTGATCCCTGAACTAATTATACAAGACCCACGGATGGATCACAGTCTGCTGAAGTCCTCAGGGAACTCATCGTCCTGGCTCTGGCTAGCATGGAGTTAATTTCACCAGGAGCCAGGCCAGGTGAGCCAGGCTGGCTGGGGGCTATTCCACACCATGTGCCACCATGTTCCCCATAAAAGAGGGCTAGTCGGGGAGGGACAGGTGCAGCCTGGCTCCGGGGTGGGCTGAGCATCCAGTTGGTCATGGGATCGGTAAATTGTTTTCTGTTATCACTCATTGTGTATATTTGTTGTCAGTACTGTTGTTGATTGTTTCCCTCTCCCTTGCTGTCCCAGTAAACTGTCCTTACCCCAAACCCACGAGGCTTTTGCCTTTGTTTGTCCGTTCTCCTCCCCACCCTGCCGAGGAGGGGTGAGTGAGCAGTGCGTGGTGCTCAGCTGGGGCTGAGCCACATCATTCATGTATCCCTTGGTGCTGATGGAAGTTGTATGATTCTCCTGTTCCCACACCAGACCCTGGGACCTATTCCCTGCATGTGGACTACTCTTCCCCTCACTGCTCCTGACTTCTGCTCTGAACCTGCTACTTGCTCTTCCCCCTCCATGACCAATAATCCAGAACCGAGCTTCCTTCTTAAAGCAAATCACTATTACAATTTCTAACATTTCAGAGGAAGGGATGTAAGAGGTCAGATAAGTGCATTTCTCTTTCCACAGGACTGATTACTCCTTGTGAGCTTCAGACCCCCATAAGGCCTGAACCCATGTCCCAGTGATGGGTTACTCTTCCTTTCTGCATACCTCTCCCCAGGTGGCTTTGGAACCTCCCAGGACTTGTACAAACTAGTAATTATAGGTAGTACTAGTCCCAGCTTATTGCTCGCCTGCCCCACTCCGCTGCACAGCACAGTGTATGAACACAGATGCCAAGATATGTGCGTCCATGCCAAGACCCGGGGCTGTGAAGGTACACAGCAGAGCTGCACACATCCATCCAGCACAGCTAACTCTGCAGTGAAGCCTCACATTCCTGGCTATAATTACAGACAGCTAGAGACAGCTGCATCTTAAATGCACCAGAACTCACTTAGGAAAGTTCATAGTGCCCCTCTCACCCCTGGGTAAAACTACTACCTGACTTTGGGATAAGACTTGGCAGTAATGATTATACTAACAGCCTAGCCATCTTCCTGTAACCTGTCTCCTATTATCATCTTCCTCACTGATCCTCTGAGCCCGACTACAAGATCCATAAATGTAACGGCCCATTTACAGATGCCATACAATAGTCTTAGATTTATCACAGGGTAATATCCCTCACCTACTCCAACAGAGCACCACATTTGCATCCCTGACCAGACTCGCAGGATGCTGAATGCCCAGTTCCTGCAAAGAGCCCATTGCTAGATTCAGGCATCTGGACAGCAAGCTTCAGGGTTAACTGGATATGAGCAACTATTGATATTTACAGAGGCAATTCTCTAAAGTAACTGGCCATCAAAGACCCAGAAACAAGCCCCAATAACCTGGTTACAGAATGGCCTCAATCACCTTTTGCAGTTTTTATTCAGAGGCAGAAATCCTAAGTGTTAAAATGCACTAGCTTCCCATGATCTAGTAGTTTACAGGAGCTTTCATTTTTACTTGGTCAGGCATATACTGTAAAAGAACGAGCTGACAGATTTTACAGATGAAGAACATGTGATAAGGAAATAAATCAAAGGCTATGTTCCAGCTTGGAGGAATGTATCCTTTTGTAAATATTATTTGGAGACGTGACTGCTTGATACTGGGCACTTATTAATTTAATTAGAAACCTAATAAAAACACCACAGAGATAATGAGAAAGACCAGATTAAAAGAAAGATGGAAGGATTTCTTGCACCTTTTTTAACAATGTTTCTCCATCCTTCAGGTTATTTATAGCCATTATAAAATGGCAGTGCATTTGGGAAAAAACCTCAAACACAACATAATAAAACACCAATATAAACAGACACAGCCCATGTTAAAGTACTAAATTCTACCAGCCACTGTACAAAGCATCGAAGATTTATATGGCTTGGTCCCAAGCCTAATTGGAAAGAAAAGAAAAGTCGAGGGAGGCGGGAGAGGGGAAGAGAAAGGAAAAGAACAGCTCACTCAAAGAGAAACAAATCATGTAAGCTGACGTAAAGCCTAGGTTTAGTGTGGATAGTGGAACAGCATCCCACAGTAAGCCATGAGGTGGCACCAACACAGAAACTGCACAGCGTGAGAACCTGTTGGCTCCTGATCCTGCCCTGACCGCCTGCAGAGTTAAGTGGCAGTGCCTATCTCTAACTGATCAGAGGCCAGTTATGAGCCACAGATAAGAGTAATACAATCCTTGGCATATTTTTTGCTTCTAGGAACTTGTCTAGACTCCACTTGAGCCCACATGAACTTTACCTACTAAAACATGCTCCAGTAAGGAGATTCACAGATTAACTACATGTTGTCCTAAGAACCAAATTCTTCTACTTTGATGCTCCTTTATTCTTCACAGAATCACAGAATAGTTGAGGTTGAAAGAGACCTCTAGAGCTCATTTGGTCCAAACCCCTGCTCAAGCAAGATCACCTTGAGCCAGTTGCCCAGGACCAGATCGCTTTAGAGTATCTCCACGGATGGAGACTCCACAACCTCCCTGGGCAACCTGTGCCAGTGCTCAGTCAACCTGCACAGTAAAAAAGGTTTCCTGATATTGAGAGGAAACTTCCACGTTTCAGTTTGTGCCTGTACCTTGTATCTTGTCCTGTCACTGGGCACCACTGAAAAGAGCCTGGGTCTGTGTTCTTTGCACCCTCCCTTATTTGCACACACTGATGAGTGCCTGCACCTTCTCTTCTCCAGGCTAAACAGTCCCAGCTCTCTCAGCCTTTCCTCGTACGAGAGATGCTCCACCCACTTGCTTTAGTACAGACCCTATCCACAGCACATAATTTTGTAGGATTTCTATCGTACTCTTTTTCTGGGCATCTCTTTTCAGGCTTTCCAAGTCCTACCAGATCTTCTGTAAGTTTATCATCATACTCTTTTTCTGAGCATCTCTTTTCAGGCTTTCCAAGTTCTACAAGATTGGATCTAGTATGAAAGTTCTTATGTAATTTATTATAAAAGTTCTTATAAATATGTAAATAGATAATTACAAAATAAGTTAAAGTGTGGTTTTCATTAATATTGGCACATATCCACATTGAGTGCATCTACTACTAATCTGTGCCAAAGAAACTCCTCTGCACAGTAAAGAGCAATCAGAAAAAGACATTAGTAAGGCCAAAACAAATTCATCTTTAAGTGTGGCTTCCTGCAAAAAGTTTTGCAGTCGGCATCCAAATCTAATTAGAATGTAAGATGAGATAACTCAACAAAAGGAGCAACTCTCTAATGAGAGCAATGGAATTGCTGCTCCAAATGATAAAGAAGAGATGGAATAGCCAATTCCTGTTAACAGATGCAGCTCTGCTGATGCAGCAACAGTCACAACACCCACAGGATCTGCAACAGCAGGTTCTTGGCTACAAACTCCCTCCTGAATGCTGCCTTGCTACTTTTCTAAAGTAGGCAAAGCACTACAAACGCACTTTACCTGCCATCCCTGACAAGATGACTTCATAGGGACTGTGATGCTTCAAAAACACATTCACTTTTGGCAAAGCTTCCTCTGGCCTTCTCCACCAAAACCCCAGGACTAAATGCCTGGGAACATGACCGGAGCCTAAAATTCCTTTCTGATGAGATAGGATATCTCCCTTCGTGAAGAGCTCACAATCAAAGAAATTCATTAACAAGAACAGAAAAACTTTATTAATTATAGCATATATAACCTGCAAAGTCAGGGACAAGCATATTCTTACAGCTCCCTAAAATACCTTCCCCCACCCCAACAAATTTCATTAATTCGCACTGAGATCCTCATGATTGTATCAACATCAGAAACCTCTTTTGGCATTAAATTTCCTAAATTTCCCATTCTATTACGTAGTTTTCTGGAATGGAAAGACTAGAGATCAGGACAGGTTTAAGTTTCCATTGTCAGGATGATCAAACCCAGTTGTGTGTCTGAAAGGTCTGGCTGGAAAATTAAATTACATCAAAGATAGTCTGCATTTTTGTGGTGGTTTGGGTTTTTTGGGGATTTTGTTTGTTTTGTAAACTACAAACTATACTTTTAGTCCAACAAAGTAGCTTTACTAAGAAAATGTGATAGCATCCAAGATAGCCACCAGTTGGGCAATGGATGGAGAACCTACCCGTGGTGTAGAAGACTCAAATTCCGTGGTTGAATAAAACAGACACAGTAGGTCAGATGAAAAATTTTTATTGCCTGCTAATCTGCCACAAAAAATTCTGGGAAAAGTATAGGGAAGAGATCAAAGACAGCATGATTCTTCCCATGGTCTCTCCCACAGTTCTCTTGACTTAGAGGTCTCCAAATCCCAAAACCACTAAAATACCGTGGCATATCATCCCTCCAGCGCAATCTTACTATTCCATTAGAACGCCTACAGCATGAATAGCTCGTTGCTGAAGAACTGGTACCAAAAATGGATGACATTTTTGCAACACTGATCCAAAAGCTGTAGACCTGTCTGTTCCACGAATGTCCTATCATAAAATAATGTAAGCCACAGGCTACTGTTCCACTATCACGTTTAACAGCTACCAACAGAAATAACCTCCATTAATTCATTATATCCCTTTTTGAAATCCATTTACGTTTTTATTATCTCTGCCTCATAACATCCTGTAGCAATGAGTTACACAATTTAATTACTTGTGGGAAAAAAAAAAAAGCACTTCCCTTTATACTTATTCAGAGCAAGGGTTTGAAGTTGGATCTTCCACACTTAAGATTAGTATCAGTCTCTCCCTGGAGAGATTCTCAGTCTCTCCTGTTGGAGCTCTTTTGCAGAGTATAAATAATTCAACAGTTAGGAGGGAGAGGGGAAAAGAGAGATGGCAGGGGCTCTGACCTGAAACATGGAAAATGAAAACAAAAAAAACCCAGCTTGTTTTTGCCCTCTCTACTTTTTATGTGGAATTCCACCTTGTCCTAACAATGTTCCCTCAAAAAGTTTGGAATTCAATAAATTGCCTTTTCTTCTTGCCTCCCTGTCCAGAAAATGAAATACATCAAAAAATTCCCAGGCCTGCTTATTAACAGGAACATCTCAATAACCCAGTTATCTATGAGATCAAACCTCATGTACAACCACACGACCTATTTAGCAAACACATTCAATCTCACACAAACATATCTGCAGCATCCATCATTAGTGACCAGTCCAGTCCTCCCACAGCCGCATGTTTGCAGGTCGACAACTTCAGCAAAGCAGCCTCACTTCCAAGCTGCAAAAGATCTGTTGGTGAAGGACAGAGCAGGGATGTATAGCCCACGTTGCACAGTGTTGCATGCACACATAAACATGTACCTCTGTGCCACCACCATGGACTAACATGCACCACGCTCTCCAAATCGAGATCCTAGGAAGAACATAGTCAGAGCCAAGACTTACCTCTGTCTTCGGAGAATCACAGATATGAATAAAGCACTCTGAATATGGGTAAAAGTTTTTAATTAAAAGCCTAGCTAAAACACCATTACAATTTGCAGTTCTGTTTTTATTAATTCTCTCCGATTCAGCAGGAATTTCACCAAGGAATAGGGATGAGCAGATGCTGGGGAAAGCACATTAATAAATCATAAGTGTCATTAAAATTTGTAAACTAATATCTTCTGGGAAGTCTTGGCAATTAGTCTCAAAGCTTTCTTGGCAAACAAAAAATTAATAAATCCAAAAGGTCCCCTGTCTGATGATATCCCCAGCCCCACGGAAAGGTCATTGATGGAGCAATTAAGAGACACAACAAATGGACCAGCCAGAAGGCAGGTTCACAAAAGACAAATGACCTCCATGAAACAAGATGGCTAAGGCATCTTAATAAGCAAAGGTGGGACTTCAATATACACACCACCCCAAGACATACAAAGGCTTTTAGACTCATATTCACTGGGCTACTACTTTTCCCATGATTTTACATTGCCCCCCTTTGTTCTCCCCATCCCTGAGGCAACATTAACATGACTGCTTGTTAAAGTAAGGAACCCTCAGAAACTAGAGGTGCGAACCTTACTATTCCCTTGTGGAAAAACCCTATGGGATATAATAAATAGGGCTAGGGAAGCAACATGAAGGAGACAAATGAAACTTCTCTCCAGAAGTCAGTCATCTACTTAAAGAATGAAATAAAGAATTAAAGAATTCTTTAATAATTTTATTTTTATTACCATTACTGAGTTTACCTAACTCTAAAACATAGCCATGGATTTAAGATAAGCTTATTAATTTTCATGATTGGTTCTCAAAACAAACATTTAAAACACGTTAACATTTTAACTTACATTATCCATTTGTTGCAATGACAACATCTCCTTCCGTTCTGAACTGCAAAGAATGTATGCTCCGGACACCACCTGAGATTGTCTGGGACATTTGAGTAGGCCTAAACCTATGGTTCATTCTGTTCTGCTCCTTGAATTTTCTTTTTTTTTTTTTCCTCCCCCTTTTTATCCTTTTTGTTTGTTTGTTTTAATTCCCATGGACCTTCACATCCAGCCACACAAACTAAGCAAATCAAAACAATCCCTTATGTACATTTCCTGAAATCCACAATAAAAGATTTCTTTAGGTCTCTGGAAAGCCACAGCTGGAAGGATAGTGAATCACCTCAAACAAGAAAAGCATTTTGAATAGGGTCATAATTAGCTACTTCAAATGGCTTCACTTATACAGCGGGATAAGGTAGTCAATGGTTATCACCATCTGATAACCAGCAACTTCTAATATTTTTGTCACAGATAGCCCTCTAAACCAGCAAACACAAGGAAGCTAAGCCATCCACCCCCTTATTGCTTTTAATAGTCATGAAAAGAACACAGAAAAGCCATTTCCTCTATAGCCTTTTGTGAACATTTAGCATCCCTACAGTGTAACTTCATGCAATGCCCTTTACCCATTAATTTCTCTCCTGGCTGACACTCAACAACTCTTTTCACCTGTAAAGCATTCTGCCTTGTTCCTCTTCATTAACTAGGACCCACTTTCTGACGTCTGCTGCAATACTTGCGCAGCTGGACAAATGCAGATGTCGGGAGCCTCTGCTAAACCTGGTATGTCAGTCTGAGCAAGAGAACAAGATCTGTTTCTCCAAAATAAGCAGGAATTTAGCCATGAAAGCAAAGAATAAATTGTCACTTGGCTCAAGAATGCTGCATTTTCTGTTCTTCACAATCAGCTCTTTAGGCCAAGGAACTTCTCTTTATTAAATGGCCACAGTCTTCATTTGGCAGCAGCTAGCTCAGAAGTGGGCCAACATGCAGCTACTGTGCATCTCCCAAATACTTCAAGAATGGCTCCCATGCCAAGATGGCATCTACGACTGACAGCCAAGCTGCGCTTCGCCAGGGTAAACTGAATCATCCACTTTGGGAAAAAGACAAATCGGCAACAATACTAGAGGTTAAGAACTGCATCATTCTGGGACGCTGGGTGAAGGCCCACGCTAATCGCAACTCAGGGTGCTGTGAGCTCTGAGGAACGACTCTTACCTTGGGAACTGCAGCAGATGACTGCAGTTCCCCATTCCCTTAGTTCTGCAGCAAACGTAGTCTGCAACTAGCAGCTCTCAGCCACAGAGATTTTGATAGGTGGCTCCCATAGCCTGAAAAAACCAGCCATCACTGAGCTAGGCTAGTTATACACTCTAACAAATAACAACAGTGGAGCTGCCAAACTTTTGGGCACCCTGGTTTTCAACCCAGCAGAGGTCAGGGATGTGCTTGTACCCTCAGCTGGCTCCTTCCCTCTGTGCCCTAATGGCTGATTGCACATATGTGAAACCCTTCTGTTCATCAGCATAGGACTTCTGCGTTTTGTAGTGTTGTTAAAAAATGCCAAATAAGATGCAGTAACAGAAAGCATTACTACTTTGAAAACCAGCTCCATTAATTTTATGCCTGAATACAGTCCTCTAGAAAATAACATGTATCTAAGACATATGCTGTCAGCATAAAAGTGAAAAACAATAAATATAATCAAATTTGACAATACTGCAGGGAGACGTCAGCTGGTTATGGCGGCTGGCTGGAGACTGCATTTCAATACAGCAAATTCCAGAAAAAACACAGTGCCCCATGGCAAACCTTGTGGAACCTGACCAGTACTGAGCAAGAAGTTGTGGCACAAACCAGAGGTCACCATTCCCAGCACCACAGTTTAAATAATGCATTGCCACTGGGATAGAAACACTCTTTTAAGGAAGCTCTGGCTGTGCCAAGACCTATTTCAGGTTTAGCTTGTTTCACAAAGGATTATATGGAAATTTGAGTCAGGCTTATTGAATCTCCTGATCTCTGCCTTCTTACTCATTTACCTTAAAGGCAGCTACATTTGAAGCAAGGAGACTGAGCCCCAGTTCCCAAAGGGGAGACATGGGTTTTCACACCACATGCACCATTTCTCACCTACAGAGCAGCCCTACCTGAAGCCAGCTCCATGTGCAACACACGAGCCTAGGGCATAGAAATCAGCGTGAGCTGTGAAACTTTGCAAAGGAAAGAAATGCTAGAGGTACACTGAAACATGCTGATAGTCTCTGGAGACTGGGAGGCTTAAGAAGCAAGGACATAGGAGGAAACAGCATAAAGCCCTTTGGTAATTAAAACAGAACTGAATGAAAGAGCAATGCAAGGCATAAGGCAGCTTGCAACCAAGCTGAGAGGTTTTACTCCTCTCAGCTCCAAGCCAGGAGTTGCAGCTGCTGTGTTTTGCAGCTGTCTGTTAAAAAGCTAAAAGTTGGGGGTTTTTTTAGCTCAGCACAGAAGCTAAGACAGCAGACCAACCTCTTCAGGCACAGCAGCCACAAGAGTTAAAAAAAAACCAAACCCTTAGGGATTTTTGCTGCCATAGAAACATAATTTCTTGGTTAATAAACAAGAAAACAAGAAGGAATACATATAAAAATTCTTTCATCAGCATTTTAGCCTCTTAACAGTAAGAGTCAGTCATGGTTTTTGAATATGGGTTAATGCATGGGCCGGCATTATGTACCATCAGATAATTTAGCTGGGACCACAGCCAGAGGAGGGGAACTCCAGGGGACGCATCAAAGATGGGTAAAATGGTAGTGGGGACTCAGAGCTGACACATGCAAGTGCTTGCACTTTGGAAGAAAATCTGAACTACTCCCCGCTGCCTAATTAGCTGATGTGTTACAGTCACAGCTATTGCATTGATCATAAATACCACCCTGCTAACTTGTGCTTCTCCTGTCTGCTGTATCGCCCTGTTGTCTCTGTCTTCGTATGAGATTGAAAGCTCCCTTGGGATGGAGGCTGTCTTTTTAGCTATACTGCAATCCAAATAAATATAACTGTTCCTGGATACTAAAAAAGGCAACAATGGAAAAACTTTTATTCCAGTTACCTTAGCAGAAATAACTCCTCAACCCACAGTGGCTGAAAGAGTTGAAAACATTTTAAATATTATAATAGCAACTTTAAATACTTATCCAGAACGTCACGTTCACATAATCCTGTCTCAAAACCATGCAGCTTAAACAGGAGACAGGATTAGCAAAAGAGCAGAAACATTCACAAGGCTCTTCCTTTACTTGTAAAACCTGTGAAATCTAAAAGGCCTACTGAATAAGAAAAGGAGCTCAATAGACTCCTCTCCTGTTTACTCACACTCACAACACAAAAGGGAAACAACTGGACAGAAACAAGATTAACTAATGAAAGGGCTTATTGCCTACCATACAACCTACAGAAATCTCCATTTAACATATCTGAACATAACAGACACCTGAAACCAAAACTCACTTATCACAATTTCTATGGTCACACCTGGAAGTGTTATGAACATACACATTTGAAGAAATAAGCCATTGAATAGGATTTCCCTTCTCCTAATAATAAAATTTGCCTGAGATTTTCAACAGAAAAGTAGGTTAAAAAAAATCCCCTAACCCCTCAACTCTTGGCTGTGAATGGTGCCTTTTAGACACCATATTTTGCATATCTAACCCTCTCATTCTCCTCTGTTCAACAGACGCCTTCTTGGACTACAATTCCTGTGAGGCAGCCTGGTCCCTACTTTTTACCAGAGAGAGTTTATATTTCATGACAGATCACTCCTGTGTGCTTATGGTTCATCATGGGCAGTGAAGTTTGATGTAGGGACACTTCCCTTGTTTGGGAATTAGAGGTGCTCCAACAGCACTTCAAATAAAAAACACGTAAGTTTATAGATTGAGAGGGAGAAATGTTTTGCTTTTGTTGGTGGAGAACAAGTGTTAGCATGGAAGGGAATTCTACAGAAGTCGTACGTCCAACCCTTAATCCAATTTTTACTTAAAGCAAGCAGGATGTAGCTGGATTCCTAACTACCTAGTCAGATATTTTGCTAGACAATGAGAACTGATGAAGAGTTGCATGCCTGAAAAGTGTAAATAATTTTTACAGTTATATTTGCTGAAAAGAGCTCTCTCCGCATATTCTGATGTATCATACCATCAAAAGTACAACTCTAATGAAATAGCTTCCTTCCACAGGAGGAAAACTGTCACCTCAACTCAGTGGGAAAAACACAAATCCAAACCCCAGCTGACAGATGTATCTGTGACCAAGAAGAGATGTGGCATTCACAAGGGGAAGGGATGTGGCTGGCTGGCTGGGTGTGGGGGCATGTATCTTTTCCTTGAAGCTGACTGCTTCAAGACTGTCTGCTTCAGTAGCAATGGAGGTCTTTTCTATGATATTTTTTGGGCCCCAAAAGCATGGATTTGTTTATGAGAGCAAGGTCTGTGCTCCTGCATTCAAATGCTGAGTAGCATTTCCTCTGTCTAAACTCGTACTAGCCTGATATAGGAGCAGCTTCCAAGATAACTTTTAATTCTCCTCTCTCCCTCTATTCCTCTCACTCCCTTTTTTAATTACATTCAGGATGTTTTCTTATTGATTTACTTGTGTTTGTATTTAGATGCAGGGATTAGAAATTTCACTTATATGACAATTCAGTTTTCCATTAAAAGAAGCTTCTCATGCTATAACCCAGGGGGAACTGGGAAGAAGCTTTTGATGCATAAGGTAGACAGAGGCAAGATGATATTTGGAGATTGCATTGCACTCTGCTTTATCTTAGCATCCTTTAAAGCACTGCCATGTGATTCATTGCTCTCTGACACAAAAGGCACTCCTCTCTTGTGGAAGCAACTGTGTTTGCCAAGCATTTAGAATAGATACCACGCAGCACCACCGCTCAGATGGGCAGGACTCCTGGTTAACAGAAAGGATGTGTCGTATTCCCGGGGAGGTGGGGGGAACCCACAACAAAAACAACACACAAAAAAACCCCACTCCTGAAAACGTCCAGACCTCCTTCTGATAATTACTTGATAGCTGCATTCAGTTTGCGACCCATCAGTTCTGCAGGCTCAAAGATGGCTTTGAAGGAGTCTACAAAAAGTAACTAAAGAAAGCAAACCTATTGCTAGAAGGCTTAAACTCACTCTGCAAAGACAGATCCTCCTTTTGAAATTTTCAATGTCTCAAAAATTAAAAGAAAATATTGAAAAGTACCAATTTAAATAATGCAAAGATTCAGAGGCATTAATGCGCAAATAGAACAGAAAATCCTGAGAAAAGGAGTCCTTCTCTTGGCTTATTGCTTCCACTTAGTATCTATTTGCATTTCTACAATGTCCTTTCCAAAGAAACTCCTAGCTGCTCTCTAAGACTCCACGCTCCCCTCTGAAGTACATTGAACACACTGAAACACACAATGTGCTTCCCCAGTTGATCACGTACTGGATGCCTTTCGTCATATTGATGACAAACTACATTTCCATCACTCTGGGAAAACTCCAAAAGTGATGCTGCTATTACCTTCTGCAGAGCTCAGGTGATACTGAGTTCAGTATTAGGACAGGATTTGCCTGCTCGTTGCATTATTTATGCAGAACAGATTGCTTGGCAATTACATTTAAAATACAATCACAGCACCATTTGTACTTGTTAGGTAAAGAGGCAAAAGTTTTTTAAGGCTTTAACATCTTGAAAAGTACCAGTGTAAGTGGAAATGACTGTGTTCTCTCATTAGCTGCACGGTTATTTGTACTTTTGCAGATTATCACGGTACAGTGCAATTAGGCTTTGGAAGTAGTGTTTCAACTGAGAAGTTTCAACAGCTCTACTGAACAATTAACCCTTAAATACATTAACAGGAACAAACCTGCAGCACACACCCAAAGTCTGCTCCAAACAGGGGCTTTTAAATTAGATGGGAAGAAAGAAGTACGACAGACCAGCTGCTAAGAAGCTGCTCACACCCGGAGCAATGGCTACAATGCATTGACAGTTCCACCACCTACGCTTTCAGCACGTTGCACAATAAGTGCAACACACCACGTAAATCTGACACAGGGTACTTCATCTCCCTCAACTGCTGGCCATCTATTTTTTTGTTATTAGGTGTTTTTTACCCTAAGGACAATTCTGTTAAAGACATACCCTTTCCGCACACAGGCAGGATGTCAGGAGGAAGAGCAATACCCAGCAGGTAGAAACTATTGCTGATTTCAGACATCAAGGAAATGGATTGTTTATAGGAGTG
>VXBL01007285.1:242188-314170 GCA_013400195.1 Aramus guarauna | reverse complement strand
GAGTGGAGTCAAGAGGATTTTTTTATTTATTTTAAACACACACTCTTATAAACACATGCTCTGTCCAGCGGCATGCTTCCCCAGACCAGGACACACCATCTCCCACACCAGACTAGGAGCACGGCAGGTACATGACACCATCCAAGTCTATCCACAGGGGAGAAAACATCAGCACCTGACTGATATCTCTAGCACTTTAGTGGCTGCTGTCCTTGCAGCCCAAGGCAACACAGATTCACTGCCAAGATGACCATCTCAGTTCACAGGGCTGAGGAATGTGGCTAAGATCAGCTAGGATAACATCATGCACTGTGTTGTGTACCATCTCGGACACCGTTCTAGCAAGCAGGTACTCTCTATAGAGAATGTTATCATTGCTGGCCTCACAGCAGAGCCTCAGAGGTATGACGAGGCTTGTCTATGGACACTCAAAGTCAAGAATGAAACCAAGCTCCTCTGTGTGCCAGGGAAGTGCCCTTACACCGAGAGACCCTCCTGTTTGCAGACCCCACTTTATTAAAAAAAATGTGTTCTTAATCATGTGTCCCTTTTCCAAAAAACAGCTCCAGTTATCTCATTCTCTCCCACCTCCTCCCCTGATCAACTCAGGTATCCCCTTTATTCAGCCTCCAGTTTTGCAAGAGACAGTGCAACTCCTCTATGCCAGTTGCTGTGATTTCTACAATGCACTTACCTCCACAGTGAGCTCTCCGTAACACTCCCCAAGTTGAAGTCGTAGAGCTTTGTCAGAATGAGAATCACCTAGGGAGAGGGAAGGGAGGGAGGAAGAGAAAGGGAAGAGAAAAGAGGGGAGAAAAGAAAAAGCGTTCCTTTAGACTGTGTAACAATACACAAGGCATTTGAAATCACCTAAAGGAGAGTTTAGCATTTATCCATTAAGGTTGTAGTATGGTAGGATCAAGTAAGTTTAAAAAAAAAAAAAAAGAAAAAGAAAGAAAATCATTACCTTAATGCATCATGTAACCAGTAACATTTATTTTAATCTCAAAATGTTTTGCATTTGAAATAAAGCATGCCAACAGGAATTAATCAAACATTGTGAGCTGCCCTCTCTAAAGCAATGGTTATTCAAGGTCAGGGATGGAATCAGATGCACCCTTGTTAAGTCGACAGCCCAATCAGAAATTACAGTCAACTTTTCCTGTTTCTCAAGGTGCTACCACAACTTGGTCAGTTTCCACGGAAAGAATTGGCAAGTTTGTTTATGAAGATCCCCTTCTAACAAAACAGTCCATTTTGCCCAGAATGAGCTTTGTTGTTCTCCATCTGCTGTCACTGACTCCGGGAGCATGGCAATTTCCACATGCTATTGCCTTTCTGCAGTGGTAAAATAGAGGGACACAGAGCATGACATTCAGACACTGAGCAAGACAAAACTTCAGCTGCACCTTCAGCACTCAATAAGAGTCAGGGCCTTCAGGACCCACCAACTTTCAGGTGAGCCATGAACACTCCCAAGTCATGCCCCTGTAAAACCAAGGTAGAAGAGGGGAGTTCAGCAGTACACGAGAGACCACAGGAGAATATAGCTTCCCTCCGATACCCTTGGTACTCTGACCTCAGATTTCAGGGGTAAATGAATCCTCCTAGTTACCAGCTACATTGCCCAGACAGGCAGCTATGCACTCCAATAACCTGTGAGCCTCTGTGCAACCTCCCAGGCTCAGACAGGATGGGAACTACTGCAGAAAGAACAGAGGTTCCTCGGTGGAAGTTAAGAGCATTTGAGCATCTGCTCCTTGCTTTTTTAGCATAACTAATGTCACACAGTCCATTCCCTTGGATTCTATGGGAACAGCCTCAGGAAGAGCTCTGGGGCATCTCTTCATTTTTGTTTTGCATCATTTTAACATTTCAGCATTGTTTCCTCCTTGCAGGATTCAAGAACAGGCTAGTTTGCCTCGCATCTGCTTGGGCTGTGATCTGGGGAAATTTTTAGTAAGTACTTGGGTTTTTTTGTTAATAGGTACTTCACAGTTGGGCTAAAAGATGGGTCCAAATGTGAGATGTGTCCCAAAGGGCTGAGTTCATTAAAGTTTTCCTACGTCACGAGGATTTTTTGTTCTATAAAGGCACACGTCCCTCCCTCTTCCTCCTCCCACAGCAGTGAGACCCACCACACCTTTCATTTGGGTTTCCCAGCTGAAAGGCTGCTGGGTGAGGAGTTTAAAGCTTTGCAGAAAAATACCAAAAGATTAATCAATATCACAATGGCTGCAGCAGTTGGTTACTGTCAGCACAATACCAGGAAGAGACCCGTTCAAATTGTAAGGGACCTTGGTACATGACTGTACAGTCAAAGCCCAACTTAATGGCTTTAGAATAGATGCTCTGAGCATTCCTGTGTCTACTGGATTCGCTTTCCCCATCCCCAATTGCATTTTGTCCCTTTATTTCCCCACGCAGAGACGTTTAGGAGGAAGATAAAAGCCAAGCTGCTTCCAGCAGGGTGTGAAAAGAAACCTGCCAGGCAGATTTGAGTCAGCATATGCAAGCTCATGTCAGCCTAAACCAATGCTGTGCAGTGGGAAAATAAGGACAACATCCTTTTTATCACACCTTAAATCCTGCACACACCTTCCCATACAAAGGGTAAGAGCCAGCTGCAAGTTGCAGCAACCAAGGTTTGTATACGTCCTCCTCTTACACCAACTGAGGGAAGCAGTGCAGCCCGCTCCCAGCTATGACCTGGTGAGCGTGACATGTTTAGCATTTTCCCTGTATTCCCAAAGAGGCTCAGACAGGACCCTCTCGAGAGTTTCTAGGAAGCCATGCACCACAGCACAAGCCCTGCCAGAAATGACACCCTTCTTACTGCCCACAACTATGACAAGGTTTCACAAAGTTAGTTTTCCAGTTTCAGAGCCTAATCACATTGAAGACAGCTGGATGACTTCTGCTGAGTTCAGTGGATCCTGGATCCAGCCCTAAGCATATTAAATAAAATATCCATGCCTTGGTCAAATTTCAACAGAGTAATTCTACCTTAAGGTGCAATTACAACTGAAGGCAGCATCCATATTCTCCCAGCTTTTTGTGTCTCTCCCCACATCTCCTGTGCCCTACATTTTTGAAGATGTCATTTATCTGTTATATACCCTGCAAACTGCAGGATGACACCAGCTTTACAGGAGTGGGTTGAATCCTACTCGGCTCCTGGGTATAAGTCCAAAGTAAAAGCATGTTGTTTAGTCCGGCTTTTCTGGATTTTTGCCCAGGATGACTAACAAAAATCCAGCTCTGCCTGTTGTTAATGCATGGAAAAAGCAAAAGCATGAGCATCCCTTTGCAGTTAAATCTCACAAAGGGTCCCAGGAAATAGCAGGAGTCCCCTGAGGCAGTGGTAATGCACAGTATAGTCATCTACAACCTAGCCATAAAATTAGTCACCACATCTGCCCAGGCCAGACAACACTCTTGCACCACAACCCCAGGTGGCCTCCCCCCTGTCCCCACCTGCTTTTGAGACAAGACACTTCAGATTCAATAAAAGAAACTCTTGCAATGGTTTGGGAGTTTAGAAAACCAGAGAGGAGTGGAGAGGCTGAATGGACAACCTTCCCAGGAAAAGGTGTGAAAGCACGTTCCCCTCCAACACTGCCTCGTGAGACCAGGGCAAATGTAGCCACTAACGAAGCACCACATGCGGTTAAGACATAAATCAAAGCCTGAAAGATCCCTGAGTTGTTTTCATGAGGTGCTTTTGACAGACCGTTGCAGAGGAAACTTCAAAAATATTCTGAGGCCTTCACATCATGTTGCCCCAATACGCTAAAGAGAAACTAGAAGCAGGGGTATCAGGGGCAGATGTGGGCAAGGACCAGATTTTCTAAGACTTCCTGTTATTTGAATGCTTTAGCTGAAAAATAATGGAACAAAATATATGGAAAATTGGACATTTTTCAAACCTGAATCTGACATGAGAAAATAAAACAAAAAAGAAAAAACCCTTATTGATTCAAGCTGAGACATTTGATTCTGATTTCTACTTTGCAGTTGAAGAAGCTTAGCTTGTTTTTGTCAACACTAACAAATAACCGTGGCTTTTCTGTGCCAGAGTAATTTTGCATGAAAATTTTGACGGTTTTCATTTTAAAAGCTGAATTTAACTGAAAATTGGTGATTTCACATTTAATGTACTATTTCAAAACAAAAATAAACATTTTCTTTCCCTGAACTGAGGGAAATCTAGAATTGCCACCCTGTAGAAAATGCCCACTCTTCAACCTAAATTAAGATGAAAACATTTTTCTCTGGGGAAAAGAAAAAAGTTCCAAGTGATATTGATTCAGAAGCAGCAAAAACTTACACTTAGGCACTCTTTAATCAAAATAAAGAAAACACTCTTATTGTGCTAAATTAAACTGTTTCTGTCCATCAAACCAATCTCCCAAAATTACTTTCAAGTCAGCTCAATGCCGAACTGCACTTTTCTCCAGGGTCATACTGTGCACTCCAGGGAACACAGCTCAGATGTGAAGTTTCCCCCCGTATCCTAAGGGCCAGGCTCCACACAGCCACACCGTGCTTCCCAGGACAGCCCAGGGGCAGGTGTCCCTCGGGCACCAAGCAGCTCAGCTGGTTGAGAATGAAAAAAAGGGAGAAGCAGCCTGCAGAACAGAGTGGGGAAATAGGCCAGGCTGAATTACAACGCCCTTAAGGCAATACAAACCCTCTTGGAAAATGCAATTTCAAGCTGAGCTTACACAAAACTAAATGACCTGAAAAATTCAATAAACTGTTTTGGTTTTCTAGACAGAAGTGGGGATGGAGAGGGGATAATCAGAAAAAAAATATTTTTTCTTCAGAAAAAAGTGATGTTCTAGTCCTGCAAGAATTTCCTTATGCGCTTATTTTACACACATATCTCTCCACGGTCCATATGTTTTTGTTTTTGCAGAAACTACACTATCTGCTGAAGACCCTGCTATAAGGCTTGCATGACAAAAATGCCAACTCCTGTCAATTATTTATCTTCAATGGCTTATATACAATACAAATTAAGAGTATCTGGCACTGAGGTATCCTGCCACCTCACTGCATAGTATACTGAACCACTAAATCCAGATTTAATACAATGGACTGCTTCTCTAATATAAGGCCAGCAGGTTTTAAAGGCTGCCAAATCCAGCAGCCTTGAGTCTTGACACAACTTGGCTGGCATGAAAGCAGAAAAAAAATATAACCAGAAATGGGAGGCCAGGTTTCATTCGATGTTGAAAACACATCCCTGAGGGGATTCCTATTGTTCAGAAAATTATTAGGAATCTCTAAGCCCATAAATCACAAAAGTGCTCAGAAGCTCTTCAGAGTATTCGGTGGTGTAACAATTTTCATGCCCATAAAATTTTACTATGAAGGAAAATTACTTTTATTCATTAATCCTCCTCCAGATCTTGCCAATTCTAAACTGGCAAAGTGCTTTGCATATACCCCACAGTGGAATATATAACTGTTTCCCACAAATCAGAGTGTAAAGGCATTGCAGTTCCTTCAGCAGGTTGACAATCAGCTTCAGGACAACCAAAAAGTGCCACAGCAAAGGCAGTCATGCTCCTGTATCAGGTGACACTTGTAGTAGAGATGGGAGAGAGAAGAGCACAGCAGCCAGAGAGAACATGTTATCATTTCAGGTAGACATCTGAAAGGCCAGCACTAATCCACTCCATGAGATTCATCTCCTCTATAAGTGATCCTGCTATATCAGCACAGAGATTAACACAGCTCATCAGTAGCCCTGTCCACATATTTACAGAATGTAATTAATAATGAGCAAAGGGATGAGCACTGGGCAGCGCACAGCACAACGAAGAGATCATGGACAGATTTACATGTGAAAAATGAGAGCTTGCTCTGGCGTGCTGGGGTCTCCATTTCCTGCCTAAAGACCTATTTCCGCGACGTTTGCAACCTTTTCTCCCCACACACACACCAGCCACAGGGAGCTTCTTTACAATTTTCATGACATCTGCCTTTCCCCCATTCAGATGGGAGCAACAGCACCCAACAAGTGAATTTAAAATGTGAGCAATCACAGGCTACTGGGAACCAGTATCAGTAAAATTGCTCAGTTGAAGGCAAATTGGCTTAAAATGCTCTGGGACCTAAAAGCCAGCAGCACTGATTTATGGAGGTCCCTAGCCATTTCTTTGTTTCTTTCTTTCTTTTTTTTTGGTTTTTTTTTGGTGGTGAGGCTTTTTAAGGCACAAAATTAATAATTGAACTGATCAACAAACTCATGGAGTTATTCAGGGTGATGGCTTTGCTAAGTGAGGTTGTATTTCATACAATCTCTGCATTCAAAGCTAACTCAAGCAAAAGCCACCAGTACCAGCCTAATTTTTTCCACATAAATACTCAGAAGGTGCGAAATGGATCATTTACATGCTCAATATACATTTGTGCTTAAGTGTGTGGTGGGTTGACCCTGGCCAGGAACTAAGCAACCACCCAGACACTCACTCTCTCCCTACCCAAGGGGATAGGGGAGACAACCAGAAGAGCAAAATTGAGAAAAACTTGTCATTCCAGACAAAGACAGTTTAATAAGTGAAAGAGAAAAGAAAAAGCAAACCACCACCAAACAAAAAACCAAACCAAAGTGATGCAAAGGCAGTCACTGAAAGACAGCTACTTTGGAAAGACTACTCCACAGTTGTTATTGCTAAGGATGATACTAATATGGGACAGAATACCTCTTTGGCCAGTTTGGGTCAGCTGTTCTAGCTGTGCCCCCTCCCAAGCTCTTGACCACCCCTAACCTACTCCTAGGGCAGGCAGAGTGAGAAACAGAAAACCTCGACACTGTGCAAGCCCTGTTCAGCTATATCTAAACCACTGATGTGTTATCAGCACTGGTTTAGCTGAAAATTCAAACACAACATGACACAGGCTGCTGTGAAAAAAATTAACTCCATTCCAGCGAAGTATTTTCCTAGATCAAAGTACAGTTGTTCTCAAAACCAGTCACCACATAGCCCTGGTCAAACCAAAAATCACTTCACACTAATACACCCTCCGAACCGTATGCATGCACATGTGTGATCACACTACACAACATCACCATCCTCATTTACCCTGGAGGTCTAAGTGCAGTCCCCAATACCCAGGAGTGCCATCTCCAGCTGTGAGATGCATATAGCATTATTACAAAGCTCCCAAGTGAGGGATTTAAATTCCACAGGTATTAACAGATTCTGCAAGCATCACTACTGTGAAACAAGGCAAGTAATGTCATCTTTGTTTTACTGATGAGGAACCAGAGGCAGACAGAGATAGTGTTTCTCTACATGGGAACACTCAGGAAGAAGAATCCAAATCAACTTCTAAGAGTTTGGTTCAATTCACTTTGCAAATGCATCAGAAAAATCAAATTAAAGACCACTTTATTCTGAAAAAGAGTCTCCATCCAGGAATTTAACATAGCTCAATAAATTAACTGAATGTGTTGAAGTGGATTAAGCTAAGAAGTATCACTTGGAAGATAAAGCACCAATCCAAGTTCACCCACAGAAACAGAACTATTACCAAAAAAAAAAGGAACACATACACCTTAAATACCAATCTACCTTCTTTTCCCCTGCCTGGCAAGCATAGCTAAAGATGACATGTCTCCAGATACTAGCGGGTAAGGAATAGCATATCCTAAGACATGAGAAGAAAACAACAGAGGTACTAACAAACAGGCCAAATCCTGCCTGCTGGAAATCACAGCAACACTTTTGCAAGAATAAAGTGATGCCAACTTAAGCAGCAGCAAAGGACCTTTTTTTTTTTTTTTTTCTTTTTTTTTTCTTTTTTTTTTTAAATCTCTAGAGAGATGAAAATGATCTGTGGGTGACTTCAGGCAGTGCAGGCAAAAGAACCCTCTAAAATTCAAAGAGACAAGTCTCAGGATCACACACAAAAGCAAAACATGTTCCAGTGAACTTGTGATCTCCAAACAGCTGAGACTGTCAAATTTGTCCTCAAAACAAGAACCAGTAACTAAAAGAAAGATATTCTCCTTTAATCCTCCATTGCCTGTGTTGCTTTTCACTTTCCAGTACGAAAACTGCCATGGTATGCTCTTTCTGTCCCCTGTCCTCCTCCCTTTCAATGTAAATCAGGCAGCAGAATAAGCAGGAGCCAGAGCACAAGAAGTCTTCCCATGGATTCCCCTGGGACACTGCAGACAGATCGCATTATCTTCACAAAAGAGCCCTCAGGATGGAAGCAGCAGTTTGAAATTCCCATTTATAGGGCTTGCACTGAATGAACAGAATCTGAGGGGCGAAAAAAAACAAAGCCACTACAGTGCTTTGCAGAAAGAGCCAGCTCTGGAAAGCCCAACTCTCCTCCTGCACAATTACCAGCAGGAGCAGGGCAGGATGCTTCTATGTTGGTTCCCTGCTTTGGCAAGCCAAGGGCAAGCCCAGCTTGTCAGAGACAAAGCACCCGTTGGCATCAACGCTGAGGCAGACACCTCTTTCAGTGTCATGGATTTACCTTTCTGGACTCACACAAATCTAGAAAGGATTTTTAATTGAACCTGACAGGGTGTCTCATGCTCTTGGTTTTAAATATGGTTGTGAATGCAGCTGAATAACACCACCAACACCACAATGACTAATGCCTCCAGGACTCAGGAATCTCACTAGAATTTCTACAATAATATGGGAAAAGAAGTCAGATTCTTCTCCTCCCAAACCACAGATTCCAATTATCACCTAAATGAGGGGTATTCATAGCCACTAGCTGTATAGCATCTGCAAGTCAGCCCCACTGCTCTTCCATCTCTACTGCACTTTAAAAATTGGACAATATCTCTCACATAATATTTTTTCCAAGGAAATAAAAAAAAATAGCTACCAGATCAGATCATAAAGCCTTTGTCCTCTATGTATGGAGTAAAAAAAACCACCACTCCATCGAAGTTAAATAGTATTAGAGTTATTAGCCATACAGCACAGAATCACAGAGTGATTTGGAAGGGACCTTAAAGATCATCTAGTTCCAATCCCCTCCATCAGGTGAGAATGTCTGGGAAAGGTGTGATGAATTAGTCACCTTTTTAAGGACAGTAATAAAACACAGAACACATTTAAAGTGGAATTCCAGACCATCAAAAACTGGAGGGGATGGTG
This sequence comes from Aramus guarauna, assembly GCA_013400195.1. NCBI lineage: Eukaryota > Metazoa > Chordata > Aves > Gruiformes > Aramidae > Aramus > Aramus guarauna. Next base: position 305,024 of record VXBL01007285.1, on the reverse strand, counting down.
GACACACCAATGCTATCAGCAACTTGCAGGTAGCACTACTGAGAGAAGTCAGACAGAAAAGACCCCCCAGGTTATTTGACCCACACCCCCCTGACAAGGCACAGTTGTGCTCCATAGAATCTTTCCCAGCTCTTCAGGATGGCCTTGCTGCACATAAACACACATTCCCATCAGAAAAGACATCTAGATTGCTTAAAATAACAGAAGCCTGAGCTTTATCTCTGCATAACTCAGTTAAACATAAATACAATCTCTCCTGGCAGGTAGTGATATGAGTTAAGGGTCCCCTATCATACATTATAGGAGGTGATAGCAAAGAACTCATAATTTATTTTTATTGATTCAGCAACCCACGCTGGATCATATCTCCCAATTCTTCCCTTTTGCTAAGAAGGCTCCACCAAGCCTTGGGAAATTTAATTTTATCTTTTTTTCCATTCTCCATCTTCCTTTTAAAGCTGCTGTGTGCACGTGTCTACTTTAACTTCAAGAAGAAAATGAAAAAAGGCCCCAGTTACTTTACTGGCTCTCTTCTCATTCCAATTGTCTTCTGATATTATCTGCAAACCAGCAGATTTTGTGCAGCAATTTAACTCTGTGGAGTCATGTACCTGCTGAAGGGCCATTTCAAGCTTCTGACACGGGGACCTGAAAAGAAGGAATGACTTGAACTCCAGCTGTGGGTACACTACCTTCACAGGACAGTTCTCAATTACAAATAAATAAATAACCCTGACAGAAGGTAAGACAGAGCAGCCCTTCGAGATGTTATAAACTGCCAGGACAGATGAGGGTTTTCCTTGAGGACTGAAGGCAAGACTGACTGGTTTCATAATGGAAACTTAACCATGTAGGAAATTTTGTGTCTAAGCCAGTTCTGAAAGGAAGAGAGAAAAAAAGCTCCCATAAGCTGATTTTTCAAGACAATTCAGGCTGCCTATTCTTCTTCCATTTCAGACTCCAGGCTCTACTGAGGAACTCTCACTCCTCTCACACACACACTCTTCTCTCTCTCCTCTCCCCTACATACATACTTATACATATAAATATAAAACCTAAATAAAAATAAATAAAAATTAAATAAAATATAAAAATTACTGATCTTCCTCAGATTCCAATTAGCAACTCAAATAATGGGCACTGAACAGAGCATAAGCAAGAGATTCCCTCTCTCCCCAGGGACAGGAGATGGACTACATAACCTGCTGAAGTCCTTTCCAGCCTCATGTCTATGACCCAAAGATTTACTTATTCCTGTGAAAATGCCTCACTGCTAGCTCAGGAGAACATCAGCAAGGAATTAGGTGCCTTGCCACAGAAACACATGCCTGTTGTGCTCCCCAAAACACGGGGCCTTGCCTTTAACATGACAGCAGGAGATGGGTGCTGGAGAAGCCACCACGTCAGCAGTGCAGTCTGGTCACTGGCCTGGCACTTAGAGCAGGAAAGGGTGTCGGAGCCTCCCCACTCCATTCTCAACTTTGATGCCAGCTCACCCACCTGCAGGGAGATTAATTTGTGATGGTAGTATTATTCTGAGCCGTATCATTCAATTTTGAACAATATTACTCCGAGAAATCACCCTTCTCCCTACTAGACCAAAAGCTGGAGTTTCACAGATGATACCATGAAAGCAAAGGATGTACCTGTTGGGAGACAAGCCCTTGCATCTGCTTTTAATGGCCAGTTAAAAGACTTTCTACTCCTGCCACTGGATCCTTATTATCAACAAATCCAAGTACCTTAGACTCTGGCTTACTCCCTCCCTCGCAACAGCCCAGGGAAATAAGGATTGTTGCAGTTTGCCAGGTGACAAGCATAGGCACAGAGGGAAAAAGGGCAAAATGAAAAAATTGTTCTGTTATGGTTACTGCAGGCACCAAAGTCCAATGCTTGGATTTTCCCCCCACATTTACTACCTGACCTTGAATGATTGTAAAACCATTAGTATAAAGCCATGATTAATCATCATTCTTTAAATACGCCTAGGTAGAGTACTTACAAATATAATTAAATAGTAGGGAACATGAAATATGAGAATCATCATAGAAAGAATAAGATAAAAATAAAAGTGCTAGTTTAGAATACATGAGAAACTATCACAGGCAACTTGGGTCAGTCAGGCTGAACAGGACACCCAGGACTGGGAAGTGCTCGAGGTAAGACAAGCACAAGCCAGGGCTCTCCACAGACAAAAGGTCAGAAGCAATAGTTTGAGTGCTAATTAGCCAATTAACATATTTTTTACATTATTATAGATTCAACAAAGATTAAATGATCTGATTATCTTATATATTAAGGTAATAAAAATGTGGTCTGTCCAATTGACTGCACTCTTCTGACCTTGAACCTGTTTATGCAGCAGTTCGCACCTGCAGATGCCCAAATCAACTTTGAAAGTTAGCAGCTCTGCTGTGGTAAGGTCAAACTCTGCCTTAGCAGCTCCTCTTCCTACTGGTGTTCCTTTAAACTAATCATTACTCTTGATTTTAATCATCTTTATTATGTTTATTTTCATTTTTATTCTATATTTATTGTGTGCATACATTTCATCATCACTACAGTACCTGAACTCCTTGTGCCATAGCTACATTGCTTTTTATTTATTTTTTTATTATTCTTTGTGTTGTATCATTAAGTAGTTAAGCAAAATTATTTTCATCTGTTGCTGTGAAAACACACACTCTCTGGGCAATTTTCCTTCTTTGTTCCTGTGCAGAGCAGCTCCTTGCTCATGCCAAATACCCCTGGAGCCCTGATGTTATCTCCTTTGAAGGATCTAATCAAGCAGACTTTCATGAAATCTGGCTCAGTAGGTATTTTCAGAAACTGGGCTGGGAATCATTGCTCTGTGTACATCCACCACATTGAGCCAGCCAGACGTAACATCCTCCTTCATTTAAGGGCACTAAAACAACTTTTCTTCCTATCGAGCCCAGAGGAACAGGTATGCCAACAAAACTGCCCTATGCAAGACGCTAGCAGCAGCTGCCAGGATATGCAACAGAACAGAGGATAGAGAATTCTTAAATTCAAGATTCAGCTTCTCCCTTCTTTATGAGGCATCCAAGCTTGCACACCAACCCCTCCAGAGAGCAGCCCTAAGCACCAGGGGGCCAGAGCTGTTTGGATTCTGCCCAATACCCCAAAGAACTATATGACCCAGTTGATGGGCATTCACAGCAGGCAGGTGCCATGACATTCAGCTCTGCCTCCAAATGACATTTAACTATTTCAGATTGCAGCTACATCAGCAAGAAAGAACAAACATTATCTGTATCACAATAGCTTGTAAATAGCCTCACCCAGAAATAAAGCAGCCTCCTAGCAAGCGGAGCAGCAAACGTGAGCAGAAGGAATACATGGTGGTTTCTCCTCCTTCATGCTTGGCCACATAAAGACTTCACAAACCTGCGAATTCAAGGGACTGATGGGATGCCTCCCTCCATGTCAACTGAAAGAGCAGGCCCCTAGGATGCACTGCCATGGGAACCTGACTGAGGGCTAAGGATTCCTCCAGGCAGCAAGAAGCTACAAGAGCCACACTCCATGAACTTCACCCTGGGAATTAACCAGGACCTGAGAGGGAGAGTAAAGGCAGAAGAGGGACCTGGACCCCCAAATCAGAGCTCTGGTTTGTCACTCAAGCCAGATGACCTATCTTCCAAAGCAGCCAGTTACCAGTTCTGTGCCTGCCAAGGAAATAAAACTTTGGAAGAAAAATGCAGATAATACAGAGTGAACATTTTTCCCCATCTAAGTATTTCCTAAAGACAGGTAAAAATATATTTGCTTAAAATCTGACCATGTAGGAAAGAAAAAAAAGACAACACACTTTTTTTTATCCCAAAAATATTGTCCTCAAGGACTGGCACCAACTCCAGGGCAGGAGGGGGAACATGAAAGAATATGTCATGAACCAAGGAACCACAATAAAATCATAACTTTTTGTATCAGCCCAATACTGCAATTTTGGGGGGCAAATTAAGAAAAAATACATTCACCTGGTTTTGAGCTCTGTAAGAAAGAAAATATATTTTTCCTCACTTTAGAAATAGCTTGTGCTAATGTCTACATGGGGACATGTGAAACAGCGCAGTTAAAGCTGTCAAGGACAATTTTTCTTACAGACTTAAGTGTTCCGTTACTTAAAAAAAAAAAAAAAAAAGGCAGCTGAGAAAAATAGAGGAACTTGAATTCAAATCTCCTTTAATGCAACATTATGGCTGAGAATTTCAAAGTTGTAAAAGTAGGAAACTCTGAAGTACAGGTTCTACATTATGCACATGGATTGTATAAAAGAAAAGAGGCAAGTCACTACTGCAGAAATCCAAAGCACTATTGACTTTTGCAAACCTTTTAGGGTTGGTTGGGACCCAGGGGGAGTTGGTCAGATAATACCTACTTACTCCATACTGCAACTCTCACTGCACTAGAAAAATTTCAGAAGTTTTGACCTTGTGAGATCACTCTCCTTCTCTTACCTAGGGACCTAAAGAGTTCTTTCTTTGGACCTGAAAAATTTTTGCCCTCTAGCTGACAGAGAAATTGAAGCAAGGTCTTCATTTCAAGCCACTGTCTATATCCTTGCTCATAAGAATAAAAATTATGACAACTGGGACTGTTGACTGACATTCAAACTGGGACTGCTTTTAAGATCAGGATTTGGGATGCTACAACCCAGGAAATAAATCCCTTTCATTCTTGCATGACAAAGGATAGATGTAGATAGAAGACTTAGTGTTTTGCTCTGCCAGCACCTGCCTTGGCACTCCCAGCCATCACAACTGCATCTGGGACCCAAAACCTGGAGGTAGAAAAGGGAGAAGAGACAGAAGCCTCATATTTTATGAAAATACTCTGTAGCTCTGCAAGGTCTCCAGATGACCTTCAGGGAATTTCATACACACAGGCTGTAGGTTTGTCCTGCATGTTGCACTGAGATATCAAAAACTGCCCACCACTGCAGAAAGGCTCTAAACAACTGACTATTCCTGCATTGGCATGTTCTCAGTTGAGCACCAGAAGTTTCTCAAAAATTCCAAAAATCCTTCTGCCCCTTGAGGAATATACAGGGAATGGCTGTTCAGGAAGAATGCAAATTGACTAAACAAGATCTGTAATGGCCATTATGCAAGGTCTTCAATAGCTGCTTCTCCTCTTTACTATCTCAAGAGCCCTGGATTTCCATCAGAATAATCTCTTCTCCTCTCCCTCACCAGTCATACCTCAAGGTCTTGTCTTCATGAATGCCACAAAGTCACAGGAGCAGGACTTCAGATACTCCCCATCCCCTTGTCACTCCTTGCCATACAGTCTCTCTAGCAACTGTTACGGCTTTGGAATAAAGCCCAATATTGGCACCTGCTCTCAAACAAAATCAGGGACTGGAGATGGGCCAGGCACACCAGCTTATCCTGTTTTGTTAGAGCCTAGACTAGAAAGGAGCAATAGTCTCTAGTTGTCTCTGGATGGCAGTAAGGACAGAGAGAGGTGACAAGGCTTATCTGAAGATGAAATTCAATCCCATTCTTGCATTACATACAAGCACAAAATCTTAAATAAGGCACTAGGGAATAAATTTGCCAGTTCCCTTTCAGGTAAAGCTACATCATCTCTACAAGCTCCATTGCGAGTTGTCTCTGTGCTGTGATCCCTCAGTGAGCAAACCCACCCCCCCACTCCAAATGTCATGATATGATGGCTGCAAACCCATCATTAAGAATAATTCTAGTAACCACAACAGCCTCCAAAACAGAGGACTATAACTTAAGCTAGATCCAAAAGTCTCCTTTGTGACAACTGTGCAGAATTTCATAGTGACCAGTACCTGGCTCCAAAGATTCAAAGAAACAGCAACATGCTTTTCATGAGTCAATGTTGAGCTAGCGAAGGATTAGAGCTCTGAATGTTAGCAGAGGCTGAAGCATGGTGTGGACCAGAGGACTGATTCAAGCTGATGGTGTCAGGATATCAACTCCGTATCAGTTCTTTGTCTTACCTGGCAAGATGCACAGGTAGGAAAAGGTGAGCAACAAGTATTTTGAGTAGCTGTGACAGACTAAAGAACAAATACAAAGGCCCATTTTACCTTTGCTGGTTTATGATTGTCCTTTCACGTGGGTCATTATTTACAAACTACTTCTTATAAAGCACTTCCCAAAACAGAAATATTTCTCTGGGCCCTTTTACAGCAGGACTGACAGCAAGTGCTCCAAAGATAATCTTCAGCAAACCTAGTTATTGGAGCGGTGTAACCTGTTGTAAATTCACATATACGACACAGCAGAATGAAGGTACTCTCCACTCCAGCCTTTCAAAAGGCAATTGAAACAGGTCTATCCTGTAACTACACCAGCACAAGACTGATTCCAACAGCTTCTCAGACCCCACATAAGACTACTACAGTCAGAGCAGCTCTCATTAGAAAAATCGATGCTACAACAAAGAGGCATCAGGGGCTCAGCCTTGAACCAAGCTGTGAGAGCACCAGTCATCCACAGCATCAAAGAACTCAAGTCATCTCTCGTGGATTGCTGCATTTTGTTTTTCTTAAAGCCCTAGCTCTTGAAGGCCAGCAATGGCTTAAAACAACAAAACAAACCCAATCTCAGTTCCTACTTTTCTGAATTCATACAGTGACTTAAAATACACTCAGAACTCCATTTAAAGTCTTTGACTTCTACTTCCCAAAACACTGCACATCTCATATACTTTTTTTCCCCCCACACACATGTAGAGACAACTGTCTAGCTATGTATCTGTTTCTAACTATAGATGCAGCTACATAATGGTTTTAAACTCCATCACGTTATTTTTTTTTCTCCCTCCAAGAAGACATAAAATTGACTCGAGATGTTTTAGATGCCTCAGATTAGTAATGCTACAATCAGAATAGCACAGAGCACTCTTGAACAGCTATTGCTAGTACTTGCAGGTGCCATGAGCCCTTCACATTCAAGAATACTGGATTTACATTCAAACATAAAGGAAAAATAAAACCAACTTGATTCACATGCTCTTACATCAAAAGAGCAAGGAGTATTTTTAGAGCAACAGCTTAGCATTCACAGCACGCATGGCGTTCTTGTTTAATCAAGAGATCCGCACGAACATAATAAACCTGTAATTTTATTGGCCAAGCACTATGGAAACAATTTAGAATACACGGATTGCAATGTTAAGCAAACTGCAGCCCATGTATAACACCCATGAATTATAGCAGTTTGGCAATGAGCTGACCAGTTGCTTCTCACGGCCTTTAATAACAATCATCCACATCTTCACAGCACAATGGAAATTAGAGATGCAAGAGGCCTATTAGCTCATCCAGAAAATACAGGATTGTTCCCTATGGGATAATTGCTAATACTCTGTCCAAAGTAGATTTAAAGCTGTAAAGCAAGGTAGCCTCTTTAGCAAGATTACTCAGTGTGGCTGAGAACTCTGTTCCATAAAACTTTTTCTAGACATTAAATGTAAATGTTTCCTCTCTTTAAAAAGGTTAAAGCTAGTCCAAGGATCCTGGTGTCCTTTGTATTCCCCTCTAGTCAGTCAAGAGAGGGGAGAGTTGGTCCCTTTTTGCTACAAAGCAGCAGCATATGCAGACTGACCTCTGGTTAACAGCCTTCACAAACAGTTCTCCTCTCCACCTAGTTAGTCCTTGCCCAGCTCTTGTCCATGACAGTACCCTCAGCACCACCTCTTCCTTTTGCTCACTACACAGGTATGTAGACTCACACCCCCCCTTTCCACCTCAGAAGTCCTTTGACCGTATACATACATAGATTTCACTCTAAATATTCATTCAGTAAATCAGATCTTCCAACTCACTGAGCACTCCCATCATGTATCTGTGCACTATGTCCACTTCAGCAATACCTCAGTGGGGACATGTGGCAACTTTATCAGCCCAAGGACTTGCAGCTCTAGTGCAAGGGACAGTATCTCACCGCGTCCTCTACTAGCACAGGAGCTCTGGCATAAGGCTGTATCTAGTTAAATGACATCACTGCAAACAGTGTCAGTCATGGCTCCAAATATCAAGCTGATTTTCACTGCTCAGTACTGCATTAGCCCCTTGGAAAGTCCAGAATTAATAGAGAATTAATATGCGTACAAGAACAACTTGGATGTGGCTGGGAGGGAGAAGGCTATCAGGAGATTTGCAGACATAGGAATCCTAACAAGTATACCACAATCCAGGATAAATCCAAATTCTTACAGGTGTGTCAGTCCAGCACCCAACATAATGGCTACTGGGTACTTCATGCCCAGGAGAGTCAGTAACGCCATCATGAGAAATTTGTGAGTAAGGGTGGAAACAGCAACATTTAGCAATAATTACACTTCAGCAGATCCAAAACACTTAAACCAAAACTCTTCAGCCTGTACATGTTAGGTCAGCAAATACTATCATCTGCTTTTAAAAAAAAACAAAAGATGAGAAGGTGAAATGATTTTCCACATGACAAGACGGAGCTGGAACTCAGGAGAAGATGTCCCTTACCCCCAAGCATTCCATGAGAAGCCCTTTCAAACTATAACAAGTTACCAGCACACGGGTAATGACCCCAGTAACAGCTCTGAGAAGTTTTCCAAGCCAGAGACAAAGGAAAAGAGAACAAGTGTAAAAACAAACAAACAAAAAAATTATTATTCTTGGGTTTTGCATCTCTATTTCCCTGAGAGAAGTTTCTTCTGAACTGACTTCTACCACTCTTTCAAACATCTAATAAAAACTAACATGCCCATGACTGAGAAACCCTCCGGGATTTCCAGCCACTTGATCTGCACTCTTACACATGCTACAAAATTCCCTGCTATTAACTGAACTGTTGCTAATGTTGGTCATATTCTTCCTGTTCAGTATAAGCATTGAATGAGTGCCCTAACCACTTTGCTAAAACAAGCCATGATCTCTACTGTCTTTGACATCCAGAGACATTTGCAAGAAGGATTTTAACCAGTCACCTGCTTGCACTCACCCCATGAGCTTGTTACAGTATTATAAGAAGGCAGGACTAGAAGGGACGACATTTTGTCCAGAGGAATCCACAGAAGTTCATGTGCCCCCACCCCACAAATCCCAAGACACCTCTCAACTCCTCTGAACAAACTTCAGACCTTCACTGCAAAAGCCGAAACAAAGCCAACAAACAAAATCCCACAAAGAAATCTTGTAATGTACCACTGGAAGACAGAAAAAGAAAAGTCAAGGGCACTGTCACTGTCCTCCCTCCTTGCAATAATGAGGAATCTGAGAAATGCTGAGATGATTGTCTGAAGTGGACCACAGAGAGCAGTAAACCATGTCAGATACACAGCATCTCTTTGCTCCCTAGCTGAACGAGGAGACACTGTTTAAACATTCAGCTATTTTAACGCACTTTCCAAAACACATTTTCACAGTAAGAATTGTCAAGTGTCTGGCCTGTATTAGCATGGTCAGGTAGAGATCAGGGCACCCAAAGAAATAAGAAGTATAAAGAGCAAGAGCAGAACTAACAGTTCTCTATTATAGACCTCCCCTGTTCCACTCAGAAAGTGACCATATTACAGTGAAGAGTGATGCTTATATATCTAACACTGTACTATAAAATCCTTCAGGATGAAAATTGCAAAGAAGCAGCGATTGATTATTTCTGCCACAAGAAAAAAAAAATATAGTTTGAGGATGTAAGAGAAAGTTCTTTTTAACCTGAAGAATTACCTTCCTTTTGGGAAAGACGAACCACCCATAATGACAGAGGAAAATCTTTGGAAGTAGTAGCAGAAAAAGACATTAGAAGTGGCAATCACCATGTCAGACACACTACACTGCAGGGAAAGGGAAGAATGGCCAGATAATGAAATTACAGAGCATTGAAAATGTCAAAGAGCGACAGTGCTCTACCATCATTCACGGGTTATATGAGGCATTAACATGCTGATATCCCATTCCAATGACAAAGATGGCAACAAGAACAGTAAATAGTCCAAAATGAATCTGTTGCTGAGACTAGGAATTTAATGAAACAGGGAGACAGGCAGAAAATGAATCTTACTTTCACTGTGCAGCCTTCAAACTGGAAGCTGCTGGCCCTGTTCAGAATTAGTAATAGCTCAAGCATGTGTTACTTAACTTCCCTTATCTATGATCCTCCTATACTTATGAGTCATCATCACAAAAAGGGGTATCAAGTCTCACTAACAAGCACCAACCTTGTTGGCAGGCAATGACACACAAGCTGCACCAAGGGAATCTCCAGTGAGGTATAAAGGAGGGGGCGGGGGGACAAAGTCCTTCACAATTAAAATGATAACTGCTACATCAAGGGCCCAGGAAAGTCGAGGGATCTCTGCTCTTGGAGGTATTCAGAACTTGAGTGGACAAGGCTGTGAGCAACTTGATCTAACATCACAGCTTGATCCAGCTTTGAAGCTGATCTGAGCAGGAACTGGACCAGAAGACCTGTAGAGGCCTTCCCTCCCTCCCCCCAATCTAAATCACTCTACAATTTAATGAGTTTTTCTCCCTTCAAATAGAAACATCATTGATCAATATGAGTAGCACAAGCAAACATGCAGCAGTAAAGCCAGAGGACCCTGTGTCTATCACGCAATGCACTTTAATTTGCTTAAGATAGTTGATCACTACAAAAAAGAAAAAAATAAATAATCCTTTACCACCATTCCTCTTACAAAAAAGAAAAAAAAAGACAAGGTAAGGTGAGTGAAAATGTACAGTTTGTTTATGGAAACTCACCTCTGGAGACAGTCTAGTGCGTTGTAGCACAGCTTGCGACAAACGCAAATGAACTGTCATATCCCAGACAGCTCCACATGGAGCCAACACGTGTACCTCTACATGTCCTCTCCAGATATGGGAGCCCAGCAGGCAGGGCAGGGCAGCACCATCCCAGCAGGACCACACAAAGCTGCCAAGGTTATGCTAGGACCATTTCCTGTGCAGAGTTAGACTGCAGCAGAAATTCTGCACTGTACCCAAACCCTCCAAATTCTGAGGTTCTTCCTAGGTCTGGTACAGAAATAGTCCTGTTTTCAGCCCAACCTAATAAACTTTCCTTTCAGAGGGCTTGGAGCAAGATGGCTTCAAAAGTCTGATAAGGTCAGAGCCAAAGAACAGTTGATAAGGCTATCTGGCCTTCACACTGGTTTCTTACAGAGCTTGGATTTTCTGTTCCAAAATTGTATTTCAGAACCAACTTCACCTAAATTTAATCAGGAACATGTCTTTGAAATATAAAAAGCAAAATGAACAAAACACCCATTCACTTAACTTAATCTGGAAAACGTAAATAAAGTGGTTTCCTCATTCCATCAAGCAGATGCAAATTTAATTTCAGATCATTCAATTTTTTTTCTGTAAACAAACAAAAAGATTAAGCATGGGAAAAGAAACCCTTAGAAACACTACCTCTTATCACATACTGTACATGCCTCCCTTTCCCTGCTGGCCCATATCACATTTAATATTCTAGTTTTCAAAGGCTGCTGGAATTCCATCTGCTAAAGGTGTACAATAAATGAGGCTTTTCAAAGTGCATATGTTCAAACATGAGTTTCTGGACATCTGTGCACAGGGATGATTCACTGAGAGATGTGCGTAAGACAAAAGACCCATCCCTACTGATTTCAGGAAGGACAAGTTTTCACCACAGTTTATTGGCAGCCAACAGGCCAGCCAAACTTACCCAGCCTGTGAATCAAAAAACATCTTTCCATTCACAAGACCATCATTCCTTCCCTGCTACACAAGAGGATTTTGCATCATGCCTAGAAGGTGAAGTTCACCTGTTGCCTAATTAAGGTGTGGATACTATCTATCACCTAAGGGCATTCTTAAATTCAACCACCTTGTTCATTACAAGGGTATAACGTTCTTCTCTCTCCACTGAGCACTAGCTGTGGATCATATGGCAAGAGGTAGACTTAGAGGTAGGTAGATGGATGTCCAACTGTTGTAAGCAAGCTTCATGGTCACACAGCCAATGCCTTAAGCAGATCTATGGACAGACAGTGCAGACCTTGGCAATGTCTTTGTGACTCAAAGCCCATCTGCCATAGCAGCAGAACAAATGAATGATAGCCAGCTTTGAACTGCAGCCTACACTCCTAATTATACCTGAAGTGTCTCCTGGCAACATCCAGGACTGGCTGAGATAGCACTTGCCTGTCAAAACACATCAGAAACAGCAAACTCCATCTTTTGAATCTTGAAGCAGTTTCACACTCCACCTATTGCAATTCACTGCCCCCTCTACAGGAGTCACTCCTGAGATCTGGGCAACACATAGATTTGTCTCTCTGCTTTGCATTTATAGAGCCCATGAAGTGACTGCCCAATGTGAGCACTACTTCAGAAGAGGAATCTGCGTTGAGATTGAACAAGTGAGTTTGCTTTAAAGTCAGATCACACTTGCTTTGCCACTATGTAAAGTCATCTAGATGCCACACAACTCAAGATTACTCTGAGGCTACCCTGTAAGTAATGTAGCACATAGAGATGCAGAGTCTGGACACTTCAAACATGTGCATAAAGACAACACAGTGCATTGACAATTTCAAGTTGTTTCTAAAAGTTGTCATCACATGGGGAATATGAAGTCCCCTCTGTCTTGCCCATGTATGATTTCTTACACAGTTCTTGATCATCTTCCAAACGAGCACCTGAGGTGCAGCACGAGCCTCCTGCTGGCTAGTAGTACTGCTATCCTGCACAAAGCTGTTGGATGCCCAGCCCACCAGGGCTGTAGTGGCTGGCTGACTTCAAATGAACATCAGAGAGGAGTAACACAACCTGCACAGTGCGCAACTACAGCCTCAGATGGAGGGGACATGGCAGAGAACACCAAAAATAAGTAGAACTCACAAAGAAAGGGAGATTTCACACTGTACTGCCACTGTTCCAGCTTCATTACATTTGAATGTCAGGAATGAGGCTTTGGCAACAGGCATCGGAACAAAACTGAGTCTAGCAGCTCACAGAGTTACCTCCAACAGCTACACGCTGTTACAGTTCAGACATGTTAAGTGCCTTTTGCTTGCCCCAGCTGCAAGGTAGTAAAATGAGTTAACTTTCTTCACCAAGCCCAGACTAGGATACTACTCTTCCAAAGTGGAAATACAGGCAGATCCAGTGGACATCTAGGAATTACCCTACTGTGAACAGAAGCATGCACCACAGGGAAGGCAGAAAGGAGAGCCCCATCTGACTCCAACTCTGAGCTGTGCTCCACTAAGATCAGCTGAAGTTTCTCACTGCTCTCCCACCTCCTGCTGTCCTGAGGCTGCTCAGCTCTCCTCCCCAGCTGGAAACGTGGTCTCCTGCCTCTGCCCCACACACAGGCCTTGCTGCCACTTGGTACCACACAAGAGCCGTCTCCACTTCTCCCCCTGCCGTACATAGCTTAATCCAGTCCTCACTGCAGCTTTTCCTGCACAGCCTGCTTAAGCTTGTTTTTCTTATCATTCTTCCCACAGTCTGAAGTAAAGATGTAATCACTACAGCTGCAGTGTTATCCTCCAGAAATTACTTTGTCACAGGGAAAAGTGCAAAAATACAATTACCTGCTTTAGCTACAGTGGCTTAGAGGGACCCAGTTTGAAGTGCTTCCTATTTTCCAAGAAAAGACTGAAAACTTGTACCCATATGTATAGCAATTGGAAAGTACTTGTACATTTCCTTAAAGAAAACCCATGAAAATGACACCAGGTCTTATCTGCCAGAATTATTATATAGTATTTCTGTCTCAAAAGCCTACATGTAGTCGTATCAGAAAAAAACGTGGCATTACCCCAAAAGTTGTTCTTATTTAACAAGCCTGAAGGAAAGACCAAGCTACGCATCAGTTCTTGCAAATCAAGATGTCACTGACACTGATGCAGAGATGCAACTGGAACCAAAACCTGCTGCCACTACTGCAACAAGCAACAAATGCAGAGGATCATTCAGATTTGGAAGCATAGAACAATTGAACTAGTGAGATCTGGAGAGGCTATCTAACCAGTATCCATTCCCCAGGCAGGATCTGCTTTCTCTGAATCACTCCCAAGAGATACTTGCCTAGTCTGTTTTTAAAGATCTCTGATGTCAGAAACACTACAACCTCCACAGGATCTATACCAGGCTTTACTCACTTTACCACTATAAACCTTTTCACATGAACTAACCTTCTCTTACTTGATGTATTTTAAGCATACAATTTCTCCTCCAGTCCTTCACAGATATAGGGAAAAGGTTATTACCTTTAACAACTGCCTTTTACATTCATTTCATCATTCCTCTTCAGTTTCCTCTTCTTTAGCTAAACAACTCCCATTCATTCAAGATTTCCTTGTAAGCCAGGTTACCCTGTGTTTGAGCATCTTCATTTTTCTCTTTCAGGTTCTCTCAGAATGATCTTTAGCTTTCTTCAAGTGAACTTAGACCGGCCACAGAGCTAATGCACTGAGTGCACTGCAAGGATTACTTTGTGTATCTTGCAGGCTGTATATAATCCTGCTCATTGAAGCACCAGGGGATTTGCTTCCTGAAAACACTGTCCCCTCTGCAAGACCTATCCTCAGCACACTGCAGAGTGTAGTTGCTAAAGAAGACACTGACAAGAGCAACAGCAAGCTAGAGGAAGGGAAATGTTGGAGTAAATGATTGTGTATTTGCTGGCAGGACTGCTGTGCAAAGGGAGAAGGATTTTCAGGAGCTAATCGCTTCCCTTAGAACAAAAGATGAACACACCTCTAGCATGGGACAAAGAAAATAACCAGCTTAGTAAGGGGGTAGTAGGCAATAGTAGTCAAACAGTATGACGGAGAATCAAATCCAGTCTGGCTCTGCACTAAGTACGTGGGAGGAACAAGTCTTCCAAGACTACATGGCATGAGATGATGCACCAAGGAAAAGGAGAATCAAGTACACTGCACACACAACACAAAAGAGCCTAACCCACAAACTTCAAAGGAGGAAGCCCGCTTCCTGGCGGTCCCGGTATTAAATAGGGTTCTGTTACTGATGCCCTTCTAATACAATGAGGCTGGACCAGTGTCTGACCTCTTTTGCTTCAGAAGTAAAAGACAGACCAGCAGACTTCACTGTGCTAAGTGGCCCAACAGAAGAGCCAGAGGATACAGCAGAGAAGCTTACAGTTTCACATGCAAGCAACTGAGAGTCCAGTCTAGACTTATCTTCCTCTTCTCCCTCCTCCAGCCCAGCCTGGCTCTCTTTCAGTCCTCAATGAATATTTTAGTGAACAAGTTTAGTGCTACATAGTTGTACAGATATCTCAGCAATGGGATTAAAAGAATCCTTGTCAAATATGGCAGGCATCAAGAATCACTGTCACCCTGTCTTCATATAGAAAGGAAGGCAGGCAGGAAATAACAAGAAAACATGGCCACTGGGCATACAAAGCAATCAAAGACCAGATGACAATGCTGGAGAAAGAGCAGAGAAATAGCTGGATTATGTTCCAACGTGCCAGGCTCTGGAAAGTCCAAAGCAACTTTGTCATTAGCAGAGAAGACAGTGCTTCCTGATATACAGCCCTAACAAATTTGTGTGGTATAAATGCAATTTATGTGGACTATAATGTAGTTAATTTATCCCCATAAAGGAAGGCGACATTGTAACTCACTAGACAGGTTCTAGCTCTTACCGTCATTTGTGGTGATAAATTTAGCCCAAGTTTCTGTATCTGACTTTTCATTTCTAGGTGGCTTAAGCTACTCAGATACTAAACTTAATGTGACAGTCTCTGTGGCAATCCAGAAATGACACACATCCAGCCACATTTTTTTAATTATGGTTCTCTTTCTTTTTCCTTCTCTCTCTGGTGCTCATGAAAAGCCTCAGACTGGCAAGAGTAGAGAACAAGTAATTTATTTGCCATCACAATAAATACGCAGCACAGGGCAAGTTGCCTGTGCATCATTCCCTGCCAGCGTGCATCAGCCTTAGCTCAGGGGAACCCATCTCCAAGAGTAAAAGCACAAATCAATTTTTCATGACCAGAGTCATCCTCTCTGTTGACACCAACCATTTCTACCAACTGCACTGGTAGGTTCTGTCAATGGACCCAAACTACATGTATCAGCCGATCTAAGACACACCCTTATTTCCATTTCCACAAAAACCTTGTTTTCATCAGACAAACATCTGCAACTGGTAATTTTTTCTTTCCACTTGGATGCTCTGGCCATTCTTTGACACACACACACACTCAGTCTGCAATTACCCAGGGCACACAGAGAGATGAAGTCTTTCAACAGTAGAGGTAGACAAGAACTCTTAACTTATGCTTTATTTTCCATGCACACATCAGCCTTTTTCTAAGTATTTGATTATAACAAGATTATTTCTATTAGAGCTTTAGAAATACACATCTGTCTTGTGGAAGAACCTGAAGTACATTAAACTGTATAACAGTATTTGTTGTTGTTTTAAACATGTATTTACTTATCTGCCAAATAAGGCTGTTCAGAAGAAAAAAAAAAAAGCCATGTTAGTAGACTTAGAAAAAGAGGAGAAAGGAAAGTAATGCAAGAAAGGAATCCAAAGGAATACTTCATAGTTATCTTTTTCCAGGCTTTATGGAGTATTGAATTTCCAATGCAGGTATTTCTTTTTCTTGATAAAAAAATATAATGAAACTAGAAAATGGTATCACATAAATCCATAACGGTAACAAGCCTGAAAAATGGTATCATTGTAACTGATTCTCAATACATATTTAAGAGTGTAACTCCATAGGATAGTTCCTGTGCTCTCCTTTTCTCCCTGTGCTAACAACTTACCCAGAGGCATATAATAGCCTAGCTGATGGCTTGGCTTAGAAAAAGACCCTGCTTTACCAGCGAGCTGAATTTTAACCCACACAGAAGGCAATCACATCTAAAAGCATGGGGGATAAACTCCAATTTTCACCATGTGAATGTACGTAGCTTCAAGCAAAAGGAAATTGCGATCTCTGAGGGGAAAGGAAAAAAAAAAAAAAAAAGAAAAAAGGCCACTGTAAATAGAGGACCTGTAACAGTTACTAAAGATCTCATTTTAACATCTGACTTTATGTAGAGGAACATGCAGAACAGATTTACTAATAGATCAAGATGCTCAAAATCCTCAGGTTGACGACTCCACACGTATGCATTAAATTCAGTGTACACGTGGCATTTATTTGCTGTCCTGGTTGGTAAGAAATGGCTTATAACAGAGGAAGTCTCTCTGAAATCTTCCTGCCTCTTTATACACATCTTTGCTTTGCATTATGGAAAGACATAAATCGTAACAAGTTTAGCAGTCTGAGCTCCCCAAAAAGCTCTTGCTGCTGAAAGCAAGAGCATGTTCTCATAACGACGACAGGCTGGTGTGCAACGGGCAGCAACACAACAAGTACTGCAACAGCAGTGCCTGGTCACGGGAAGAAGTTCTGAGGTTCCCTGTGGGGCCCTCTGAACTGTTGTGCCCTTCATTCCTGTTACTGGCCCTTTTCTACTTTGACAACAGTGCCTGTTTTCCCTTATTCTCAACATCTGCTGCTTCTGCTCATGCTCACTTCGCTTCTGGGAGAAAGTCCTGAAGGACTTAGATCCTCTGTCTCTCTCCCCTCTCTCTTTGCAACTGTTTAAACTGAATGTCTGTACTCTTAATCCTAAAGACTTCCAACCCTGAAATCCTACCTGTCTTTCCCCAACTCCTTTCTAGGTACTCTTCAGTTCCTTCAATTTCTCCCTATTTCTTCCTAAATGACATTTTGACCACACAGCACTTCTTTCACTTCTTTCCTTCTTCTTGACTTTTCTGTCACTTGTCCTTGATCCCCAACCTCCTCTGCCCACACATTAGATGCAGGAGCCCTTCCCCCCAGTACCCTTCCCTTGCACTTTGAAAGAACCCCTTGTGAGCTTCTGCACAACATATTCTTTTAGGTTTCTTCTAAACCTCTCTTTTACCATGCTGTCTGTTGTAAGATATTTTGGAGAAAGGGTTGCATGTACGATATTTTGGAGAAAGGGTTGCATGTACTTGAAAACCCCTGGCTAGAAGAGGACTAGAAGCAATCCCTAGCTTCCTAAGCATTTACTGTGTCATTCTCTCCCCTCTATTTTCCTAGCTGACACTGTTTCTATCATACCTAGGCTACAAGCCCCTTGAGACAACCACCAACCTCTCAGTCTCTTCGTACCATCTCTTGAGCAATTGTTCAGGCAAAAATTAATATCCCATATACAACTTCAAAAATGAATGAGAAGATGGAAAGAAAACCTAAGAGGAACAGTGCTCTGCCATAAATCTAGCTAGCAACACATCAGACAGTTCTATGCGAGTATTTTTTGCTAACAGCTCATGACAGGCAATGGAAGCTGCTGCTGTTGCATGAGCTACGTAACTAACTCCTTCCCAGGCCCCAGCACTGTGGGTGGCTGAGGCTGTTCAGTTACCGCTGAAAAGAAGGTGCAGTTGTGACCATGCAGTTTGTTCTACTCAGTAAGCAGCAAGCCCATCTCCTGGACCACAGGAGTGCCAGGTGTTACATGATCCTATGTCACATGCAAACACAATCTCTACCTTCCAATAGGCCAAAGGAAGAATTAGTTGCTGAACCAATTGCTCTGACTCCTTCCAGAGAATTTAATCTACCTTGATGGTAATTAATTTATTGCAGCAGCAATAGGTCCTCCTCCACCAAAGCTGAATCTGGCCTATGATATATTTAGCACATCAACTTAGCTTGTCAAGTTTCTAGTAGCAATTAAAGGACAAGTTGGCCTGTTTAATACTTAGTTGCCTAGTATAGGTGCAAAAAAAAGTTGCTCAGCCTTTCACACACCACTTGGTGTCATCCTGTCCCACTGACAACCAGGACAGAATTATGAATGCCAGGGGCCAGGAATGAAAAGTGGCATTGGCCACCCTTGCTCATCTGGAATTGTTTGCAATAAAAGAGAAACTGTTTCTTTCCAGGCTTATGATTATTTTTACTGCTTATCTCTGCTCAGAGAAAAAAAAAAAAAAAAAAAAAAACAAAAAACCCCACACACAAAAAAAACCAACAACATTTTAAGAACCAGGTTCCCCATTCCTTTGGTAGCATAGGTATCTGCTCCAGGACAGGTGAGGGAACAGACAAAAATACAAGAATACCTGCAATCAAGCAATCCTATGCAATCCATTAGGAAAATGAATAAAGGCACCTTTGCAACACATTTAGGATTTAGCCAACACTCAATTCACCCAGTTATGAAACTGAGGAAGGCCAACGGTCCAGAAGGTTACAGATCCCATTCATTCCCCTGTTTCCAGACAGAAAACCTCCAGGGAGCAGTTAGCCAACCTCGGAGCTCTGACATTAACCCTGGTGTCAGCATTTTCTCCTGGACTGCTTTTTCCCAGCCCTTTTGATGTAATGGACTACTAGCTCTTGGATAATGGGGGTGTCAATCTTAATTTAAGTTGTCCTGTTCCCTTTTGCCTCCAAACACAGAAACAAAAAAGAAAACTCCTCTTTCAAATAGCTACTTATAGCACTCCACCAGAGCAAATCCTCTCCATCCCTGTACAGAAGGATAAACACATTCCATCATAACACATTTAGAGAGTTACTTCCCCAACTAAAATGTTCAGCTGTGTCCAAGATACTGATGTCTTAGGTCAGCAGTTTAAAAACACAGCTAGAATAAGGAGGGGATTGCTAGCAAATTCAACTCTCAGCCACTAAGTTGATGGCTGTTTCTGTCCTCCCTAACTCGTATGCCTGTACCAGACTCCTCCTACCTCTTAGTTCAGTCCTCCCTTTCAATTTTGTTACAGACGCAGAGCTATACTTTCTTCCTAGCAGTTAAAATAATCTTGCTGGGAGGAAGTAGAAAGCAGGATGGTCTTCCTCTTCCATTATCAGTATTAAGTTATACTTTCCAGTCTCAAAAAACAGTAATTTGCCAGGCCTTACACTGACATGAGCCCGGGGTGGTACCAGTAGGCCATCTCTGACTGGCCTAGGAGGGTACCATGGGGCTGTCATACGGCAGATGAGAGGTTACCATCTCCATGTGAGGTGGTACGCACCACTTAATGCTTAGCTTTGTGCATGAAGACACATAACCTTCAATCAACAGACCACACATCAGCGAATCTTTCTAGTGCAGCCAGGCCCGAGTTAGACATTATTGTTGCCACAGATAGCTCTGGTCCAGTGTTAATTATAACAGAGGTGGGGGACAGGGACTGTGACAAGGCTTGTTGACCCTCAAATGACCACACACATGAAATCAAGGCCAGTCTATCCACAGATGGACAATTCAGAGTAGAGGTTTCCATGTAATACATTATTTCACTTCCTAGAGCAAGTCAGACCAACACTGTACAAAAGCCTGGGACACTCTCACATTATCAAATTAATTCAGATCCCATCTAACTAGGTAAATTAAGACTATGAATGATCATCACCACCTGTATTTACAGAGTGTTCTGCATGAGCTTTATGTTTCCCTAAATATTCTGGTTTTGTTGTACCAAAGATACATGTAAAGATGAGAACCTAGTAGCCAAACACTCCTCTGTGTTATGCTACACAGGATTTCTAACAAGATGAGTTCATGACTAGACAAATTAACCGGGTGTTTTTGCTAAAACCATCACTTGTGAATCATTATGGGTGCTTAATTGGTCATCTGCAAATTCCAGGGTTAACATCTCACTTAATGAACAAGCTTGTTCAAACCTCTGAAAATTATTCATTCTGGCTGCCTGAACTCCTGGGGAGACAGCTACTGCTTCAGTTTACATTCACATTCTGACATTTTCTGCATAACCATAAAGGCTACAAAGATGCATATTTGTGTTTGTGGGCAAGTGAATAAAAATGCATATAAAACGAGACAGCGAGCTCAAGCACACACTCAAATTCAGGAACACAAGCTTTGTGGCAAGTGATGGATGTATAGGACGTTGGCTATTAAGTGAATGCTGTATCTAAGGCAATGCAATTCTTGTCAGGCTTTTGCCCCTGAAAGTATCACTCAGGCATGAACTTTTAGAAGCATCTGCTACAGGCACAATTACCTAAATTCCAGCCAGTGCGATATCAGCATCCTCAGATTAAAAGCAAGAGTACCTCTGTTGCCAGTGTAGCTAATGTAATAACCTTAGTATTTGCCCTCTGTAAGCACAATATGGGCTGGTTTCTCACTTAATCCAGGCTTGTGGCAGTGGGAGAAGTCAAGAGGCAGTGCTACGCTCAAAAATAGATTTCTTCTTTCTTTCTCTTTTCTTAGGGTATTTTACTCTCCTTTCTATAACTCACTTCTTAGGAAAGGCAGCTCTCTTCCTACACTCTTCTTTTAGAAAAGGTCACCATTTGGAGAACAGAAAGTTTCAAATAATGAATAAGGAGCTGACAGGTAGATTGAAAACCCAGAAGGAATGAATAGACCAGGCACTGGAAATAGCATCCAACACAAAGCTCATCAGCAAATTCCTAACCTGCTCTAATCACAGCAGCGCAATCACCCTAAGCAGAAACAGGATTGTTCCAGCTATTAACACTCTAAGGGCCTTGGGAGTGTGGGGGAAAAAAAAAAAAAAAAAAAAGTAAATTCCCAGCTGTTCTTCCACCACATTGCCAAGGATTACTTTAGCGAAGCACCTCAAGTCCTTCTGGATATCCCAAAGGAAGCTGGATCTACCTACAGTGCTAGATGCCTTCCCCCTTTCCTTTTGCTAGTACTTCAACCTGCGCAAAGGATCTAGGGATTGAACTCCATCCTGTGTGTCAAGCAACACAAGACACCGTGCACTATGGCCAGAAAAGAACTCTAGTTCTAAAGCAGGAGGATACCACTGTTAGTTGCATGTGTTTATGGCACCACAAGCAGGATGCAGCCATTATGGAAAGACAGTTGGTTCCTAATCCTTCTGCACAATAGCAATAACGGATGTCACCCTGAATTAGAGTGCATAAAAGAGTCCACACTAGATCTGTTAAATGCCCTTCCATTATTGCCAGGTAGTACTGTGGACACTCATTAGCCTGAAAACCAGATCTTTTAGCATACATTTGACTGTCTCCCAAACAAAATCCTAGGTACGTACAAAGCAATACAGCTAAAACACACTGCAAACCTACCTGGTGCTATAAATATTTGGCACAAGAAGAATAATGTAATCTTGGTTACAGATAATGGCAGAGAAGATGGAAATAGTTGTTCCCTTGATCATACTTTTTCTTTCTTCCTCTACATCTCAGAGTGACCTTTGCAATTCAAGTCATGCCATGGTCATTAAAATAATAAAAGTACATTTTATTACTTCTACTCCTACTTGTAAGAAAACTCAGCCTGAACTCCACCTTAGTGTCCAATTCCCCTTAATGTTTCATATCTTACTGAGTTTCTGAGGTCTTTCATCCTGTTATATGAAGCTGACCAACCCCCATCCATTCTCATACAAGCAAACAGTAGCTTGAGGTTAATATACCTGTCAAACTCTGCTGTGATGAATGATATGTTAATGATGTGCACGCAGTTAAATAATTCACTATCCTAACAATAAGGTGACTCAGTTCTTGCACCATTCATTTTTGCTTTTCATGGAAGGAACTTGCTGTTCCTGAACATGCTCTTGTCTAGGTCAAGAGTGGGCGTGTGTGCCCAGAGAAGAGGTAGAAGTAGAAGAATGTAGATTTTCCCAGCAAACATTTCAAGTGCAAGGTGAGCTGTGTAAATGCAAGACCCACACATGAGGGGATGAGGTTAGGAGTCTCGAGCATTTTACTTGTCAAGGGTGACAATACCAGGATTTCACGCGCACATGTAAACGCAACAGGTGCTCTGGCAAAATTTGCATTCAATTTAGAGTCACCTGTCAACTCACCTAAGCCAGTGTTACTTCAGCAAAATAAAACTAAACATACTTAGAGCTAGCTACCAGAGATCTGTGCCAGCCAATCTTCTAAAGACTGCTGGCCTGAAGGAACAAGCAATTTGTAACCCCACATTACCCACAGAATTGCAAGTCCAAACTGACTCTGACTATGGGAGTGATGCTTCTCTCTGCAACTCAAAAACAGAGCCTGGGGCAGCAGACTGCCTGATTTGCCTTTGCTACAAGAGGGAAGATAAAATACCCAGCCGGAACAGAGGATGGCTCTTTCCTGACTTTACAGCCCTCACTGCTGGCCACCAGGGGAGGGGCTAATATTAACCAAAACAGGAGTTTATCTTCCTTAGAAGTCTCAAGTGAACAAAACCTCAACCCAAAGAAACGGCATGAGCAGGGACTGCTTCCTCTCGCAAAGTGCCATGCCACACCATGCTTCAACATCCTAAATTAGATGATATGAGCTAGAGCCAGATCCCTTTTTCCACAACAAGCATGAGGCAGCATGGTTTGGTGGCTGGCAGCTGCAATCATTTGTTCCACTCACATATTTCTAGTAAAACCTACCAGCACAGCATCTGTGCACCCAGCCCCAGAGGAAATATTGCTGTGGAAGATCAATGTCATAGGAGTGGCTTGTCCAAAACTGACTTCCAAAACTCAACAACAGTTTCCATGTGGATCCTGCTTTGTGTCTTCAATTAGAAGACAGGAAGGGGTTTACTACTTTCATATTCTTCTAGGAATAAGGTAGCATCTTTCACACCTAGACACAATTAAGGCATGTTTTCTCATGCCTTTCCCACTTGGGAAAAAACAAATGGGGCTTATTAACATCAGAAAGCTAGCACAAGAAGTGGTCCAACTCTGCATTAGTTGCTAGCATCAGGAGACATGAAAAATTTATATCCTTTGAAACTGGGTCACACATTGCTCTGCCACAACAAGAATTAGCTCATCTGTCCAAAAGGCATATAATGCTCATGAGGTCTGAAGTTGTTTACTTCTGGTCCAAGGGAGAATTAGGGCCTTGATTCCACTGTGACAAAGGCTATAAAGTGGTCTCCAGCATGGTTTTAATGCACGGACTATTATAGCACAGGGCTTATAATTGTTTACATTTTTGCCTTCCAGTGATCACAGTAAAGCAAAGAGTCTGGTGCCCAGGGAACAGCACTACTCATTCAATGCGGCAGTGGGTCAGCAGAGGTGAGACAGAACAGCACTGACAACTACTGGCTCTGCGTGACCCCTTGCAAAAACATCTCAGATATCCACAGCAAGCATGCTTTTGTTGGTCCACAATGTCAGTTTTATCCCATTTACTGGAACAATAAATCCTGTCAGAAAAAGATGCCAACTACCCTCAGACAGAGCTTCAGCATAGTCTTTAGATACCTTCTCCCTTCCAGTTCATGGAGGAGAACTGAGTTCCAAAGTCCCAGGAATGCCTCTAGTCAAAGCGAGCAAATGAGGCTGTTTGTGGCTACTGTCCCCATCCTCAAAATGGGAAATTTCACTAAATCTAACAAAAATGCAAACAGCTGATATCCACAGTTTTCCTGGGCTCTCCAGACCCCATGGATGGCTGTTCAGTGGTGGTGGTGCATAATGGTCACTGCTTTCCAACCCAGAGGCAGCTGTTTCTCCAGCTGAACAGAGTAAGTTGCTATTCCTCGTAACACAGAAGGAACACAAAGTCAGCCACCTCGGAGACAGGGGCTCCAAAAAAGCCAAAGTAAATTACTCTGTGATAATAATTACTTCATCAATAATTAAAAGTGATAATAATCACATTTAGGATGAGCCAAAGGAATTCTTTAAACACCATCAGTGCATCAGGCACAAGGATTATACAAAGCAGACAAAATGCAGACCTAAATTTATTATCCCAGCCTAAGTTTCTCTTTGGGCTCAAAGGAAAGACAAAACAATGTCTGTCATTTTTGCTGTTGTGGATGGAGCTCTTCTCTAAGTCACCAACTCCCCAAAAGAAACTGATATCTGAAACCTTCAAGGATAACAGATCTTTAGGACACTTGTTCTACAGCACCAAGGTGAATAATACCTTTCTCAAACGTGGAACCACCAGACAAATTATATAGGTTGTAGTAGACCAAAAAGAAAAAAGAGCAGAAGTGTGGGGTGTCCCCCCTCCTTTTTTAGGAGATTCTAATACGTCTCTTTAAGGGCCTATCTAGAAAGCTTCTCCAGTCTGGGGTCATCAACACATGGAGCTCACTACCCACATCAAGTACTTCATGCCATGCCTCAATGCAGGTGATTCTGCACAGTTTTGTCAGTGGAGGGGCAGTGGTGGGGTACTGGTAGGCAAAATGTAAGACAATGTGTGGGGTTGAAAAGAGGAAAACATTTTCAAGTTCTTTTATTATTATTGTTATTTTAAGTGATTGCAAACCATTAAAGTGAAAGATGAGACAATGTAAAAAGCACAAAATACTAATATAATGTCCTACAAATCTGATCCATTCCAGCTGAAGTGACAAACATTCAAAGCCCAGAAAAAAGATAACCAGGTGTTGCCTTCTTTAGTGACATAACAGGTTTATTGTCTCAAAACTAGACTCACTTGTGCAGATGAATAACTGCTCAAGCTAAGTCTGTTTACACGTGTATGCAGTTTCACATCTGCCTTCTGGGAAGATGGTATCAGGTATCTGAAACACTGTAGTTGTTTCTGTCCTGACTGAAGGAGGAATGTGATCTGCCAGAGAACAGTGATTTGGGCTTTTCATGACCTTTCATCATCATTGTATCTGGATTCCTCCTATATATTAATACACTTGTTTTCAACTGTTCCAGGTGTCATGAAAAGTATGTTTATTCCTGTTTTACCAGTGAGGACCTGAAGTATTCAGAGACCCACAGGATAGAGCCTGAGAACACTGAAATTGCTACCCAGTACTCTGTTCTGTAAATGCCAAGTCCCTTTTGAACACCTGCCCTGAAGTCACACAGGAAGTCGGCAGCCAAGCCAGGACCTGAACTCCCATCTCCCAAATCCCACAGGATAAGGTAACTGCTGCACACTGCTCAAGTACAGTTGCCAGGTTTTGCACTAACTGGGTTTCACCTGACATCCCTCGGCACCTCTTCACCACACATCTCCAACTGGCCAAGCCCTTCACCTTCCCAGAGCAGCCACTGCAGCTAATGCTACTGACTCTTGCTGGTGCCAGCCACCAGCACAGACTGTGCCAGGCCTCCTGACTAAGGTAAAAGGAGTCTTTCTGTGCCATGACTTCACAAATCATCTTTTTTCTTTATTCACAAGGGAGAACATTTCCCAGGCAGAACCCCCTCTAAATCCAGGATCCAACTCTGCAAGCTGCCAGGTAGGTGCTGAGTGTTTCCCAGTTTTCTGCAGAAGCAAGACCAGCAAAAGGCATTTATGCGCTCCTTTCCTCAAGAACTTTGGCCATTAATTATGCACAGCTCACAGGCTTTTGGCACAATGCCACAAGTATGGCCTTTAAGCACTCTGCTAGCAGAGTAAGCATCTACTAACAGCCAATATATCAGCAGCAGCTCAGAATTGTCCAGCAGCATTACATCTTCACTTTGCATTTTAATGTTCTATAGCCCAAACAATAATGCTGCCTCTGAAGACAGAGGACAGTTCAGAATCCAAGACTTGCAAACCTCAGCTGCTCTTCAGTCTCCAGCACCAGCTTTAATAGAGTCCAGTAAGCCATTCCCCCCCAGAGAACCTAATACAAGGAAAATACTTGCTGGTATTGGCAGTTCAATCTGCAGCATTTTTGCTAAGGAGTAGAAGATCTAGAAAGTTAGCTACAAAGAGTTTTCAGAAACTTTATCTTTCAATTCCCTTTTGGATATTCAGTTTAAAGACTCTTGCAGTATCTAGGCCACCTCATTTCTCCTGAGTGCTGGATTTGGCTACACCAAGTACACAAACTGATGCTCCAGAACACAGCAAGAGGGGCTGGAGGAAAGTGTTGCAGTTGGTTCCCCTGAGCTAAGCAGCTCAGGACAAGAGAACGAATGCTGGGCTGTACCTTTGTGAGTAATTGTTCACACGGAAATAGCACCTCAAGATCCAAACAGGATCAAACCTATGGATTATCAGGTCTTTTGTAAAACATTGCCAAACTCCACCCCCAGATGATCTTAGGACCTGAGAAGACTGATGGACAATATTGTCTCTATTTTACAGGTGGAGAATTAAGCTGCCGAGAGACCATGGGCTGTCTGCACATGGAAACTGATTGGTGCAAAAAATGCATTCTTAAATCAACAACCCACAGGAACAAGCTTATTCTGGAATCCCTGTGTCCAATGAAGGTTTTTTCACAAATAACTGCAGCTTCTTTGCACATCACCTCTGCTTTATACCAAACAACTTTCCCAGGGCCTGAGATAACACGTTCACACAGCTCCAACTCCTATTCAAGCACTCAGCAGCCACTGAGGATTCAAGTGTAGTGTCTTGCTCTGTGGCACAAAGGAAGTCTTGGCAAAACCAGGATTTAAAGGAAAACCTCCTTTATTTCCCGTTAATGAAACCAGTCCTGCATCTCAATAAAATGTTCATCCCTCCTCTTTATCACTTGTATTGCAGTTCCTTTCCAAGTAGTACCACTCCAACTGAGCAGCTCTTACCATTTATAGCAATCCTGAGAAGACATGGAGGTCCTGGTATAGTATTATACTCCTAAAGCACCCCAGCAACCCAGACATCACAGCCTTCAGCAAACTCAAACTGATGCACCCTCTAGACAATCTGAAACTATATTCAAACTCATCCACCAACTTGTAAGGTCAGAAATCTTAGTCTGCTGTCTCTCCTTCAGGTGGAGAGACGCAGTTTTACAAAGCTTTGGAACTCTAAGGGCTTGATATCCCATCCAGCTAAAGAGTACTTTGATTTGATATGAGACAATTGTCCATGTTGAAGTCTGACCAGTATCAAGAGCCCACTGCTAACAACCATAGCACATTTCATGTCTGCTGACATAATGCTAAGGCCAGCCAAGTAACAACAGATAGCCGTCTTAGTCTTTTGGAGTTTAAAAGGATACCTAATGGTACCATAGGTGCTACAAGATACACACAGTAAGGACAGGGTTCACCATAATACATATGGATTTCAGCTAGGCCTATTTGTGCATTAAGACCACAGCCAAGACACCAGAGCGAAACCACAGTCTAGACATCAGATCCAAAAGAGGATATCTTCAGCATCAAAACTCACTGCTAGCTTCAAAATGGAAGTCTCCCTCTCGTAATTGCGACCACTTTCTCCTGCTTTAATCCAGCACTTCCTCACCACCCTCTCAGGAAAATAATTAGCCTAAACCCAGCTTAACACACAGAATCAAAGCTGGAACGTCTCAACTTTGATATCAGTACTTCTATGCTAAATTGGAAGGGCCTGTTTTTACAGAGCAACTTTACCACCTGTGGGCATGTTGTCATCACAAGACCCAGTAAATGCAACAAGAGCAAATGCTGACTCAGTGTCTGATGGTTTTCAGTCTTCTGCAATCAGCCACTTTTGCTCACATGACCAGAGCAAGCATACACACAAAATTCAACGTCCAACTGCACTCAGTGTTTGGGAAATCATGTCTGAGTGGAGAGCCCAGCAGAAACCCAAACCTTTACCTGCTTCTGATGCCACTGCCTCACGCATCAGTGAAAGGTGACCCCATTAAATGGCTGGTATATTCAGAACAAGGCTTTAAAAAAAGAGTTGGTTAATTTTACTGTCAATAACTGCAGCAGCTAAGATAACAGTAATCAAATCTCATGATTCAGAATGTGAATTAACTGCCTTCAGGGTCAGAAAGATACCTGCTTCTTTGCCTCTGGATATTACTGAAGAACTAGCATAGAGTATTACATGACTCAAACCTAACACTTATTTATTGCTCAGTGCCATAAGCAGGATACTGAATTTAACAGGTAAAGTGATCCAGCACAGCCAAATCTCTGCCACAACTTATTAACATCAACTTTTACTTCCTGCCCTCCCACTGTCTCCATCCTTCTCTAACATGATTTTGTTCTGCAGAAGGTCAAATTTTGTTTTCCTAGCTGCTCTCCAACAAACACACGCAGAATTACCTAAGGGCACTTCAAACACGCTTTGATAATTTTTTGTTTTAATTGGGCCAGCTATCTATTATCAACATTAACACTGAGCGAATATTGAAAACTACAGCTAAAATGCTGATTAGCTGCTGTTCGGGTCCTTAATTCCCTAGAAATAGTCAATAGAGCAGGCATTTCCTCCACACACAGCCTCCCTGCTGTGCCCCAATGCAACAGAAGAGCCAGGCAAAGGGAAATTAAGCAATTAATTGGTTCTTTAAAAAAAATAATTAAAAATAAAAAAAGGGTAGTTGAGTAAATCATTTGGTACATGGGAAAATTAATAGCACTAGCCAAAAGACAGGCATAAGGGAAGAAGCATCCACTCCCTCCTGAAGCTGTCTGTTGCCCTCTGCTGTTCTCTGGGTCAGCTCCCTACACAGCTCGGTCAACGCTCCTCACCACCTTCTGTCCTCACCCACTGCCAGTCTTGACCACCACAGCAGTTCAGTCAGGACTATACACATCCCTCTCATGTACCTGGAGAAGAGATACAGACTAGCACAGGTTTCCTAGTTTTATTGGCCAAGCCATTGGTAAACTGTGAAAGACCTGTTCTGCCTTGCAACACTCCTAAGGATTGTTAGTTTGTGGAGTGCTTGCACACTGCGGAAAGGGAGCCAAACAACTATTGCTAATAAATACAAGTGCAGCCTACTTCATGGGCACAAATACGACATTCGACAGCTTAGACTACACTAGACAGATGTCATGCATTATCAGATGGTTTTCCTCTATAAGAGGGGACACCATACTATCCTGGTATCATGTTAATTAGTGACAACATATACTATAGAGAAGAATCTGCTCACAGCCACAGGAAGAGCGGAGGACAGGTGGCAACATAGCTAAGAGGACAAGCCCAAGGATGCTTTCCTGTGGTCTCCTCAAGTTTAAAGCAGCAACCAAGGTAAAATGATCAATGCCGAACCCCTTAAGTCAGACATCATGAAAATGTCACCATGCACAGAGCTGGTGAAGTACTGACACAACTTACCCTGAAGCAAAACACACACCCTTGGAAGAATCATTGAATGGTTTGGGTTGGAAGGGACCTTAAAGATCATCTAGTTCCAACAACCCTGCACTAGACCAGGGACACCCTGCACTAGACCAGGTTGCCCAAAGCCCCATCCAACCTGGCCTTGAACACTTCCAGGGAGGGGGCATCTACAACTTCTCTGGGCAACCTGTTCCAGTGCCTCACCACCCTCATCATAAGAAGTTTCTTCCTCAATCTACCCTCTTTCAGTTTAAAGCCGTTACCCCTTGTCCTATCACTCCATGCCCTTGTAAACAGCACCTCTCCAGCTTTCCTGAAGGCTCATTTAGGTACTGGAAGGCTGCTATAAGGTCTCCCTGGAGACTTCTCTTCTCCAGGCTGAACAACCCCAACTCTCTCAGCCTGTACTCATAGGAGAGGTGCTCCAGCCCTCTGATCATCTTCATAGCCTCCTCCAATAGGTCTCACTCCAATAGGTCCAGAATCTAGGAGAATGCTAGAGATGTTTATCTGGAACAGTTTGGAGGAAATTGAGCATCCCTCAACAGATCAGCTCCCCAAATGCTCTTTTCTATAGTTTTCAGATCAGGAAATCTGGCAGTTTGCCCCATTTCTGATTTTTCACTGATCTGTGCATATACCAGTAAGACAATCTTTCTGTCACACAGTCTCCTTATCTGTAATATAGTGATCATGACACATAACAGCTGGCTTTGGACACCTGTAGAGAGATAGAAAGCACAAGGCAGGAGCCAGGCTACAATATTTTTACTGCTACTAGGGTAATAGAGACATTGGCAGTTATTTTCAGGCAAGTTTAGACATGAAAATGAGGACAATAAGGAACATCTCTCAGACATCTCTTTTTGAGAGACCAGTTTTCAGTTTCAGCCCAAACGCTCAGTCTGACCCCAAACAAGCCACTAAGTATGACCGGGTTCCTACTGAAACAGAGATATCCATTTCTGACCTCACTGGTATATTGGAAGGGTGAAAGCACACAGAGATGCCCAAAGGGCTGCGCAACCACAAAACCAGAAACACAGAGCAACAGACTGTAGCCAGGATACAAGCAAAAGCATCTCCCAACCTAGGCCACCCTTAGCCCATGGATGGGTCCTAATCAATAAGCTTCTAGGTTTGTATAACGCTCACTCAAGGGGAATTGCTGCTCACCCCGTCCCCCTTTCACCATGACTACGCTGCTGGAGGGGGGGAGAAGGGTGCCATACAGCTCATTTCTCTGCTAAAAATATGAGAAGCACAACGTTTGGAAAGGTGAAGAGGAGAACACTGCAGTCAAACCAGCTGTCATGACTGACTACAAAAAAATGGCAGTATGAGGTTGCTCTCACCTTAACAAAGCCCTTGTAATCCTATTTGCTCACTGTCATTAAAACAGCCATACGCCCATACTATATATCCTCCTCCCCTCTCCCATCTTCACCACACACAACCTGCTAGTATCCACACAGAATTTGCCATGCATTCATAGGTCAGACACTGCTGCAAGTTGATAATAATGCAGAGTACTTACAATATGCAAAGAAAACGGACACTGAAACTTCTCTTAGAAGACATCACAGCATGAGTCTGAATTAAGATTATTTTCATTGCTTCATAACAATGACAAATCCATCCTGCCCCCGGAAATGTATTTAGATGCATACAAAAAGAGGTGGAAGGAGGGGATGGCGAGTCTGCGGTATTAGCTCATCAGCCACAGAAAAAGTGTTCACAGGGCTTTCTTGGAGTACTTACCTTCAGTGATAGAAAACATCAATAGAAATCAGCAAGTGCAAAACTCTCAGTACCACCAGCAGTGCTACTCAGCCCTTTATACACAGATCAAAACAGAACCAACTAGGAGGATTAAACACAAAAGAGGTTTCTTTTACCGGAAGGATCAGCTTCTTGTACCAGAAGTGCGTGCAAGTGGCACTTCTTCTCAGGACAGGTCATGCTGTCCTAAGCTTAGAGTCCAGCTCTCTTACCACCTTCCTGTGATAACAGCTCTCAACATGAAGGCATTAAAGCATATCTGCAACTATAAATTCTCAGCTTACAAAAGCCCTAAAACTCAGCAGTTCCCACTGAAAGCATTCCTTATGCTACCTGACACACAGACACCATTCAGGTGCTGGACAAGTTTCTCCATCCACAGATCTGCCAGAAACCTTTGCCTATATGCAAAAGACAGTGAAAGTAGTAGGCCACAAGTGATGAAGTGAGCAGGTCATCCCTCTCCATCTACCACCCAGCAGTGCAGTGAGAGGGCAGAAGGAAGGTGGCTCCATGATTTTCCATGAGAAGTCCAAAGGGGGTAGCAGGAAGGCAGGACACCAAGGCACGACAGCAGGAGCCAGCTCACCCACCCTCCATCACTCACAGGTCTGGGGTAAGCCCAAGTGCAAAGGTCCTTTTGTGAATCTGTTAGGGCACAGTTTTGAATGCTTCCTCCTACAGCTCCTTATCTCCTGTTCCACCTTTAAATAACTCTCATCAGATCATGCAAAGAAAAAAGTGGAAGCAACTCAGTCCAGCAGCTTT
This sequence comes from Aramus guarauna, assembly GCA_013400195.1. Classification (NCBI taxonomy): domain Eukaryota; kingdom Metazoa; phylum Chordata; class Aves; order Gruiformes; family Aramidae; genus Aramus; species Aramus guarauna. Next base: position 272,460 of record VXBL01007285.1, on the reverse strand, counting down.
GGATAGGATGAGTTGAGCACCTCATTCTCATGCTTCATAGCTAGAGCTACCACCAGTCTGACAGTTTATTGCTGTGCTCCCTCTTGTACCATGCACTGCAGATTAGCTGTTACTCAGCATCCATTCCTCCTGCTGCTTGTCACCAAAGAGAATGGCAGCTGGGATTTGGCACAACACTTCACCATACTTCAGTACACCCGAGTATCAGTATTGAGCCCAATACTGTTCACATCAAATACTTATGAAATAAAATTTTTCTTCTCTTGTCTTCAGAGTTATCAAAATTAATAAAGCAGAGATAATCTGCTTTTTAGGTGGTAAAATCAGAGAACAAAATGCATAGGTCAAATGACTGCCATACTGTCAAAGGATTTTTCACATATAATAACATGTTGTAGGAATAAAATGTTGGTGATAGAACTGCAATTTTTACCAAGCTCTGGTGCCAGCAGACAAGATACACTCATTTTTTTCCATTAGTTCTACAATGAAACCACCCATAAAATTAGGGAAACCAACCAGAACTCAAAACTAGGAGGCATTCATCTCAGCTAAACTACACCGCCTCTTCCACTCCTCCTCCAAACTACACAAAATTCCAGGCTCCAGAACAAATCCTAACCACAACAAATCAAAACCACAGAACTAGTCTGTGTAGAGATCAACTAGAGAAAGAGCTAGTTTCATTCTAGCGAGTTCAAAAGCTTTAGGGAACAAAGTTGTATTGGGTTTGCATGGCAAGGTTTTGGTAGCAGGGGGGCACAGGGGTGGCTTCTGTGAGAAGCTGCTAGAAGCTTCCCCTGTGTCTGATAGAGCCAATGCCAGCCGGCTCTAAGACAGACCCACTGCTGGCCAAGGCCAAGCCAATCCAATCAGCGCCTCTGTGATAACATATTTAAGAAGGGAAAAAAACAAGTTAGAGGGAGCTTTTGCAGCCAGAGGGAGGAGCAAGAAGATGTAAGAAACTCTGCAGACACCAAGGTCAGTGCAGAAGGAGGGGGAGGAGGTGCTCCAGGTGCCAGAGCAGAGATTTCCCTGCAGCCCATGGAGGAAGGATGAGGGGATGTAGAGATCCCACCTGTAGCCTGTGGAGGACCCCACACCAGAGCAGGTGGAGACACCTGAAGGAGGTTGTGATCCTGTGGGAAGCCTGCACTGGAGCAGGCTCCTGGCAGGACCTGTGGACCCATGCAGGAGAGGAGCCCAAGCTAGAGCAAGTTTGCTGGCAGGACTTGTGACACTGTGGGGGACCCACACTGGAGCAGTCTGCTCCTGAAAGCCTGCACCCCACAGGAGAGACCCACGCTGNCTGTCCTTATCTCAACCCACAAGCTTTTCATTATACCTTTTCTCCCTCATCTAGTTAAGGAGGGGGAGTGACAGAGCAGCTCTGGTGGGCACCTGGCCTCCAGCCAGGGTCAACCCACCACAAAAGTCCACTGGGATCCCAGTCCTGAAATCCTGAAATGGAATGGCAGCTGGAAGGCAGCTGGTACTACCAGCCAAAGATTTCAAACTCCTTTAGTTCAGGGAGAGGCAGGAAGGGGGAAGGGGGGGAATCTTTAATGAAATTAATATTCAATTTCAGTACAAAAATATTTTCCATTAAGTTTTCATAGCCTATTCATTTTTTTTTGCTTTTGAAAAGTGAAAGCAAGCTAAAGTATTTCCTAATTGCTTCATACTCTGCTCACTTTTTAAATGGATTTATTTTCTAAATACTTTTCAGAAATTGAAGCTGTTTTCAAAACTGAAACTGCCTTCAGAAAATATTTGCATTTTGATAAAAATGTGTCTCCCCCTCAAATCGAAACAACTTTCTGGTTTGACTATTGTAAGATACAGATACAAAAAATTAATTGCCATGTAGAAACTGCTTTCTGTTGACCCACATTATTCATAACAGTGTTGGTTTCTCTTTGCTTCAGCTTCCACCTGTTACAAATACTCTACAGATTCATTCCTCTCTTGGACTTATGCTTTACCAGTGCCTAAGAAACCCTTCTGCATCCAGGCTTCCCAGGCAGGTTATAACAATAGCGTTTGGTGCTGAGATCCACTCTCAACAGAGCAGACTGGCTGTTCCAAGCTGCCAGATTGCTGACACTTCGCAAATGTCATCTCCAGTGTTGCACAGCACTGGACGGCGGGGCAGGCGTGATGGAGCATTACTAGAGAGCACGCACATGCATATAAGAAGGAAAAAGAAATTTAAAAAAATCAATCACTTGCAGCAGAGATTAATAAAGGAGGTTGGATTATAAAATACCAGAACTGCTGACAGCTGAAGTGCTGAGGAATATCTGCAAACCTCTGCAACTCCTGGCTCAGCTACTGATGCCAGTCACCATCACTGCTCTGTTCCCCAACACAGGAGAAACACAAGTCTCACAGCCATACCTGGGCAAGTTTCACAGACAGAGTTTTCCTGCTCTTCTCTGGCCACTTCTCTCTCACATCACACTGACTGGATGTACTGTCTGAGCATCTGCTCTTCTTTTATTCATTCTATTCTTATTCCACTCTTAATTTTACCTCCAAATATTATATTTTCATGATTACTGATCTTCTTTAACCCCACCGGAGCATGGAAAAGGGCAGGTCGGTGGTTGAATTCTTTAGGGAGCATTACTAATGCCAAGAGAGGGAGGTACCAAGAACTGGACAGTCAGCTTTATCTCTGCAAATATGGCATTATCCAAAGAATAACTCTGTGTTAAATTCTCCAAACTAACTAACAACTAATAATAGTCTGTGCAAGCAAAAATATGTAGGAGAAATCCAGACGTCAGCAGTAAGTGCAGATATTCTCTGCTTGAGAACTCAGCTTCCTGAAAGCCAATGTGTTTGTTACTTTTAAGTAAACCAAATATAATATTAAAATCTATGCAACCATACTTTTAGCCATTAGAGTTAGTCATAGCTGGATGCTAATGCTGATTAAACAACAGGTGCTGGTCCCTGAATTAATTTAATTACATCAGCCCCAGAGTTCTGCTGTGTTTCCCTGACATCCTGCAGAGGGATCCCTCTCCTGCAAGCCACAATAAACAGGTCACAGTGCTGGCCATTCCTCCTACCCAAGTCAGGGCAGGCTCCCAGTGACATTACCAAGATTTATACTCCGCTGTGCCCATTCTGCAGGCAGAGAACAAGTCTCAGGGCTCTTAGTTTGCTCCCTCCGTAGCTAAAGTTTTTTTCAAGCAGGTAAAACAAACATCTATAGCCATCTGCTGCAAGAACCGCTTCAGATGACCAGGGCTATAAATCATCACCATTTTGATGATACAGTAGGTGATCATCCCTTACAGGAGGTGGTTCACAGCATCAGCACACAACCCATTCCAAGGCTGGCTCAAAAAGGGAACTCCCTCAGCACTTGGTCACCCCAGCACTGCCTTGCCCCTTTCCACAGGCATGAGAGTTTGAAGTGAACCAACTGCTTCTCTGGGCAGGGAGTTTTGGCCCACAGAAAGGACTTGTTCATGCCCAGAATTGGCTACTAGAGCCAGTCAGCACACTGTGACTGGAGCCACTCACCTCCCAGGATCTCACACCTAATTAAAGCTACCAGCTTTCAGTATCAGTATGAGTAGCTTTAAGTACCAAAGATCTCCCACTGTGCCTGGACATGGAACAGCAGGGGGTCAACAAGCTCCTGATTACACCACTCAAGAGCAACCCTTCTGACATGCCATCACAGGAGTACAAATATCCAGGGGAGGGTGGGGACACAATACAGCAACAGCAGCACCTGTCTCATGCAGTATACAGTGCACGTCTGTACTTGGGCAGGTGAGAAGGTAAACGCTGCCTCTCAGTTCGAGGCCCTCTAACCAGCTCAAGGACAGCCCTGCCCTAAACCCTGCTACTAGAGGTTACCTGTCTCCAACTCCCAGGTAAAGTCCTGACTAGTTATCTAGTCACCTGGAGAGAAAGCGGCATCACAGACCTGCAAGTCTCCCCGGCTTTCTTGCATTCCAGATATCACCAGCAGTGACAGGAAGCCAGGACAAAGTGCTCCTTGGCTTAACTCACCACTGACAGTGCTCTGGCCACCATGCCAAGATCCCAGCTATCTATCGTATCACCACATCCTGCCGGCTCCCTGCAGGGCCTTACACATGGGAAAACCTGCAAGGATTTACTGCTCGAACCTGGGGCACAAAACTCTCTCCATCCATGGCAGGGGCAGTGCTGAGGAGCAGCAGGACACAGGGTGCTTTGAGAGGCAGGCACCCACCATCGGAGCCGTGTGATCTCACACGCCTGCTTTTCACACTTAGCCAGTTACAGCTGACTAGGAACAGTGGGATCTTGAATTAATGCAAATCAAGGACTGGAACAGAGAAAGACCTGAAGGGAAGACATCAGGGAGGTATGCAGACACTTCTGTTGCCTTCTGAGTTACCAGAAATCCCTGTAAGAGAGAAGCATGGCCCTGAGAGGAAATGGGCACATAACACCTGTGGAGCAAGCCAGACATTCCTCCTGGTTACAGATCTACAGCATTATACCGAAAGGTAGAATTTCCTCTTAAGTACAACCAGTCATAAAAGTTCTGCTGTCGCAATGCTCATTTTCTTCTGTTCATTTACAGAGAAACACTTCTAGCTGTAGTCCTTCTATAAACTGGGGAAGAAAGGAGGCACAAGGGAAATATTTTCCTTCAAAACCTTATTTTGCCTTCAAACAAGTGGATGGCTACAGAGGACAGAGGTTAGAGGTCTAGAGGGAAGTCTCCTCCAGACAAAGGGACTGAATCCTGGGTGTGGAAACAAGATCTCTTTCCTTCAATTGAGATAAAAGAAAAAAAACATATTTATCACTCCAAAAAAGGTCACTGTTAGCCCTTCAGGCAAAGCTGCAGGTGCTATTTCCATATACTTCATGTACCCTGAACTCCAGCTCTGGAAGCTTTCAACCTTTTGTATGAGAGGAAAGACAAACCATGAATATTTCATGTGTTGCTTTCCATTACTTGCAAGTTCCTTGGAAACTATTAAAGTGCAAGTGTAATAATGTCATCATTTACTTGTCATCTTCCACCTGCTCTTTGCAAAGAAAAGAAAAAAGAATACCTGGGCTTCCATCCAAAGTCAGTGCAAACACTGTGCCCTATTCCTTAAAAGACAAATTGAAGGTTCTTCTGTGGAGAGGTGGACTAATAATGTAAATGCCCCAGATCACCTTCTAGATGTCCAAGAAAGTTTTTCCAATTATCATTCTATTCTGAAGGAAAGATGGTTTTATGCTATCAACAAATAGAGCTATTTTGATATTCGTCACCATCGCATGAAGCAAGCACCTGTTTTCTATGTTTCCAGGAACACTGTTTACCCCAAAACACCTTGAAAGTAGTCACAGTTGACATACAGAATTATCCAAAAGCACCACTTACACCTTCCACAGGTTAAAATACAACCCGTTCTGGAGTGAAATGCAGCAGCTGTTTACACACAGGAGTGGTACACGCACAAATTAACAGTATGATCAGGTAAAAACTCTTGGAGGACTAGACCATTGCCATTTAAATTCATTCCAGAAAAATATGGTGCCCAAAAGTCTACAAAAAGCATCCCAAAACTTTTGTCTAGGAACACACAAATGGCAGGGACCTCCTGTGCGCTAAAGTCTTACAAAAGCATCATTAGCAACTACCTCCCATTAATAAAATGCTCCATTTCCTTCATGGTACCTCTGAGAAGGCCATTACACAGCCTCCCTGCTCTGCATAGAAGCCTTTTCTCATTTTATCTTCAGCTCATTCACTAACAGTTGATTGCTCCTAAACCAACACTCTGCCCTCTGTTTTCAATAGCTCTTCTCCCTCCCTAGTATTTGTGACCTTAATGCATTTAGAGAGAACAAGCACTTCCCATCTCTGTCATCCCTTCCACTAGTTTTGCAAGCTTTTAGTCTCCTCTCATGAGAGGGAATCTCTTTTCCCCAGTCATCTTAGAAGCCTATTTCTCCCTGTCTTGTTCCATTTTCAATTCTTCTTCCTTGAACATGGCTGACAAAAATTATACATCATTTTCTAGATGAGATCTTCCTAGTGCTTATAAATAATTGACAGGGGTTAGTTTTGCAAAAGGCACAAATGGGAACAGACTTGCTCAAGCATTCAATACCGGCAAAGACACCCCCTTACCTGTGCTGGGGATTACATTTAACTATGAGGATGCTTGATTGAGGCTGGTAAGCAGACACTGACAGCAACATAGGACTGGCCAAGGCATAAAAGTGCTTGCATTAGTTTGGCTACAGGCAACTAAATAGGAAAGCAACTTACCTTGCCATCACTGGTTTTGATGATTTCTCTCCTTCCCCATGAGCACATACTAAATACGAGAAACCACTTTCAGTTCCCAGGCAGGATTGTTGAAATACAAAAATACTTGAAAAGAGGAAGGGACTTGACCTCGAACTAAGTCACATGCCTATATCCCTGAGTTTCATCTGGAAGCAAGTCTTCCCAAATTGATTACTTCAGTTTGCTACAGTGGCTCAACCACATCTGCACCCCAAGTCACTCAGGATGTATCACTGATCTCTGGGAGATACTGAGCTCCAGCAGAACCACAGCCCTTTCCAGGCATTGCTTTGCCCCAGTGTCACAGCAGACCATGTCAGCTTTCCATCTTGTACACTCTGGTTCCAACAACCTGTTACTAACGAGAGAAAACCCTGTTTCTCTGAGTGCTGTCATGGCTTTACAACTCAGGTTCTTCAGCTGCTTCAGGAACAAATGAAATACAGCCCCAACTAAGACGACGTAATAAAGAACTAATATAACTTGTAAGATCAAATCTCTCTGTAACCCAGACAGCAGTATCAATATTCAGCAAGGAGAATTCAACAGACAGAAAGCTCATATGCACTCCAGAGATTTGTCCCAAGAGTCAGACTTCTCAGAGTAAATGATTGCAATGACTTTCTACCAACATAGCTTAAGACAGGGGAAATCTCCTCAGAAATTAGTGATTTAAAGCAAAATATGCCTTGCAGCCCTGTCCCTCCCACTTGCTCTCCCTTTCCAGACACTCCCCAAAGGAAGAGAAGAAAATTTTATTCTGAAACAGAAAACATCTAACATGTCTAAAACATACCCTTACATAAATACACACATAAACTTGGCTAAAAATCAAGGTTCAAATTCCAGATCAGAAAAAGAGTCTAAAAAAAAAAAAAAAAGAAGATTAAAAGAAAAAACAACCCTCAAACAAAAAGGGTGAAAGGCTCTCATAGCTAAAGAAAACGAAGTATTTAACAAGGGATCTGCAGAATTTGAGGTGCAATAGTCTAATTGCCACAGGCCCATCAGAGCCCATGAAAGCAAAACTTTTTGGTCTCTGCTGATGTTTCAAAGTTCAGTAGATCCTGGGAACTACCTGTTTTCTTGCAAATGAGGTGATGATTCCAGCAACTGCAGGCACCTGGCTGGGAATACAGAGACTCAGTATTATCGGGGGTTTTTTTTAAGTTTTAAAAATTCCACATCTGAATAGAGTAAATGAATATAGGCCTTGCCAGGTGGTTGATGGCTTCACTCAATTTGCCAATTTTCATATTTTCTGTAATGCATCACAGGTTCTTTCCTAGCCCTCAGTAACCTCATTCCAGCTCCCTTCCATTTCTGGCAGCACTCACAGCTCCTGATCCAGTGCAGTTTATAAACCTGGCCTCAACACATGTATTTATCCTCTCTAAGACCAGCGACCCAAGCCTTTGGTCGGGATCAGTGGGGCTGCTACATGGCATTGTTAGACTCTGGTAGCATATCCCTCTTTTCTCAACACATATGCTTCAACAGAGGGTCATCCATCCTTAGAGTAACAGAGGAAATCAAGACGCTGTTCATCCTTGTGATAGCTAAAGGAGTTGCAGGGGAAGAGGACAGAAGATGTTCTAAGTGTGATGTTTGAGAAAAACAAGCACATGCATAAAACAACCTGCATTACTGGTAGTTTTAATGATAGGCCAGCCTAATGATTAGAGGCTACACTTTGAACAAAGGCTCTGAAAGAAGGGTTGTGGCTACCCAGTGAGCAAGACAGGCTTTACAGGCACACACTGAGATAGCGCCCAGTCATAGAGCAGGGGCGCCTAGAAAAACAGGGCTAGAGAGAGCACCTATCCCCACCATCTCAATAGCTTTTAATTAGGGGTGTGGAGAGCTAACTGTCCCTCAGTTTTATCCTTCAATGGTGTAATTTGACTTTGCAGATTTTTGGTGGCCAAATTCCCACTGTCTTTCTGACTGCTGAGAACAACAAAGCAAACAAGACCTCAGCCCTACAGGCTCCAAGCTCCTGACCCCCAAAGCAGAGCACAGATAGCAGCCCACATCCTGCACAGGCTATCTACCAGCACAGCACAGCCCCAGAAAGCCACACAAACCTTCCTCATCACATTAAAATGTCACTGCCATGTTACAGCATTACATACAGATCTAAAGCATCATAATCCTGGACTTGTACCAACATGGGATAAAGAAAAAACTTCCCTGCAGCGTGTATTATCACACAGATGCCAAGCATTTTTCTGAAGCATCTGGTATTTGTCACAAGGTATGGAACTGCATACTTCATTCTTCTGATCCCTCATCACAGTCCACATCTTGATGCCTTATAATCTCCAAGCCTTGAATTATCAAAAGGTGACAGGGGATGCTCTTATGAGCATTAGCAGGGCACAGCTTTGCCTCCAGGAGAGGGCACAGCGGCATCTCCACGGTAGCCAGGAAACTGCATTCTCCAACCCATACCTGCAATAAAGGGCTCAGCAACAGGAACATACACGGGTGACTGTGCTGCTGATGATAGATCAGGTGAGCAGAATCCATCCCTATGCTACAGCTATCCTAGCTCTGCAGAGCTCGTAGGAGCAAACAGCGCATTTTCACAGCAAAGAGTCTCAAGGACACAACTGGAAAAGTGTGCCTGTTTAATAAGAGGATGTTGTGTGCAGTTAAGTGTTCTACTATAGACAGGCTATGGTAAAGGTAGATCTAAAGCAAAATTTAACATATAGCAATACAAAAAGCATCTGGGAACCAGGGCACTTGGATTTAATACCCTCCAGTCCCGTCACTGCCCTTCCTGTATGTCTATTACCCTTTCCTTCCCTAGACTGTGCTCATTTTTACTATACTGATCACAGATCTCTTGGACAGGAATGGACTCCAACAAAAAATTAAATACAAAGATGGCCAAAATCCAACTAAAGAATCCAATTTGCCCCACTCCTTTTACTTCTCTCCTACTTCTGCATTACACCTGAAGCCAGGATGCTAAGTTAGATAGTCTTTAAGTTGGTCCCAAACAGCCATTGTCACATTCAGCCCTGGTCACTTGTGGCATTGTGAAAAATTCCTTGGCTTCAGTCTCCTGGCATGACGAGATGCAAAACATGGAAGAAACTTTTATAACCAGACTCATCACTCCCTTAAAAATAAATTACCTGGTCCCCTCCCCACAAGAGGGAAGGGGAGGGAAGAAAAAAAAAAAAAATCATGTTCTCTCCAAGTCATTTCTCTCAAGCAACCTGATGTTCAGGCTAGAGTAGTCAATAAGGTATGTCCAGGCAGTGTGTCTAATTGGAACTTGCCCAGCTGACAGCACTGCAGAGAGCTACCTTTGCACAGTGGTTAATTACTACAGAGAGTTTAACGCAGTTTCAAAAGACCTAAACCTTTCTTCCTATCAATAAGGAACTGGGTTTTTTAGATGCCACCACTATTCAATTAGAAGATGTGCTCACTAGGCTGGCTTCAGTCTCACCTTTGCATGCTAAAAACCAGTGTATCAAGCTGCATCTTTGCCCCTTTTAAAGAGAAAGGAGACAGTGTCACCGTGACCACTTCTCTGCTCTGCCCTCTACAACGTAGACTGTTTGCAACAAGAAGTCTTAGTGTCACGCATGGATCTCTCCCCCTTTTCCAAAGAAACTCAATGACTAACAAAATTTAAATCAAGCTAGTGCTAAAGTAGACAGACAGCCCCAAAGACCAGCAGCCACCAAGTAGCTCCATACTAACAGGCTCAGGTTCTTCAGCCATGTCCTGACTGCATGTCCAACACCAGCCCTAGAGAAGCAATCCATAAATGTTAGAGCACTGATCAGTGCTGAATGTCATTTTTTCTTTCCCTCATTGAACACATTTGCAGTTGATTCCGGGTATCCTTTTCTCCTTTCCCTCTTGAAGTCTTTTTATTTGGACTATTGGGATAAAATATTCAAATCAATGCATGATTTGCTCATGCAGGCAGCTCCCACCATCTAGAACAGTAAGCGCACCCATTAGCACTGCCACACATAAGGATCCCCTCCTGCTGTTCCCACTGCAAAGTCCCATCCTCTCCCTTGCCAAGGGTTTACAGTTTGGTGGAAAAAATTAGCTTTTGCCAAAACCCAGCATGCAAGCTTTCAGAAAAGCAATGAAATGGCTTGTTTAGTGGGGGGTGGGGTGTGTTAAGCTTATTTATTTCCATTCAGTCCCATTACAGAAGTTGCAGAAGCAGGAAAAGCAAAGATGCAGGTTCTGATTGCTGCATTTACATTTCTATAAGTCATACTCAGCTCTCATTACAAGAAAGAACCCAGCAGCTAGCTCACAATGTGGAATGATGCTTTTGATAACTGATGAAAATCACAAAGCAAGGGAGAGTCTGCATTTTTAAGTTCACTTCACTGCATAGCACTTGCTTATTTAGATCATATAAGGCATTGTTTGCTAAATACACAATTTCAGATCACATTGCAGGGTATTTTTCTTTTACCTATAGTCCAGCTTATTAAAGATATACAGGACTCTATGCACTGAAGTTTTTAAGGATCCAGGAGTCTCTGGTACATGTTCATTTTGAAAGTAAAAATATATTCTCTTACAGTTCCCTTCAGTTAATCACAATTTTCCTGCAGTTAGTCACAATTTATTTCCTATGCAGCTACCTCAGGGGTAGGACAAGTGGTTAAATTGCCTACAGAAACTATACATGAGATAGAATAGGACAAAAAAATTGGTGGGGAAAGAAATGAAGAAATGTAATTTATATACACCTCTAGGGTATATTGCAAAGAGTAAGAAAGAAATTAAAAGCAATAAATAAATAGTTGACAAGGTCCATTTTAAACCACAAAAACCAGGGTTGGTACGTTCAATATGAGCATTAATTACTGCTGTGTTGTCTGGATGGCTATCAAAACAGCCAGACTTTGTGAACCCGTACCTCGCATCACCAGCCTTCCCTGCTCCCCACCCTGCCCCAAGTCTGTTTCTGAGCTAGTTACCCACCATGGCAGCGGAAGAATCTGGCTGAAGAAGATCACAGGTTTGTACTTTGAGGTTCCCTACTGGTCAATTATGAATCATGCAACATGCTGTTATTATTTTCAAGATTAAAACTAAAAGCCAAAAGCTACTCTTTAGCAGGACAGTGAGTCATCAGTTAGATTGAGCACACTGCTGGCCGTAAGTTGGTCTGTGTTGTTCTTGAAAGCACAGAGTGCTCCTGCTTCACCACTGTGTCCTGTGTTTCAAACCGTAGGTAACCCAGCAATGGACGCTTTCTGGGGTTGAAGCCAGCACTTCCACGCTCTGCCGTGTAACTCTCCCTCCCAGAGGGCAGGACTTCTTTCGCTGCAGACACCCCAGTCACACTGCCTCCATCACAGACTTACCGCGTAACACAAAGCAGCAAGTGTGTTCAGGGCCATGGCTCCCCACTCCTTGGAAAACCCCCTTCTTTGGGATCCTCACCACCCACCTTCTGCTCTGTGTCAGTCACTCCCTGAGTGCAAAGCTGTGTTTTGCCTGCTTTCCACGCACAACCTCAGGTCCTTTTCTATTCAGACTTGTGAAATAGTCCCTGTAGATGAGACAGTGATCTGCAAGCTCTGGGCTCCCAGCATAACCAGCTCCCACCACCCAGTCCTAAGGATAGAGACCTGACACCATGGTGTTAAGAAAGGAGACAACAGCAGAGCAGACATCCGGTCCCTACTGTGGGGTGGTGTTTCCCAGCTGCTCAGTGCTGAGTGCCTCCCCAGTCACTGAGGTCTCCATGTGGATTCCCTCATGTCTGATACAGGGTGACAGTAGCTGCCGTCTCAGTCCAAAAGTCTCTCTTCCTTCTCCGGCCATCTTCTATCCCAAAGCTTATAAAGGTTTTCTAGCATCAATGCCTCTGCCTTTTTGCCAAATTTGGCTGCAATCAGTTAATGANTTTTTTTTAAAAAGCAAACAGGATTGGTATACCCTATAAGCATGAACATAACAGTCATCTCCCTGGGAAAGCACCAAGCACAGGCTAAGGCACAAACAACAGCAGATCCTTCTCTAGCTTCTGTGTAGCACTCACAAGGGTCACACTGAGGACAACAGAGAAGCCCGAGAAGTTCATGTCCTGACCCTGACATTTACCATTTTGAAGCACAAACACAGAGGATTACCTTGCCAGCTACGTCAGTTGAGACCCTGTCTGAATCAAAATCTCAGACACCAGCATACAGGTCTCAAAAATGGACAGACCCATCCAACTGCTGTTGTCCAACTGCACAACAGCAGCAACAACTACAGCTGTTGAGACAGCTTAATGCAGCAAGGGAGCAGCGCATACCAGCAACCGCCTCTTCGCTCCCAGCATGTTATAGGCAGAGATAATATATTAAAGGCCTATACCCCCAAAAAATCCCCCAAAGCCAGCAGACTTACTCCTGCTTAACCATGACTCATAAGGCTGTGTTCCCAATAGATTGGGAGAAATTAATTCAAGGGTCCTGGATTGAGTGACCTGTGTTTTCCCTTGGGAACTGAATAGGCCAAACAAGCTCTAGTATGAGGAAAGCAGCTCTCCTGGGCTGCTGAAGGTAAATGATGGATAACAAGCAGATAAAAGTTATTTGGGAAAGTGCTGTTTTGCAACAGCATCATGAAGTCATTATCAAATGGATTTCCTGTACATTGGCTTTTCCTACATGAGCTATTAGCAGCTGATGTCTGGAAGGCTGGCCATTGCACAAAAAAACCTTACAAAACTAGGACAGCCATTAGGTTCAGACAGCTACAGTGCTGACCGACTATTTACCCTGTCCCAAAAGCAAAATATATTCCCAACAAGCTGCCCCCTAGCAAAACCAAAGATCCCACAGCATGTGACCAAAACAGAGACATGCTGTCATGTACTCAAGAACAGTAGCCTCTGATGAAGCGCCACATGCTGTCACTGCTTTAGACTACAAATAAAACCTAACTATGCTGCAGTAGAGGCAGAAATCAGTGTAAAATCTCTGGCCTCCATCACAGGGGATATCAGGTTAGACAACCCTGAAGAATATCTCTACCTTTGAAATCTGTAGAGACAGGCTGGTTCAAACGTTTCTTCTCCAAACACATCTTCCTTTTCCTCTCAACAAGCTGCAGAGAAGATGAAAAGCATTTTGGGAACCCCATCTAATACCAAACATCAGCATCTTAGGCTAATTAAACTGCAGGGTGGGAATCCAAGGCCCTGTACCCAATTTACAGCCACTGGAGGTTTCATAGGGCTTCTCTCAACATGCTTATTACTTTGCCATCATTCTTGAAGAGTTATATTCTATTGATGAAAACAAACAGGCACATGAGAGAAAATACACTCTTCTTCAGAGCTGTCTTTCAATCATCCTTCAGACAGAAGAACTAGGCAGAAAAAACAGGCACATGCTTACTCATATTTTCTTTAGAGTTGCTCAGAGATTGGCGTAGCTTGGGGGGGAGAGGGAGAGAAGAATGAGGACAGGCTAGGTCACTACACTTGGGACACAGCAGTAGCACCTGAAAGGATACAGCAGAGAAACCCCACAGATGGCTCCCAGCTCGTCAGACCACACACATGCACAGCACTTTGCAGAGGCACAAACTCATGTACCAAAAGCACTCTGTCTACGGCGGGTCAGAGGTGTATCTATGCTGAAAAAAAATCCTTTCTGCACCATTCCACTATGACCTCTCTACAACAGCAGCAACATAGCTGGGCAGCTACCAGCTCCTTCCAGAGCTAGGTCTCTGCACAGGACATGCACACCCAGAAATACAAATCAGCCTTCACAGAAACTAGGAGAACTTCATGAGGAAAGAAGAAGGAAAGATCAAAGCTCTATCAGTTAAATTGCAGGGACCCGGAGCTATACTGCAATCCTTCTTTTGCACAGCAGACAAGGCTTCCTAATATCCAGTCTCTTTAATCTCTCCTCCTCTCATAGTTGTGCTTTGTTAATGGAACAAAGCCTGATCTACTTATAGATTTATGCTTATATAACAACACTGAAGTGGTGGTGTGGTTTATTGTTATATTTATTATTAACTAGATGGACTAGAACAACCTCCACTGTGAATGCAGTTTACCAGGATGAGGATGCATCAGCAGAACTGAATCTCTGTAGGCAGTAGAGGCTGGCAGCGAGGAGGAGGAGGGATGTAGTGAGTCACCCACAGCTCTTGTATGAGGCAAGTTTCTCCTAGACCTCTGCATCAGCTTTTTATTTTTCCTTTGCCTAACCCCTTGGGTTAACCAAGGCCAGACAGGCTATAGAAGGGTTGAAGCAATCCCTTTTGGCACTTGCAGAAGACATGGTTATCATCATCCTCCAAGCATACTGCCAGGAATAGAGAGCAAGCCAGGGTGTCCTGGTCCTCTCCCAGCCTGCTGAGTAAGCCCTAGCTCTGTTCACATATGTGGCAGGCTTACATATCTCTTTTCCTGGACCAGCACCCACTGGGGAACACAGGTTGGATGAGAGCAAACAAGGTTTCTAAAACAAGCAACACGAAGTCTGGGTAAAGAATTACTGAGATATAAGAAAGTGACAGTCACTTCCAGTAGGATAGTCTAGCCTCTGCTAGACACAGCCTAAGCTTCAAAAAGACTTTTCACCCTCCTCTTGTCCTGCTACATGAGATTACACAATTGTGGCTGTGTATTGCCAGGAGAGACCCTAATTATATATTTTACCAGGGGAGGACATAATTCTCTATGGCTTTTTTGAACACAAGGCCCTGCTAGGTAGAACACTCCCAACAGCTTTTCACTCCAGCCCCACACAGACCCCATAAATCAGAGACAACAGACTGAGCAGATGACAGAGAGAGGATTGCAGAGGAGTAGAGAAACTTCTGCACTGCAACCTTTTCAGATCCAAACCTAAAGCCTTAATCAGGAAGGAGAGAGGTAGTAGAGGAGGAGAGTAGAGGAGGACTCACCCAAGCAAGTCAGAGGAGTGTGGCAAAAGCTCCATATGAACCCTCAACAGGAAACAATACAAACACAATCCACTATATCTTCCCCCTTATCAACCAGCAACATTTTGATTGTCTTATTTTAAAGTTGAACTTTTAAAACAAATTATAACAAAGCTTATGTGAGGTTAATCACTCCCCGTTTCCTCTGGCATTCATTGTAATAGCACTAATTACAATAAACACATTTAAAATTAATGTGCATGTCGTATGCATATATCAATTGCATTCTAATTTACCATTGATTAACGTCCACAGGCTGAATGTGCTTTCAATAATAAAAAGCTCTGACATCGCTTAACCCACCTCTGCCTGTCAGACTGCTCCCACAGCCAGACGGGAAGCCATGACAAACGAGACCAATGCAGGGGAAAACATCCAAGCCACCGGCAGCGAGTTGCAGATCCAAGCAAGCTCTGAGCCTTGGTAAGGATGAACCTTCTGTCTACGCTAAGCCATCTCCAGCGCCTGTCACTCTGGAAATGGGCTCGCTCTCACAATTCCAGAGCACTGCACTGCTACAGTATTTTAGATTTGCTTGCAAGCAGGCAGGATTTCATTTTCACTAACACAGTCATCTTTTGTAAATAGCCATTATTACCCACCTCCCTCCTCATGAGACACAACTCCTTCCAAGCATGCATCAGCACGGCTCTGCCAGAGAGACCCATGATGAGGCACAATCCCAGCCAGAGTGGCAGGAGCCTTCAGCGGGGTCAGAGGCCAAGCTACATTTTTGCTAATACCAGACAAACAGAATTAAGTGTATTGACTAAAGACTGCCTAAGCTGGGCTGCTCTAATTGCTAAGGTATGAGCGACCTGTCCCATAGTCAGTTTCCGTATCAGTTAAATAGATCACAAATGAGTAAAGGGATACTGAGAGAAGAACTTGAACAATTCCTGCAGCTCTAAGATGTTCCCTTCCCCGAGCTGCTTGTTCTGCGCCTCTGCCAGAGGACACACTCATTACAGCAAAAATAAAGAGTGCTCCTGAACCACATGGGCCTACCTACAGATTGAAATAACTTTTAAGTTAGTATGCCAAGACGTGAAACACAACCAATGCTAGATTTGCAGCTGATAGCATCCATGCCACAACTCTTTCAGAGCACTTTACCAGCCTAACCTGAGTGAGGAGCAGATGAGAAGATAACACACTTCTGCCCTCTCTGTTACGGCCATAACCCCACACTGAAGGAAAAATGAGACAGATGTTACTGGCTTCAGCCAACGCTGGTGCTTGTCTCTCCAGACTTCAGCTGTAGCACACGAAAAGGATGCACATCATTCAGGGCTGAAGACTCAAATGAGAGGTAGCACGTGATTACAGCAGTGTAACTTGACAGCATCCCATCCTGTGCATGTGCCTACAGTCAGGCTTGCTCGGGCAGTAGAAAGGGAAGGTTGAATAAGCTATTGCTGAAGAACAGTTTTTACCAATCTTGATGTAGCCAATCAGAAAACTTACCACAACAGACTGCTAAAAATCTAGTCCAGCAGTATTACCCTATCTCCCCAGACAACCTAAAGATCTTACTCCAGCATCTTTTGATGTAATCTTTCTTAAAATACTTTCAATGAGCACACTTCTGTCTAAAAGTTCACAGAAACAGCAAATTTATACAAGTATTGGAGCAGTTATGTACAGACTGATCTGAACCATTCTCTAGGACCCTGAGCCTAACATTTGGCATTGTCCAATCAGACGCCAAACCAATGTCAAATGACCTATGAAGCTAATTCCAATTAACCAACACATCAAATGCTTGTATGAAGGAGTTCATGAGTCAGCCATGGACAAAGAATGAGTCATAGGAGATACATAGGAGATAATTTTGAAGAATGAGTAAACCTGAGAAAAATCCCAAATTGCCAATGAACAATATGCAAGTAGAAAAACATGTTCAATTTACAAAATAAGTTTAATTGATATGAATTAGTCAGATGGCTCTAGCCACTTCAACATATCTATTGTGGGCTGCTGTTGCAGTCTATATGTCACAGTTGAGCAATTTGAATCATTATTAAAGGTATCTCTGACTTTGATGAGAGTTACTGTAATGTATATCAACAACACACTCTGGAGATATACCCCAGAAGAAAATCTAGTGCCACAAAAATAAACTTGCCTTAGCTTCTCCAATGGAGGACACTTCCCTGAGCACCCCTAGCTCGCAGACCTATCAGGGAGAACATGCACTGATTCAAAACCCTCCCAGGGCTCTGCACCAGCAGAAAAATGGAATTGCTGATTCCTATTGGTCACTGTCCAAACTCATCGTTAATTAAAGAAAGGAGATGGGAAAGATCAAGGCCTTGGCCAGCTCAGAGAACACAGCCATTCCTTCCTTTGCCCCTGCAGCTGCTAAAATACCTCATAACCCCAGTCCCTTCCTAGTAATCAGGAGAGATCACCCACAACTCCTTTCCACTGGAAAAAATAAAATTAAATTAAAAAAATATCAGTTCTCCTCCTGCCCATTTAAGAAAATCCTTTGTTCATATGCATTGCTCAGCCACCAAGTCATACCACCAGTTCTGTTTCTTAAGCCCACACCTCTCCATTTGCCCCACCACGGACAAGTACCCAGGTAGTCCCAGCAGCAGAAGCAAAGGCAGAGGCTCCTGCAGCCCTCGTATCAAAACCTGTAACCTCCTACCTCCCTGAAACCAAAACTTCCCCAAACACTGAAGTCCTTCACAGCAAGAAGCAGTATTTCTGAAGGTTCAAACATAACGTATTGGTTGAACAAAGAGAGGCATCTTCTAACGTTTGGTACACATTTGCTATTTCTTTTTTCCTGCTTCTAGGGCACACAATAAAACCTAGCACTGACAGATGCACAACTTCTCTGCAAGACTAACTTTTTGTGGATGCACAAGGGCACAATTCCACCTTACAATCTCTCTGTCTGCAAATACCACTTAAGAGGTTCCCCACTGTGTTCACTCCCACCCTCTCTACAGTGACTTACCATCCCCACAAACATTCCTGGGACTAATCTTAGATTTAGGTCCCACTCACGCTCCTCTCCTTTTAAGTTTTGCTTTTGATCTGATTGTCAGCAATTCGTGACAAGTACAATCCCACAAACAGTGGCATCAACACAACTGAGAGGAACAACACCCAGAGGTGAGCATTTCAGGAAGGGCAGGAATCTCCTAAAGCTAGTTTTGCCACTTGAAGCATTATAACATCATACCCCAAATTCCACTTTTCTGAGCCTTTTTATCTCTAACCCTCCCCAATCCAAGTCTTATTGGAAGAAACCCAAGCCCACCTCATGCAATAGATTATTACAAGTTGTTTTTTGTTTGGTTGGTTTTTTTGGGGTTTTTTTGGGTTTTTTTGTTTGGTTGGTTTGTTTTTTTTTTTTTACACAGTTGAACAAAATTTAGTTTGACTTCCAAATGTGCCTTTACTACCTTTATTTTCCTGCATGGTTTTTGGCAACCTGTGGGTGTGGGGATGGATACGTGTGTATGACCATACAGCTTTTTTATTTAAGTTGCAGTTGTGTTTAGTGCGACACAGCTCATTGACAGCAGATGACCACCAGCCAAAGTACATTGTTCTGATTAATTAATTTCTTAAAGACACCAGTCACTGACCCCAGTTCTGCTAAGCGT
This sequence comes from Aramus guarauna, assembly GCA_013400195.1. Classification (NCBI taxonomy): domain Eukaryota; kingdom Metazoa; phylum Chordata; class Aves; order Gruiformes; family Aramidae; genus Aramus; species Aramus guarauna. The sequence continues at coordinate 253,548 of VXBL01007285.1, read as the reverse complement.
GTTATTTGTCTCAGGATAAAGCACATAAGTTTTATGACTACCTGCACTCACATCAGAGCCAAGGGAACATCTACCTGCAGGGTAAAAGTAAAATAAAGCCTCTCAAGTAACCCCTCTCTGCATGCCAGCACCCTGGCACCCTTCTCCCATGAGACTCACCCATCCATCTAGTATTGGACCCCGTATTTATAACCAGCCTTTAAATCCCACATGAGTAACAAACCAGCCAGCTAAAGACTCCCATGATTCACTGGTAGGAAACATAGTCACCATTCAATATCCTGTATCTGCTAACAGACTAACTAATGCATAATGCCAAATGAATCTGTTTTCACAGCACTGCTTGAAATGCAAAATATAGCCAGTCTGGAAAGGACCTTATGGTTATCTACATACAGGAGGGAAGAGTATTTATACCTTTTGGGACCAGATGCTCAAACCCTCCCACCTGATAGCCATACAGCTCTAGGAAGACTCAGTTCTGAGTCCTGCTAAAATAACAGTAGTCCTATACCCCTCCTGCCCAAACAAGGTCTGGAAGTAGAGCCTGATGAGGTTGGGAAAGCTGAAAAAATACCTGAAAAGCCAAAGAAAACCAAAGTAAACTCACCACCCTATCACACACGCTAAAAAAGTAGAGGCAAATCCACAACCAGCATGCACTCATACAGGAGCAGAGCAACACTTACTGAAATCAGAAGAGCCAATTTGCACTTAACCAGCTCTGAAACAGGCTGCGAGTGAAGCATAGCTGCTAAATGGTTACCCTGAAACTCCTGAGTTCTCTACTAGTTTTCTTTACAGTCTGTGCTGGGTCATGACAGGCAGGCTAGGTAACACAAAAACTACCTGTGGTGGCCAGAACTTCAAGTAATGGGCTTCACATGACTTGAAAACAATTTTCAGGAGTGCTCAAAGCTTCAAATAAGCACATATAACAATGCAGCAGTGTTATTTTGGCCTGAAAGACCCCAATCCTTTCAGTCACTGATGAGACCTAGATAAATGGAAGCAGAAGGAAGCATTTCCTTTTTCTTTTTTTAATTTTTCCCCCTTCCATTCCCATCAGCTCTCAGCTACCTACCACCAAGAGAGTGCTACCTTTTGAGACATTGCATACCCCCAATCAGTGGGGAACACCAGGGCAATCTCATCCAGAGATGCTTCAGTTGACGCATTAGTGGAAGATCTGTAAAGGCAGACAGAGAGAGTAAGTTTTGAAGTAAGTACAACATAGCTAAACAGCACAAATGGCTGGTCAGTGCAGAAATAAACCAAGGGCTCAGTTACGCAGCCATTTTGATGCAGCACAAACCCAAGCTGCCATGAGAAACAGTAGTCATATGCTCCTTGACCACTCCCAGCTATTCATTCCTACTGCAAACCTCGTGCCAGTCCTGATAAGATAGGTGAGAAATTTTGGGGGAGGGAAAGATAGCTGAAAACTACACAGACAGGTTTGGGGGTTTTGGGTTCCCCACCTGATGGGGCAGCTGCTTGGCCTGGCTGACGCAGCAGTGCTAGCCCAATGGATACCGTGGGAACAGGCTGCAGCAGAGCCAAAGTCAAGAGTCTCTGCTGGCAGCAGATAGATAGCATCAGATGGAAACACAGTATAGCCACAATCTTCAACTTTCCATTTATTAAAATGTTCCTGTCATGGAGCCTTCTACTAAATTGTTCCCAACATTCCTGAATGCACTATTCTGCAAGATGGCAAATGCTATTACTGTCACGTTATCACCATGTAACCACCAGGACTAAAATCCAGTCCATGCTAAAAACTCCCAGATAAACACTGGACTCAGATAACCTGTGTTTTGCTGAAACTTGGTAAATATACGGCTTGGGAGTCGCTGCCAAATATAATGGAGTGACAATGGGACAGCACTATTCATTCTGCTTTCAGGTCCTTCGCTGTAATGCTTTATGAATACATTTGCTCAAACCTAAGATGTTTTACGTGAGGGATTTCTAAAAGGGATACAACATGTAATGTACTGCTGGACAAGCTGCTGGAAGGACTAAGGTTAGAGAAAGCTCAAGTGATCAATAAATGTGAGGAGTTATAAAGCACAGAAAGCACTTAGAAACACTTCAGTACCTAGATATTAGAGCTTGTCAATAATTTTCCTTCCAAACATCTTTATAATAGCATATGCCTTTGACCAAAAGCAAACATTTCTCTGCCCTTTTGATCTAAACATCTTGTCCTTTTTTCCAGCCATGAAAAAAAAGCTTTCACTTCATCACACTTTCTTCACCAAAATAACTTGAGTAGAACTGGTGAAGGAAGTTAAGAAAAAGAAGGAAGAAGCAGTAAATAATTCAAACCCATGGGAATAATGAATAGTTGGTGAAAATGAGTATATATTTACCAATCTGACCTTTTTACGTTCCTATTGCCTGCAAAAGAATAGCTTCTTTTTAATTTAAAAAAAAAAAAAAAAAAATAAAAAAACCAACCACAAAACCTCAAAGGAATTCCCCCCTACCTGGCCTAAAAATCAACTGCAGGACAATACAAAAAGTAAACAAAAAATAAAAAAAAAAATCTGTAACCTCAGAGTAAGGAAGATGGCAAACCATAAAGCTTCCCATAGGGGTCCTTGTGTATCTTGAAATGATACATCTTAAAAATCAGAAGTCTCAAGATCATACATGGCTGATGTCTAATCATCAAAACAGACAGCTTCCCAGAGCAACCATATGACAAAATTAATTTTCTTCTTTTTCTTTCCAGAAGGGGAAGCAGCAAGACCCACTCCTGACTGCACGACAGGACAATGGCAATATGCAAGATAAATGAATATTCACAAACTAGTTGAGGTCCCTGGGTACTCCCATTCCAGGTCAGTGCATAAGGCCTCATACAACGCTACCTGCACTGATGAGAGCATCCATTCCCTCAAAGCTTTGAATACCAGGGCTCCAGGTGGAGAGTCAGAGCCTTCAAGACCTTGCAAAATTTCCTGGGAGAAACAATCTCCTCATCTGGCAGGAAACTTTCCCTCACACCTTACCATCTTCCTAAGGTAATAAGGAGTGTGCATGAAGGGCTGTGGAAGAATAGCACAGGGTGGGGAATCATCGTCTTCTCTAACAGGCACTCATCAAGAACACCAAGTAAAAAGAACTTGCAGTGATCTCATTTTCTGCCATCACTCCATCAGACAGGAACGATTCAGCCCCTGAGCCCTATCTCCACTCTAAAGAATATAACTCAACTGGGTAAATGAAGAGCCAGGTAACAAAGGACCATCAGTTCTAGCCTCCAGCCAGCACGTGCCCAGGAACATGTTTGTAAGTACCAGCTGTTTCAGGGACCTTGAGTAGGAATCCAGCTGTTCCTTTTAATCCTCCTCTCTCGACCACCACCAAAGGAGCAAATCAATAAAACACAGGGTACAGGATTAGGTGCTGGTCAATGAGTGCCCGTATCTACCTTTTCACTTGGGCTTTGGCATCTGAGTCCATCACTCCAAGCAGAGGACTCTGGATTCCAAGGACTGCATGTATGTGTGTGCGTGCACACAGGTGTCTTGTACCTGGTTCAAAAAATGAAAAATAAACCTCTGAAAGCAATAAACAACAGCTTCAGCCACTCTGAATTTGTCCACCTCTCTTTGGGAAGCATTTTGATATGTCTCTAAAGAACTCTTTGCAGATCTGTCTGCTTAAATATGGATACAGAAGCCTAGCTTTCAACAGCTAATTGACCCAACACCTTCTGTCTCTGGAGACAAAAGTCTCAGGACTTGAATCCTAGCCTCCAGGATTCAAGCCTTTCTCCATGGTTCACCCTGAAGACAGGTCATTTCTACTCTTCTCCACATAGCAAAAGGTGTCTCAGTACATGCTGTCATTTCTGTGCAGTCAAGATCAACAACAAGATCACAAGGGAATTGCTAAGAGCTCCCTGAAAACATTTTATTTTCATCTCCGTTTTTCATCTCTTGTTGCTATTAACCATCCTTACATCTGTGATATCTCTTGTGACAGCTCATCAGAATCAAATATCTGTAGTTTATTACAGCTGTGATGATTGTGAATTTTAGAGAATGAGGACAAGATGGGTAACCTTAAGGACACAAAAAGGCCATAGGGTGACAACCTTAACTTGTAATGCTGAGCCAAGCACATGTAAAATTCAATGTGTAACCATATCAGAAAAATATCATTTACTCCTAAGAGCATTGGTGCAAGCAAAGGGGAATCAGATGTGATTGGACACAACAGCCAAGCAGGAATCCGCTGGCTGCAGCAGGAGCCAGTCAGTAGAATCGCTGCAGTCTCAAGCAATCTATATGGGTCACACAGAATAATCATCTCATTATGTTTCTACAAATCACTAATTCTACCAAGTGCCGAGGTTAACAAGGCTCCTGTCAATATCAGCAGTTTGGCACATAGGAATTCAATATTCAGAGAATCAACCTCCACAGTATTATCGAAACACACAAGAAATAAGCTGTGAATGCCTCCTTTCCCCCACTCCTACCACCAGGTGATCCCTACCCTATAGGCATGCTGCAACTACAGCTGCTAAGAAGTTTCTGACAGCTTCCCCCTAGAAAAAACACCAAGTGAACATGCTTTGCAGAAGCACGTTCATTTCAGTGAGCCCTCTGCTGAAACGCAAGCCATCCTCCCAGACCTCAGCCAACTGCCAGGAGAAATCAACTGTCATACGGCACAATGCAAAGTACATGATGTAGCTAAGTCTTCAGACCTTGAACTATTCAGGCTTTCAACATGCACAGCTCCCAGCCACCTCTCTCAATCATGCACTTTGCAAAACCTAAACATGTTAACGCCTTGAGAGAGTCACGTCAACTGGTCTCTAATCTTGTGCAACGTGGGGAATGAAGACACTGCAAGTCCTCACACAACTGCATGGCAGGGCTTCCACAGAGCTCAGACTTTCACATGGTAACGCAGAGAGATTCCTTCTGCAAAATTAGCATCAACAGCACCATAAAGGATTTCAGAGCAGTCCCTGGAGAGCTTTTTTAATCTCACATTTATCCCCTCTTTATTAATCATCTTTATTCTCCCAAACCCTGAAGAATCAAGTCTTCAGGCTCTTTACATCAGAAATTATGCTGGCCATAGTCAGAGCAAGTAGGTAAGACTTGTAAGGAAGATATCCCAGTCTTATGCAGACATGTTCACAAACAAAAGAGAGATGAAATACAGAACAGTCCCAAGATGTCAACAGAATGGTTCCTAAAACAGCAAGTTATTCTAGCTTCCCTCGAAGCATCAGTTAGTTTAACAGCGATACAAGCAGACAATAAAATCTAGCCCTTAGGATCCCCAGTCACCAAACTCCCCAAACAAAACAAATTCTTTCTTTGCTTATTTTAACTGCAAACATGTTTTAGGTTGGTAGCCCCTAGGAAAAGAAGGTACAGCATGCTCCTGCACTAGCTGTCACAGCCCAGAGTGGAAAGTAGTCTCATGCTTTGCTACAGACAACTTTTTCCTCACACCTACGTGGCCAGTTAATAAACCAGTTTCCAAACTTGGAGTCAAAGAGGCATTCTCAACTCTGCCACCTTCAGTTACCGTGAAGCATCAAACTAATAATTCATTTTGCTGATCGGTAGGGTTCCATGAGCAGTTACTGTACCTTGGAAAGCATCATTGTTTGGAAGATCAGTTTGGAAAACACCAAGGGAAGTTGGCTGAACGTTACACCGATGTTAATTAGCTGATACAAGAACCTGTTTGACTTCACACTGAGTTAAGCCAAGGTTGCTCCAGCAAAAATCATTTACTATGTCTCTCTTGAGGGACGGTAGCTCCTTAAATCATTCAAATCTCATTGCAAGACCACATCTTATAACCCCTAAAGCCTCAATGTTCAATAACCAAAACCTTTGCTAAATCAAAGATCAGGAAAATTGTCTTCCTCTGGGGAACTATTACAATGAAACAGCAAGAACATAACTATACCACCATCTTCTAGAGCAGAGGAAATCAGAACTATTTGCCTAGTGTCCCTGAAACTTTTTTATGCCAAGTGTCTTCTCTTCTTGCAGCTGTTTGACTCCTGTGGGCGCAGTGGAATCCAAATGGTCACAGAGAATTGCAAGATAATGACAATCGTAGGCAGTCACCAATTTGTGACAGCATTAATGTCACAAAAGCCTTGTTACTAGCAAAGGGAGAAAAAGAAAGCAGTGTTCAGTACTTCATAAGAGTTGTCTCATTTGAAATTTTGGGTTTATTTTTTTAATTGAATCAGAGCACTATGTTGCTGCAACCACTGGTGTTTAGGAGAGCAATAGAGCCTGGGTCACCAGAAACACCTTAAACAGAGCAATTAAGGAACATTTTGAAAAACTAAAGAAATAAGATTAGTGCCTCCAGGAATCAATCTTCAAACTGCAGCAAGAGAAATGTATCAGAATAAAGAACCAACGTCACAGCCCTGTATATCAAAGTCATCTTGGCACCAAGAACATCACACATGCAGGCAGGCCTTAGATTATTCCCATACATAAAGGCAGCTGGCAAGAGCCTAGGGACTTGTGAGTGGGCAGGACAGGAAAAGAAACAAGTGGTCAGAGAATATGTGAACTACAGAAAAATTCTGGTTTGGGAGAAGGGGAGAGAGGTTCTTCTGACTCACCCGCTGGGACTGGTCTTAATGCATCAGATGTGTGTGGATGCATGTCCTCATTGCTTTCAGACACTGTGAAGATATGGACCACGGAGTTTTGGGAGGAAAGGGAAAGCAGCAGGCTGCAAGATGTCAGTTAGCCCACAGACCCTGAAACAGGACAACTGTATTTCTCCCTCTCTACTCCACAACGCCTCCAAAGATATATCCTCTTCCCCCTTATCCCTCAAACTGAATCCTTCAAGGCATTAAGGTGACATCAGTCTAACCCCAGAAGGATCTGATGCTCTTCTCACTAGAATTATGGCTTCTCAAGAGAGATGAGGCACTGCCATACCACAGGCTAGAATAGCAATGACAGTTTACCAAACACAGGGCTCTATGATGCTCCATACAAAAGCCATTCTTAGCTGGAAGTTACATTTGAACCAGAAGTTGACTGACAAAATGTTTGCCCTAACTGCGAGACCTTGGTGCTCTTCCAAGATCCAGAAGAAGGAGAACTATCAGATATCAGACTTCTCCAATCTGCCTGCTTCTTCTAAGAGGCCCTCTAGCACCCATGTTCTCAGAAAGGCCTTCCCTGGCATCCCAGCACTCTCCCAACAAGCACAATAGTCAGGCCAGCCAGCAAGACACTACCCTACAACAAGCAGATGTTATTCTCCAGTGTTCCTCCTTGCTCTTTGCCCACTACCCTGTGCAGATACTTTGATGGACAAGTCCGGATCCTGCTCAGAGTAAGAAGGATTCCACTAAGGCAAAACTTTTGGTTGAGAATAGGTCATGAACCTCTCATAAAAATACCTGGTTCAAAAGGAAAGAAACTGATTCACTGAGTGTCAGCTGTTTTAAAATTCTCACTACTCCCACAGAAACATAAGGAAGGCCATGCTGAGTTAGAACAAGGTCCCATTTAACCCACTGTCCTGCTTTGCAACAGTGGCCACTAGTAGATGCCTAAGGAAGAATGAGGTCAGAGACTAAGTATATATAGCACTAACCCTAATACTCTCACAGTATCTGGCTATTTTCAGCCTAAGGGATTGTTTGAGTTCTTCCTGGTGGCTGAGGCTACAACAGACTAGCACAACGGTTTACTATAGCTGAACAAAAACACGCACCAGAGTTTCCACTTGCTGCAGCTTTGTTTCTGAGACAAGAAGTGTCACAAGATTTCCTTTATCCTTTGCACAGGCCCTGAAGGACAGTTGGCTTATTCGGTCGTGTCTCCAGCAAGTAAAGTGGTCCTGCAGCCTTACAAGAGATAGTGCTCTCTATCCCTGTCCTGTCCAAACCAGATAATCATAACACATTTTACATCTGCATAGATCAGGCATGCCATCTATCTGTAACAACACCCTGCTGGCTGCCTGGATCACATCTGTTTAAAGATCCATTTGAGCTTTTCCATCTATCTGGTGCTTTGAAATCACAGGGTACAGACAGGCCAATTATAAACAATTAAGTTACCACACGTAAGAAATTACTGTTTCTCAGATGAACAAAGGTAATTGGCCATATGCACACTCACAGCCTAGTCCCAATAGCCAAGCAAATTGGTTTAATTTGTACTTTGTGGTAACACATTTTGCTACCTATTTGCAAGGGAGAAAAAGAACAACCATGGTCAACTACCACAACTCAAGGCATCAGTGTTATCTGTGGTTTGAGAAGATACCCACAAGTAAGCAGTCTACCCCCCTCACAGTGAAACCTTTAGAGTTTGTCAGTGTTACTTAGCCTCACCTCAGCAAATAACTCACACTTCAGAAACGAAACCAGTAAATTACCGGGGGGGGAGGGGGGGAATGGATCACATTTTTGATGAAAATTACCATAAAACAACTGCACAATACTTGGCTACAAGATGAGAGCAACTAGACAGGAGCAAGGGAAACACCTCCACAAATACTGGATTTGCATTATTTTAGGGTCAGCTCTAATCCCAAGAGGGTAAATGGGTCACAGCAATGCATGAGAAGAATCAACTCTACAAAATTCATCACTCAATAACATCCCACCTTTGGCACACTTCAATCAGGCTGTGATGAGAGATGGGGAAGAGGCAGAGATACACATGTGGTTGCTATGGAGTTAAAGGCTTGAAGGAGAAACAGGGAATAAGCACAACTGCCTAGAATACAGTTAACTCTTAAAGTGCCTCTCTCTAAACACCTCCCTGGCCAACCATGAATACTCATACTAAGAGGATCCTTTTAAATACCCAAGAGTTCCCATTAACTGTCAGAGTCCAAGGACCAAAATCCACCAAGGGAGTATAGATGCTCCGTGTTAAAAAACAGCTGAGACTGGCAAACAACAGCCAGCTGCTACAGAAGCCAAGTAAGGCTTGAGGGATCAGAGGATGGAGGTGGACACGGATAGAGAACCATGCTTTGCAGCATATCATCTCTGCCAACTACGCGTGTAGCTCAAACCTCTGCTCTACCAGGCACAAGGGAGTAAATGTTAGAGATTCATGCGGAGATTGATTTACCCTAAGACAACCAGCAGGGGCATCACCAAAAAAGTTAAAACATCTGCATTTCAGGTGTCACTCTGAAGTGTCTGAAGTGCACTGAAGTCCTAAGAAGCCCAGACACATCCTTTACTCAGGGACATGCATCTTAAAATTTCTGGACTTTTTCTGCCCCATGACATCATTCAGCACTGTATGAAAAAGTCACCATACCTGCTGATGTGAGTGCAGAAGAGTCACATATAGACAAGGATTGGGATGAGGCTGGCATAGGACGTGCTACTTACACAGTTTGCTTCCAAGACTAAACAAGGAGGAACTCCTTGGAAGACGATCTCCTGAAGGAAAGATTTTAGGGGTGGGAAAAGGGTTCTGGCAGACCAGGCAGATGAGGGGAAAAAAAGCCTGAAAACAGTGCCAGACATGCTGGAGCTGACTGAAGTGATAAAGGACATTTAATGCATAATCCAGCCAGCTGGTTCCAGATCACAAGAGGCTGCTGCATTTCCAACTCCCTGCAGAGTCTCCTAGCAGGAGGTGTATGTGTGTGTATATATATGTAGATAATCAGCAAAGTTTCTATTTTCTCCTGCCTACTTAAGGCAGTCTTTCAGCGTGCATCCTCCTACACGGCTATTTTTACCTGCTCCTAATCAGTGTGTTCTCAAACATTGAGAGACTCCAAGAAGAGCAGTTCAATTCCTTCAGTGCACAGCTCACGACACACTGAGTAATACCTGAATGGCAGCTCTTCTTCCAGCGCACAGGACATCGTGCCTTGTAGAGCACTGGGGAGAGCAGGTGGTCAAGGCCTGGAGGATCTCTTCTCATTCACAGGTTGTTGAGCTTGAACCATTAGCACCCTAAAGAGTCAAGCAGAGGACTGAAACCAAAGTCAGAGCTTTAAACTACTAACATAGTAAATAATAATGGTGACAACCAGAAAAGCTGGGTGAACTTTTTTACTGCATTATTTTCTCCTCCTCTCACCATAAAGCTTTCAGCTTTCACTTTCAATGAATCATGTTTCATTGCCAGACCCAAACATGCCTGATCTATCACAAGCTCTCAGCCTCACAGCAGGCATTAACCCGTGGACAAAATCTCCAAAGGACCAGGGTGCCTCAGGCCTTGCGAGGAGCCACTGAGATGTACGGTAACAAGGATCCTGAAAACACCAAGTAGAAGGCACCAAAACCCAATGCGAGATGACAGCTCGCTGATCAGCAGGCTGCTCTCAGCTCCAGTAAAGCTGTTTATTTAAGCGGGGCTTATTGTCAAGTGCACAACCTCACAGAAGTGGTGTGTTTATATGGGCTACAATGACATCATCTGTACCAGCACAACCCCTGATCGCACTTTGTAGGACAGACATTACTGTCCTCAAGGCTCAAAGCATTCACATTCTATGTGCCTCCTGCAGTGGGGACCTTCAACATGCATCATCTTCCAGCCTGAGATAAGGAAGGACTTGATATACTGTCCTGGTTTGGCTGGGACAGAGTGGCCTGAGTGCAGGCCACAGTTTGCTCTCACTTGGAGGGCCGTCCAGTACACCTGGAATTGACTGCCCCAGGGGCGGAGACACAGCCCCGCCATTTGCCACGCAAACAGACTGCACTGGTGCAGGGTGAAGCTCCAAAACATCGAAGACATCATCATATGGGGCAATACAGTGGAAGAAGTTTTTCAAAAAGGAAAGAAAATAATCCAAATCCTTCTGAAAGCCGGTTTTGCCATACAATGGAGTAAAGTCAAGGGACCTGCACAGGACATCCAGTTTTTAGGAATAAAATGGCAAGATGGGCGTCATCAGATCCAAATGGATCGACAAAATAGCAGCCACGTCTCCACAAATGAGCAAAAAGGAAACACAAGCTTTCTTAGGCATTGTGGGTTTCTGGAGGATGCACATTCCAAATTACAGTCTGATTGTAAGCTTTCTCTACCAAGTGACCTGGAAGAAGAATGATTTCAATTGAGGCCCTGAGCAACAACAAGCCTTTGAACAAATTAAACAGGAAATTGGGAAATTGTCCATGCAGCAACCCTTGGGCTAGTCCAGGCAGGACCAGATGTGAAAAATGTGCTCTACATCACAGCTGGGGAGAACGGCCCTACCTGGAGTCTCTGGCAGAAAGCACCAGGAGAGACTCGAGGTCAGCCCCTGGGGTTTTGGAGTCAGGGATGCAGAGGATCTGAGGCCCACTATAGCTATACTCCAACTGGAAAAAAAAAAAAAAAAAA